>CM065666.1:5190704-5250704 GCA_033220385.1 Triplophysa yarkandensis
TTTCTTTAATTTATTAAAAAACTTAATAATTTGTATTATATATTAAAAAACTATTTTTTTATTATTTACTAAAAAACTAAATAATTTGTATTATTTATTAAAAAACTAAAACTTTCTTTTATTTATTAAAAAAACTAAATAATTTGTGTTATATATTAAAAAACTATTTTTTATTATTTACTAAAAAACTAAATAATTTGTATTATTTTATTAAAAAACTAAAACTTTCTTTTATTTATTAAAAAACTAAATAATTTGTATTATATATTAAAAAACTATTTTTTTTATTATTTATTAAAAACTAAATAATTTTTATTATTTATTAAAAAAACTAAATAATTTGTTTATATATTAAAAAACTATTTTTTTATTATTTACTAAAAAAAGCAAATAATTTGTATTATATATTAGAAAACTGTTTTTTTATTATTTATAAAAAAACAAATAATTTGTATTATATATTAAAAAACAATTTTTTTTATTATTTATTAAAAAAATTAAATAATTTGTATTATTTATTAAAAACTATTTTTTTTATTATTTATTTTAAAAACTAAATAATTTGTATTATTTATAAAAAAACTATTTTTTTTATTATTTATTAAAAAAACTAAATAATTTTTATTATTAATTAAAAAACTATTTCTTCTATTATTTATTAAAAAACTAAAGTATTTATATTATTCATTCTAAAACTAAATAATTTTTATTATTTATTAAAAACTAAATAATTGTTGTTATTTATTAAAAAAAATTTAATTTTATTATTTATTAGAAAACTAAATAATTTGTATTATTTATAAAAAACTACATATGTTTTATTATTAATTAAAAAACTATTTTTTTATTATTTAATAAAAACTAAATAATTTGTATTATTTATTAGAAAACGAAATAATTTTTATTATTAATTAAAAAACTATTTCTTTATTACTTATTAAAAAACTAAATAATTTGTATTATTTATTAAAAAACTAAATAATTTTTATTATTAATTAAAAAAATTTTTTTTATTATTTAATAAAAACTAAATAATTTTTATTATTTATTAAAAAACTAAATAATTTGTAATATTTATTATTATTAATTAAAAAAATTTTTTTTATTATTTAATAAAAACTAAATAATTTTTATTATTTATTAAAAAACTAAATAATTTGTAATATTTATTAAAAAACTAAATAATTTGTAATATTTATTAAAAAACTAAATAATTTTATTATTTATTTAAAAAACTAGAAAAATATATTATTTATTAAAAACTAAATAATTTTTATTATTAATTAAAAACTAAAAAAAATTATTATTAATTTAAAAACTAAATAATTTTTAGTGTTAAAGTGTTTAAAGTGTTAGTTTAATTTCCATATTTCATAATAAACTTACTTGACATTCTCATTCTTTCCCATCCACTTATAAACAAATTAAAAATAATTCAAATAAATAAAATGGATGTTGTGTTATTCCTAATATGACTTACATTTTTTACTTAGCATTGCTTTGTTGCCTCTTGTTGTAAATGCTTCTTTTCTGAGTTGCTTTGGAAAAAAGCGCCAGCTAAATGACTAAATGTAAATGTAATGTTCTGCAATAGGCCTTGATGTGGCATGGTGCAAAATGGTTAATAATAGGATACAAGAGAAGTTATTTATAAGAATGTTGGGGAGACAGCTGTTGCAGCTTCGTTTTTTTGTGTAGAAACGAAAACTGATGCAAGTCAGTAGATAATTGACATTCTACAAAAATATCTTGACACATCTAGAGAAATATCAAGATAGTGAATTAACTGTACCACATTTTTTAAGTCCAATAATGGACCCCAACACTATGAGAAACACTTAAGGTGTTTGAAGGGTTGTCAATAAAATAAATGCTTTTATTATACTTAACCACCCCTATGTCGTCTACATTCAACCCAATGAAATAACATTTATATTTATCTATTGAGCGGATGCCTTTATTCAATGCAACGTACAAACAAAAAAGCATTTATTCTTTAACATTTATGTTGGCGCTTAAAACTAAAACACTCTTAATGATAAAAATTGCATGATTTCCAATAAATTGACAACAGATTTGCCAGTATTATTCTCATTTTATTTTTGGATGAACAAGTAATTGAATGTAGTTAATAAATAGCTGAATAAATACATTTAACTGAAATCTGCATCATATGGCGATTCAGTACATTTTATAATCTGTTATTTTGGAATGTCACTGGCCAAAGATGTAAATGTTGTGCTTTTGTTTTAGACCCAGTGATAGTCTAAAACGAAGGGCCAGTACCAAGTCCTTCACCAGGACATCAGGAAAAGTGTAGCCACAGGCCTATATGTTAAAAATGAATAACCACCACTGTTGAGCAGTGTGCTTCAGATGGCCTTTGTGAAGCATGACATTTAGACGGTCAGATTAGAGATGACAGCCCTGGTGAACTCATCGCTGGATGCATAGCCCCCCAGATCAGACGTGCGTACCTGCACCAAAGAAAATAGAACACAAAGCACGAACTTGGATGAATACATTATGTACAATTATTCCAGACATATGTTTTGAATCAATCAACACACACACCACTTTAAGATCACTACTAAGGAAACATGCTCATTTCCTTAATAAAACAGAAACACATGCATTAAATCCAACACTACAGTGACACGCTTGAATCTTTTTGGTTTAACATATTTATTTTTTGAAATTCACATTTGACAATGAAATTCAGCATTGGTCAAATAAGCTAAGGCATGAATGAATTTTGAAGAATAATCTGTTTGTCCTCTGACCAAAATACTGGTAAGTGTAAGGCAACATTGAAAGTTAATACTGTTAAAGATGTGATTGGAAAATACAAAGTTGAAATATCAACTTCTGTTTACATGTATCATTTCTGAAATCACTGAGGTACGATTAAAATGCCTGAGAGGCAAAGATATTTCCATTGTCAATGACCCAGCCGTTTCTTTTGATCATACTTTCCTTAAACTCTGCAAGTCATCCATGACACAATGTAGACTTCCTGTTAAGCTGAGGCCAGAACATTTGCATTGTGAAATGAAAAACAATGTTTGCCTCCGTGATTTATAACAGCGGCAGATTGTTAGTAATGTCTGAACTTGTAACATTAAGAAAAAAAACATCAAACTCCTGGCACTTCGCTCACTGCCAAATGGCTTTTGAAATAATGATTACCACAAATTCAATTTCAGTGTGGTCCTGGAATCACAACAAACAAGTTAAGGAGGACCAGCACTGAATAGAGGTCCATTACAAAGTCAAAGAGAAACTACAGAATTCTGGTACACCAACGAAGCAGCTCAGAATCGGTAATTTAAACATAAATAAAATTAAAACAGGTGTTGATGAAATACCACGCTACAGTGAAATGTAACGCATACAAACTCATTAAAATGAGATACTTAACAAACAGAATAAAAAGGATGAATCTACATGGATGAAATGAAGTTGAAAAAAAATCTGTAAGCAGCTAGATCCTTCATTAAGCCCCGCCTTTAAGCTTGAAAGAGTTCAAAGGAAATGAATTAGGTATTATTTGGCAAATGAGCTAAAAGTGGTTAATAATAAATCCATATTTAATACAGGATTGAAATATGCCATTGTCAAACTTTTTTTTATCTAAATTACTTTGATGTCTAGTCCCTGATGATTATCTTAATATGTGGGCACACACTTTTTTTGTTTCCCTGGCAACATAATTTCAAATAGTTTGTTATATAAAACAGAACTGCATTACACCGCTAGTATCATTTTCGGTCAGGGCTTACTAAAGGGTCCATTAAAGCTACAGCCAAACAAAAGGACTGAATAAAAAGAGGAAGACAAAGTCAAATCTGGCAGTGCTGGGTAAAGCAGTGGTGGGTAAAGGGTGATCCAGGGAAAAAATGGGGGGTTTGGCAAGAATCCTCAAACAGTCCGATGGCGCAGGTTGGCCACAACAGCACGGACAAAGTCACTAGTGGTGCTGTAACCTCCCAGGTCTCGCGTCTTCACCTGGGACACACAGACAGATACACATGTACACCCAAGATGAGATGGGACAGCAGAAGACGAGAAGAGAAGTGGAGAAAGGGAAGGTGAAGACCACGCATTTGTGAACAAGCACATTCGTGCGGCTTTCAAAGCAAGAAGGGAATAAAAAAAGCTGTACATGGCAAATGATATGCAGGATTGCTCAAATGTATTATTCCTGGGTCTATGAATTACTATCTATTTTTAGAATTTATGTTGCATGCTCTGTATTTTACCCGCAGATGACAGTAAGTAACTGAGGAAAAGGATCTTAACAAAACTAGCCCCAAAACTTATACAAACCAGACAAGTTGGTTAAGCGCAAAGATCGCGTTATTCCTTGAAAACTACACTTTTGGAATAAAAGTGTATCTGGGTTAGTGGCACAAGGATATGTTTGGGTTAGGGTTATCCAGTTAAAGACAGCTGCCACCCATTTCCCACCATTATATAGTATTGCAATTAAAGTGAGTTCACCCAAAAATTTAAATTCTGTTATTAAATTTGTATGAAACAAAACACAAAGTCAGATATTTTAAAGAATGTTGGTCACCGAACAGCAGTGTCACAAATTCACCTCTTTTGTATGGGTGCCAGTTACCATCTTCAAAATAACTTATTTTGTGTTCTGCGTAAAATGGAAATCATGCAGATTATGACAGTTTTTCATTTTGGGTTGAACTATCACTTTAATGACATAAAGATGATAATGTTGGATACAAAGATATAACAGCCTACAGTACATCACAGCATTTATACAGTTTTACAGCACCGAAATTCGCTCCCCCATTCACCTAGACATGAAGGCATATCAAAATCTCTTACCTTGCCCTGCTTAATGACTTTCTTGACAGCCTCAGACACCATGTTTGAATGATACTCAAGGCTAGAGGACAAACAACATTTATATCAACACAAAAGGCTTGTCAGTCATTTTTTTATAACATAGTATGACTCATGCATTGAACACATAAACATCTCTCCAGAACAATAGAATCACAACATCAGTTCTACAACACAATCATTTATGATAAATAGGAACTCACTTGAGATGTCTCAGCATATTGGACGCACTGAGAAGCATCGCAGTAGGGTTAGCGATATTCCTGCCGACAGCTTGAGCAAAGGGATGTCTGGCACCCTGATATAAGAACACAACAACAAATACATCATTCTAATTCACAAAGTTGCGAAACATTGAACAATTAACAAATCTGATACCAACCGTTTCAAACACAGCATATTCAGCGCTGTAACTCTCTCCTGGAACTACACCAGCCCCACCAACCAGCCCAGCAGCCAGGTTATCAATAATGTTGCCATAAAGATTAGGCATCACAAGCACATCAAACTGATATGGGTTCTGTACAAGCTGCAGAACACAAAGCAATCGTTATTACTTTCAGTTACATTTTTTCTGCTGTTATAAAGTGATTGAAAGAGTACCTGCATGCAGCAGTTGTCAATGATGATGGTCTCATATTTAATCTTGGGGTAAAGTTCAGCCACCTCGGCACAGCTCTGTAGGAAGAGACCATCAGCAAGTTTCCTGTGTGGGTGAGCCAGGGCAGATGGGCATTTGTGTTTACCTTTTATCATATCCATTTAAGGCATTTATATCTGTAAATCGTCACACTTACATAATGTTTGCCTTGTGTACGGCGGTCACTTTGCTACGGCCTTTCTTGGTGGCATAGTCGAATGCAAATTTGGCAATGCGACGGGATTTCTCTCTGGTGATGATCTTCAGGCACTCAACCACTCCTGAAACACTCTGTGAAAGGCAAACATGCTCTTACAACCGATAAATAATAAATAATTATAATAACAGTACAATAGCAGTTACCTCATGCTCCAGTGAGCTATATTCTCCCTCTGTTTGCTCACGGATGATGACCAGATCAAGGTTATTGTGTCGGGTGCTGTAACCCGGGAGGCTGTTTACATGAACCACATTGGCAAACAGGTCCAGCTTCCTCCTATGACACAAGCAAACAATCAACCCAAATACAAGCAGGTGAGGCATTCATGTTAAATGTAAATATAGTGGAAGCACGAGTACCTCAGTCTCATCTCGTACGATGCCAGCTCACCCTTGTACTCCATAGGGGTGTGAATCTTCCCTAAACAAAGAATTAAAGTGTTTAATGAAGAATTAAATGAAAATTCAGTCATACATTTTTTCTCTATTTGTTACAAACCTGTATACATTATTTTGGTTAAACAGAGAAAAAGATGTTTGTAAGAATGTTTGCAACAAAGCAGTGTTTGGACCCCACTGACTACCAAAGTAGGTCGTATAACATTGTTAGGCCGCTTTCACACCTGGCTCATTAAGTTAAATCATACTTGAGTTCGTTTTCCTACTGAGTGCGGTTTGTTTGGGCAGGTGTGACTGGAACAATCGTACTCGAGTGCGCACCAAAAGCGCACCAAAAAAAGCGGACCCAGACCTCCATGAAGAGGTGGTCTCAGTAAGCTTTCAAAGGACGCCTCCTCCTGAAGTGACTTATGATGCGACTCTCCCATTTCCAGTGCAGTAAATCGTTGCTTTTCAGTCACATCCGCACTTTATTTTCCAAATAAACAAACCCAAAGCTGCTTCATGAGATGCTCTGGCCATCCTTGCGCCGACGCTGGTGCAAAAAGACTTCTTGACGTTCTGACAATAGTACACCTGGTCTTTCTAAATTTGTTTAATGGAGCCACAAAGTGTTCAAAGTGGGCGTGTGTGGGTGTGTGTTCACAGTGTGTGTGTGTGTGTGTGTGTGTGTGTTTTCACAGTGTGTGTTGTGTTCACAGTGTGTGTGTGTGTGTGTGTGTGTGTGTGTGTGTGTGTGTGTGTGTGTGTGTGTGTGTGTGTGTTCGCAGTGTGTGTGTGTTCGCAGTGTGTGTGTTCGCAGTGTGTGTGTTCGCAGTGTGTGTGTGTGTGTGTGCGTGCGTGCACTAAGATGGGTTAAATGCCTCGCACACATTCCAAGTATGTAACACCATACTTGGCATCACGTCACTACAGTGTGTGCCATGACCTTCACTTTAGATACTTTTGTACAATAACCTTTGATGGCGACCCTGTTGTTCTTCATGGAGGTCAGGACCTCCTCCAGTTTCTCCTCACTGGCCATGTTCTGCACCTCGCTCAGATGGAACTCTTCAAATTCAACAGGAACATCCCCTGCCTTAAATAAGGGAAAATAAGTGTGGGCTGATGAAAAACCAGAATGATTGTACGATCAGGAACGCCTCACACCTTGAAAACCTCCTTGACCGCTGTCATGAGTTCAGGTCCGACCCCATCACCAGGGACCATGGTGACTTTAAATGTGCTGTCGGCCCTTGCTGGTGGGTTCTCCGAAATATTCTGACTTCCGGTCAAACTCAGGAACCGGACGCACAGTGGCTGCAGGCGGGCGCCGCTCAGACCCTAAAAGGGGTTAAAAAAAGTCCCAGACCACATAAATATGACAGACAAAACACTAAAACAATTGACACCTAAATAAGATTAAAAGATGTAAAAAGTCAGGTCAGTTTAAGTATGACGTCACTGATGCGCTGTCATCACATTTAACACTGTAATGAAAGCATGTGTACTACAGACTACACCAGTTATTAAAGGAATGCTAAACATTTAAGACAAATATTATGTTTGTTTGGCTCGGTTTATCATCTAAGTGTTTTATAATGTTACAACACTCAACTTTCTATAGGAAACTGGTTTAAGACTCTCACCTTGGCCAATGTTATGAGGTTTCCTCTCAGCGCAGCCGCCATCATGCATTGAAGGCTCGAAGGTCGCGCATGCGCAGCAGCGGCAGCTGAGGACCGTTAACAGCGCTCGTGCTCGTCTGCTGCCCCCTGCGGTGAGGGCGGGAACTGAACCCTCTTCACTCGCGCGCGCACTCAGACACACACACACACAGGTAGACACACGCACGCACGCACACACACACACACACACACACACACACACACACACACACACACACACACACACACACACACACAGGTAGACAAACCCACGCACGCACGCACACAGTCAGACAGACAGTTTGCACAAAAACGCTCACAGACGCTAGAACACAGACAGACAGACAGATGCACACAGACACTAACAGATGCTAGAACACAGACAGACAGGTACAGACAGATGCCCACAGACACTAACAGGTGCTAGAACACAGACAGGTAAAGACAGACAGATGCACACAGACACTAACAGATGTTAGAACACAGACAGACAGATGCACACAGACACTCACAGATGCTAGAACACAGACAGGTACAGACAGACAAACAGACAGTTTGCACACAAACGCTAGAACACAGACACTAACAGACGCTAGAACACAGACAGACAGACGCACACAGACACTAACAGATGCTAGAACACAGAAAGACAGGTACAGACAGACAGACAGATGCACACACTCACAGATGCTAGAACTGTCTATATCATAGACAGACAGACAGGCAAAGACAGACACACACACAGACAGGCAAAGACAGACACACACACATACAGGCAAAGACAGACAGACACACACACACACACACACACACACACACACACAGGCAAAGACAGACACACACACACAGGCAAAGACAGACACACACGCAGAGACAGACAGGAACACAGAGACAGACATGTAAACACAGAGAGACAGAAATGCAAACACAGACAGACAGACAAGCAAACACACAGAGAGACACACAAAAACACAGACAGAGACACACACAAAGACAGAGATGTGTACGCACGCATGCATATAGACAGACAGAGAGACACACACACAGACAGATACACACAAAGACAGACGCACGGACGCTCACAGACAGACACAGGCACACACAAAGAGACAGACACATGCACGTACACAGTGTGTTTTTGTTAAGGGGTTGGAGACTGAGAGATCCTGCCCTGGGGCCTCATTTATAAAGCTTGCGTACGCACAAAACGGAGCTGAAAACATGCGTACGCCAGTTCCTGCGCAAAAGTTGAGATTTGAGAAAACTTGACGTGAAAATATGCGCACCTTCACGCAAACTCTGACCCATGCGTACGCACATTATGAAGACAAAGCAGTTTGACGACACTGATGGAGAGTTGAGGAACTGACTGTGGATGAAGGGAATTAACCCTTTGAATTAATTTCCTTTGACATATTTCAATATTTACAATATTTACCAGTTGCTCATAGGTCCTGGTTACAACAAAAAATACAAATAACATTAAATCGCCATTATAGGTCCTAAAGATACATACATGCATGTTTAGTTTAAAGACATAAAAGCAACTATGTGTTGAAAGTACGTAAATGTACTTTCTTTCACTTCCATTCTTAAATGGATGTTCGCCTATCACTCATTATGTGATTAATGTGATAAGTTGTAATTTATTAAATATTTAATTTATTAAAAATATTCGGAGGGACCCACAACACCAGCATGAAGAGCCTGACCCCCCCCCCCTCCCGAACTAGAAGAACATCATCAGGGAGCAAGACTCCGTCAGGGAATAATGCGCCGTTTGTGGAGAACAACAGTGCAAAAGTTCATTTTTAAACAAGATCCTTTAATGAAGATGCAATGCCACCCTGCACAACCCTTATTTGCTTAAGCTCATCTGCGATGAGAGTAATTGCATTAATGGGGTCCGCAGAACAGCCTCAGTCTGCACCCGTCCACTTCCAGCCGTGCGTATGGCACGGGACGCGCTTGTGCTGGGGACCTCAGGAAACTCCAGAGCCCCTGTAAACTCTGCGCTGCAAGAATAAGAACTAAACCAATTGTGTGATTTATTTTATTTAATTGAGCACGCCAGCAATAAAGTTAATTACCAGGTTCCCCTGTATCAGCACATGTGTCTCTCTCTCTCAGACACAATGCCACACACACAGGTGTCTCTCTCTCTCTCAGACACAATGCCACACACACAGGTGTCTCTCTCTCTCAGACACAATGCCACACACACAGGTGTCTCTCTCTCTCAGACACAATGCCACACACACAGGTGTCTCTCTCTCTCAGACACAATGCCACACACACAGGTGTCTCTCTCTCTCAGACACAATGCCACACACACAGGTGTCTCTCTCTCTCAGACACAATGCCACACACACAGGTGTCTCTCTCTCTCAGACACAATGCCACACACACTGGTGTCTCTCTCTCTCTCAGACACAATGCCACACACACAGGTGTCTCTCTCTCTCAGACACAATGCCACACATACAGGTGTTTCTCTCTCTCAGACACAATGCCACACACACAGGTGTCTCTCTCTCTCAGACACAATGCCACACATACAGGTGTCTCTCTCTCTCAGACACAATGCCACACACACAGGTGTCTCTCTCTCTCAGACACAATGCCACACACACAGGTGTCTCTCTCTCTCAGACACAATGCCACACACACTGGTGTCTCTCTCTCTCTCAGACACAATGCCACACACACAGGTGTCTCTCTCTCTCAGACACAATGCCACACACACAGGTGTCTCTCTCTCTCAGACACAATGCCACACACACTGGGTTGGCAGAGAATCGGGGGCACCTTTGCCCTCACCAGTCGCCCACACATTCTGTCAGTGAGAGACAAACCGATTCTTTATTCCCATCTTAAGATCGGACCACTTCTCTTTTATATCTGGATCGTCATGTTTACCGCAGCAGTGATGTGTCCACACTCTGAATATTATTTTTATTAATAATTCCACCAAATAAAATAACCTTCTTTCATCCACCTCACTCACAACAAACTCTAGTTCTGCCTTGATAGTTCCGTCTTTTTAATATGCATGGCCACTGAGCTCATTTGCATTGACTATATATGGTTAAATGTGGGCGGATAGAGGGAGATTTTTTTGCGTGCGCAGATTATCCGCTAGGTTGTGATTTATAAAGTGAAAATTGCGTGCAGGTGTGCGTACGCATGCTTTTATAAATCTGAATATTTTTTTGCGTACGCTCTTTTTGGCTTTTGTGCGTACGTAGAGTTTTAGTAAGGATCCTACGCACACTTTTATAAATGAGGCCCCTGGTCCTGTCAGATCCTCATGTTATTTAAAATCAACTAGATGTTCAATGAGGCAAGAATTCATTTCTTTCTTAGTATTTTTATCTTGTTTAACACATTTATAGACAAAAATACCAATGATCAAGTGTGTTCTTGGGGTTGGAGATTGACAGACCCAACTCTGCTCCAGCCAGATGTTATGCTTATGTCACCTAATGACTATAAGTGCCATGGCTGGGATCAACGAACACTTCTGCTCAGGATCCACAGAAGAGGCTCCTTCACAACAAGTACAATAACACTAATAAATCACAGAGCAAAACTGTACTTGTAAAGCACTGAAATATACTTGACATGATTAAAAGTTGATGGTTTTCATTTGTATGAACAGCTGCTAGTTGGCTTATTAACAGTTGAAATTTCGCCCATGTATCACTGAGTACTGGAAAGAAGATGGCTTGTATCGGTAAAGTTTTATGCACGTGGTCCTGACTGATTCATAGGCCTGTAAATGACTCACACCAATATGCAAATCCAAATGTATTGGGTTTTTTTAATGGCTTGACATTACTCTAAGTTTCAAGATGAATAGCTGTGTTTGTGTACAAAAATTCATGTCCTGATGTCAATAAAACAGACGGAGGATCTACAATCAACGGCTTTTAATACAAGGAAGTATACATTTAATCTGATGATTAAAATTTTTTTATTATTTGTGTAGTCAAAGATACTTTGTGGTGTCTGTATACATAGAGAATGATGGATGTTTGAAGATCCTCTAAGTGTCTTCATTGGATAACTAATTAAAATAAAGATCTTTGTTAGTTTCTTGCCAAAAAAACACTTTGCAAATGCAAAAAATTGTATATTAAATCTGTAAATACTCACAAGTCCAAAGTCATTGACATATGTATATTTCTGCTCACTATAATAATGTTTCCTCTTCATGAATGTCAGAACAATCCAGTCACAGATAACAGTCACCTGAAATGGGAGAGATTGTTTAAAAAAATATGTAAACCTTGAAGGTAAGACATAAAATATTAAATCACTGTAGAATAAAGATGGCAACTATTTATTTTGTCCTTTGTAGTTTTGGGAGTTTAAATTATTGTATTAGGGACTTACCAGACCTAAGAGTGCCAAGCCTGCACCTATATTTAGAAGTGTTGGCACAACATGGAATTTTCCTGCCTGAAACAGAAAAGTTATCTACTTAAAGTAATGTGTAGCATTTTCTTTCTGTGTTGTTTAAATTAACATTGAACCAAATAACATTCATTTAGGTATGACCCCAGTGTCACTGATCAAAGTCTCACCTCTCCAAAAACCATAACATCGAAGCGAATTCCATATCCCTTAAAGAGCGTCCTAACTTCCTTTCCATCCCTATCCTTGAAATATTTTGCAAATCTGCACAAAATTCATATCATTTTACATTAAATTCAACCTTACTAAACTACTTTATTTGAAGGCAGAGAAACACCTACCTGAAGTTGTATCCTGGGGCCGCGTTATTATCCGGGTCTTTGTTATCTAGTCTGCGGAATGTGTAGCGTGGCACACACCAGCTTTCTGGCATATCAAGGTCACAATCCCACCGAATTTGCACTCCCATCACTCCCCCCTAAGCAGAGGAAATACATGTAAGGAATACTAACGTGCCAGAGAGAATACCATGTTAAATGAATACAATATGATGGTACTAGTTTGCATGGGTATTAAGACTGACATGGACTGCCATGGTCTGAAAATCTTCCTGAGCTTCCCCAGCAATATCTTTCAGTCTGAAGATGGGACAGTTAGGGTCAGTCTCACGGTTGAACACACACTCTGTTAGGTAGGAGCTGTTTATATTTGGTAGGATGTTCCTTCTGTAAAACAGTTAAAAATACATAATGCTGATTTAATACACTTTTCATGGCATTAAATCTCATATTTTGTCATCTATGACGTGGTTTTGTAGTAAAAATATTTTAAATATTGCCGTAAAGAAAATGTAAGAACACACTTGTTGAAGTTAAATTTAGGATATCTGATGTTATTCTTTATGAGCACTGTGAAGTTTTCAGCATCTGACAGCAGTGGTGGACTACAGACAAAAATAAATATTACAAACATTTTCATCTGTTCAGGCTGTACCAAATCTTTACACTAAGATTTGTAAATCTTAAAAGAATAAAAATGTTACTCCGGAGGTTCTACAATCTTCTCCAAAGGACACCAGGCCAAAACCTCACATGTGTTCACGGAGTCAGAAAAAGGAACGCATCTACCCGTTCGAACACCTAGATAAGTTGGATGAGTCAGAACAGATGGAATTACATTGATGGTCGAAATTTATTCTTTTTTGCTTTTATTGTAGCATATTTACACCTACCATTCCCCCGAGCGTCATTAAAGCCTCTCTTGCAATCCTTATGAGAGCTGCATAGTGTGCCTGAAGTTGGAATCTAGGTAACAAGAGATTCATTTATTTCGATATTTAATAATTTCATAAAAAATTTATGTTTACAGTACATGTATCATGATTTTAATACAAATTATTTCTATTTACTTTAACTGTTTTAAAAACAATTTCATCAAGTTGATTCAAGATTTAATATAAGATCACATTGGATATTCGGGAATTGAGTTTCATGTGACAACTGATCCCATCCCCATGACTCACCTCTGCACATTTTGACTGTGTTTGGTTTGGGGTGATGATCACGTTGGTCATGACAAAGAATGAGCCATCTTCCTGCAACACACCAACTCACGTGGTTGTAACTCAAAATATAAACGAATATAGAGTTCCTCATATAAGAACAATTCCTTTTTAACTCCTAAATTTTCTATTTGTGTGTAAATCTAAACCTTGGATATAGCTGTAAGTCAAGATAATTTGTACATGTTTGTATGTAGTTTTAACTAAACTAATTAAACTATTAACCAGTTGGTCCAGTCTGTACTTTGATTTGGTTGCTGGTTTGAAACCCAGTGCCAGCAGACAATGACTGAAGTGCCCTTGAGCAAGGCATCTTCTCGCTAGTTATAATATTTGGTCCAGTCTGTACTTGTTACTTTGATTTGATGTCCTTGCTTTGCTTTCACTTACTGGGCGTGCGTTCACTTACTGTACGCCTGCTGTGCGTGTGCACTTGCGTGTGTGTGTGTGTGTGTGTGTGTTTGTTCACTTACTGTGCGTGCGTGTGTGTGTGTGTGTGTTTGTTCACTTACTGTGCGTGCGTGTGTGTGTGTGTGTGTGTGTGTTTGTTCACTTACTGTGCGTGCGTGTGTGTGTGTGTGTGTGTGTGTGTGTTTGTTCACTTACTGTGCGTGCGTGTGTGTGTGTGTGTGTGTGTGTTTGTTCACTTACTGTGCGTGCGTGTGTGTGTGTGTGTGTTTGTTCACTTACTGTGCGTGCGTGTGTGTGTGTGTGTGTTTGTTCACTTACTGTGCGTGCGTGTGTGTGTGTTTGTTCACTTACTGTGCGTGCGTGTGTGTGTGTTTGTTCACTTACTGTGCGTGCGTGTGCGTGTGTGTGTGTTTGTTCACTTACAGTGCGTGCGTGCGTGCGTGTGTGTGTGTTTGTTCATTTACTGTGCGTGCGTGTGTGCTCACTTACTGTGCATGTGTGTGTGTGTTCACTTACTGTGTGTGTGTGTGTGTGTGTGTGTGTGTGTGTGTGTGTGTGTGTGTGTGTGTGTGTGTGTGTGTGTGTGTGTGTGTGTTTGTTCATTTACTGTGCGTGCGTGTGTGCTCACTTACTGTGCATGTGTGTGTGTGTGTGTGTGTGTTCACTTACTGTGTGTGTGTTCACTTACTGTGTGTGTGTGTGTGTGTGTGTGTGTGTGTGTGTGTGTGTGTGTGTGTGTGTGTGTGTGTGTGTGTGTGTGTGTGTGTGTGTGTAAATAATTTCTACATGCTTTTGATATTTAATACAGAATTGAAGAACATGTACACCACCAACTAATTTCCCCCATTTAAAAAGTCAGACATGCAAGTAAAAGATAACAAGTACAGAATTACATTTGAACTTGTCCTCGTGTAAAAAAGGTAAAAACCATTTATTTATGAAAAGTAGGAGTTCAAAAGCTTTGTAAAGTTGATCAGAAATAAAACACTTTTATACAATACTCATAAAAATAAGAATGGCCTTAAGATTTCTAAAAATGCCACAAACAATCATTGCACATTTCTACTCCCAACACACAACACAAGCATGCAGGTGCGTGCACCCACCAGTGATGTACCCAAAGTGATATTAGGGGGGTCTAGCCTGTACCTCCTCCAGGTCATATCGACGGACTACCTGAGGTGGGATGATGAAGTCTGCGACGTCCCAGATGCGTTCACCCAACTCGGTCGTGTTCGTCAGAGCAATCCCTTTGACTTTGGTCGTGACAGAGCTGAGAACGGCGTCTGTGTCCTGATAGCCTTTCTTCCAAACACACACATACCTACACACAGGTGTGAAGAGTGTCACGCGTGTCACACGTGTGTCATTTAAGTTTTAGAGCCACTCACCCGATGACGTAAGCGATGACCAAAGCTTGTGTGATCCGATTGAGCGTTCCAACTTTCCGGCTCCTTATCACCAAGATCTTTGACGTGTAGTAGTCGAAGAAACACTGGCCCAGAGTAACACACGACCCCCCCTCGCTCATTATTGGCGCTTATACGATCCCTTATAGATCCATAGGGAACTTGTGTTCACTTCCCTTATGGAAATGTCTCGCGCAGGTTAAAGCGGTTTCTTATTAAGTGACGTCGCCGCAGATTGTTTCACTTTAGGTTTTTTAATGTTTTTTTTATTTTAACATTGTTTATATTAGTTGTACGTATACGGGTGATGTTTATATCAATTGGGCATCTTAAAAAAAATTGTTTCACTCATTCCATTCAAAACGCACAAATGTATACATTTGTATACGTACCCTTTTGTGTGATATAAAGGAAAAATTGGTAAAAAAATAATCAACATTTTTTTAATTTTGATGATTGTATGAACGAATGTGAGCCACGGCCTCTCAGAAAGTTAGAATAAAGCTTGTTCGACTACATGCAGCGCTGTGTGAGCCGACACGCGGATGACATCACAGTAACGCGAGAGTGGATCAAAATGACACTTTTCACGCTTTCTTTTAGCGCTCTCGCGGTACTTTGATGTCATCCGCCGTTCGGATTTTACAGCGCTGCATAAAGTCGAGCAAGCCTATTGGTGCAGCATTGAAAATAACTGTTGGCATGCTGTTATTAACTCAAAGTTAATTAAAATAAATGGTCGAAACTGATAGATGCTGACAAAGTAAAATTGAAAAGAATGTCATTAATAACATGTAAAGTTGATCTTTATTTATATTATTTTAAATGACATATTTTGTAACTATGTTAATACAATATGTTCTATTTATATTTTTATGGACAAATTAATGACAAACGTTTTGTTTTCCATAACAGTAAAATATGACATATGTTTTTATTGCTGTTTCTTCTTAATTTCACATAATTCAACATACTTGACAGTGGCAATTGATAAAACAAAATAATCCTATATTACAGATGGGTGGGTGTAGGTTAAAGGTGAAACTGGGCTCATGCTATTAACGCCATTCGCTCACTTGTTTTTTTTATCACTTCTTTCTGTATAATTCACACAATCTACTCAGAAGGTTGCAGGTTCGAATCCCTGTGCCAGCAGACAATGACCGAAGCGTCCTTGAGCATGGTACCTGCTCAGAAGCTATAATTGGCCAATGCATAATACTTGTAAGTCGCTTTGGAAAAATGCGCCAAATGAATAAATGTCAATGCGAATATAGGAATGAGTGAGCGGTTCAGACACAGCAGTTCAGTAGGCTTCATTGGAAGATTGCAGATGTTATAGTTGTCCAAACTATAACAAGCAGCATAAGACACAAGAGGTCATTGCAAAAGAGGCTGGCTGTTCACAGAGCTGTGTGTTTCCTATGAAGGAAAAGTTGTTGGAGAAAAAAGTGTACTAGCAATAGAGATAACCTGATCCTGGGGAGAATTGTTTAACTAAACCCACACAAAAATGTGTGGGAGATTCCAAGGAGGCCTTAAGAACCACTACACACGGATGCAAGATGGAAGCAGTCTACGGTCTCTCTTGGGCTAGAGAGAAAAAGACAGGACTGCTGCTGAGTGGTCAAGAGTTATGTTCTCTGATGATAGCCATTTATGCATTTTCTTTGGAAATCAGGGTCCCAGAGTCTGGAGGAAGAGAGGAGATACACAGAATCAATGTTTCTTAAAGGCCAGTGTAAAGTTTCCAGGCTTTGATTTTTGGGGTCCCATGATATCTGCTGGTGTTAATCCACTGTGTTTTCTGAGGTCCAAGGTCATTGCAGGATGTTTTGAAGCACTTCAAGCTTCCCGCTGTTAACCCACTTAGTGGATATGAAGATTCCACCATTTTAGAACTCGTCTTGACACCTGGACTCAATGCCAAAGCTACCACTACCTGGTTTAAGGACCATGGTATCCCAGTTCTTAACTGGCCTGACCTTAAAACCCAATAGAAACTCTGGGGTTTCGTGAAGAGGAAGATGCTATATGCAAGACCCAACAATGCAGAAGAGTTGAAGGCCACTATTAGAGCAACCTTTGCTCTCATAATGCCCAGGTAGTGCCACATTGTATGTGTTGGTCCCTGTATCGATTGTGTAATTACAAATCTCAAAGTGCAGGATAAAGCGAGTTATTATCTTTAGAATAAATCAAATGTCTTGGATTACAGCAGACGCAAGAATTGTAGTCATCCAGTAACTTCCGTGACGTGTCTTCAGACTTCAGGGTCTTAATGCCTTATGGAAGTAACCGGATTCACATGGTGTCATCTCAACATGGTGGTGAAGCAGTAACTGACAGCTGAGTTAACCAATACAAGTAGAGTAGGCCATATAAATCAATGAACACTGGAAGGCGGGTCTTACAGAACCAGGAGCTAGTGTCAAGTGTTGCACAGGCATGAGAAGAGACATGAATCAAAAGGGTCAATAATAAAACTAACAATGTGTTCTTTAAAGATATAGTGTCATTTATGTATAGTCGTGGACTTATACAACACAATTAATACTAGTTTTATTAGCAAAAATCAGTCTTTTTAATGAATGTTTGTATGCAAGTCATTTTGGGTCACCATAGGATAATACAATAGAACAGAAGACTAGTATGGAAGTCAAAGGTCAGCCGGATGGTTACATTTTCAAAATATTTTTAAATAAAATATTTCAACACAATTCAATTTTATGTCTACAATTCCAGAATTCAAAAATGTTTCACTTCAGTGACCAACTACTTTAAACAAGTTCTTTTATGATTAATAGATGTTCCTTAAATAGATCTGTATATAACATATATTATGATGGTTAAAACGAATGCAAACTAAAAGACAAATTAATAGAATCCATCAAGCTTGATCAGATTTTTCTTTATTTCAATAAGTTGCGAAACAGACATGAAAGTTTAGTTAACACTAAAAGATTTATGGCCAAGTATTTTTTTTAACCAAATGTGTTCCTGTCTCGGATTCCTCTACACAAAAGAAAGAAAGGGCTGCTGTGTAGAATAATGCAGACTCTGCCAGAGGAAACTACATACTATATGATTGCATTCCATTAACAAAGAAAGAGGAAACGTGCCATCCAGCTTCTTCCCACAGGTGAAAGTAGTTTTTCTGGAAACAATTCCATATTACGTTTCAGTATTGTAATGCTTTTAGTTCTATTAAGGTTAAAGAAGACAACAACACATTAGGACATATTTCACAGTTATTATAAGTAATCATATGAGGTTAAATAAATTGCTTATTTATGCAAGGTCTGCATAATTAAACTGATGAAGTTTCTTCTTAGTGGTCACAAAGTGTGTATCTATGGAATTCGTGTTAAACCATAATCAAGTTTGTTTACGAGAGGAAATATTTCACAATCCTGGGTTTGAACGCCTCAAACTTGCTGTGATCCATGGTTTCCACTATCTCCTGGCAGGACAGGATGTTCCGGTGGGCTTCATCGAAAAGATCAGCCCCAACTGCTTCTCTGACTCTGTCCTTCCATGCCCTGAGTTTGGGTCTGTTCTCAAAAACATCCAGACCAGCACCTAAGGGCTGAAGTAGAACATCAGAAGTGCGTCAGATTTTGGTTTCTTTCTAAATATTCTATCGAACAACTTTCTAAATTATAAAAACTATTTTTATAAAAAGGAAATTCCTAAATACAGTCAATACCTGAATGATCTCAACTACAGCCACAAGATCAGCCAGTGACATCTGATCGCCAACAATGAATGGCCTGTCTTGAAGAAACTTCTCCTCGAACTGTTTCAGTGACTCATCAAGATTCTCAATTGCAATATCTATTTTGTCCTTGGGAACTTCTACTCCCATAGCTTTTGGAATCAGGAGCTACAGCAACATAACACGCGTGTTGGGAAAGAAGCATGGTGTAAAACAGTCTCACAAAAAGTTTTTAAACAGCGGTGAAGGAGTTAAAACAAACAGTTAGCCATTCAAAGGTCATTGGAGGAAACCAGCAAGCATGATTTTGCTGATATCTAAACCTCCTTTGTTCACCAAAGGGCCTTGAATAAGTAAAAACTAGGACGTGGAAACAGTCCCTGCTGATTTGTACATTTTATTCAATATAACCAAAAAATCAAATGGGTTAAATGAGAGTTAGGAGTGCAAGAATATAAGAATGAGAAATGCTTTGTGATTAGGGCTGTCTAAATGATGAATCATTATTAACTGCATCCAGAATAAGATGTGTGTTGCATCATATATGTCCTTCTTACTTTCTGCACGTTATACATTGTAACGTATCAATAAACACAAACCTATACAAGTACATGTTTATTTAGAAAACATTACGATGCATTTTTTAAATAGTTAAAATTGTAATTTCTGGATGCGAATAAAAGCAGTTCATCATTTGACAGACCTAATTCTGATATGTGTACAAATTTTAATGTGGCTCACTATAATAAAAAAATTCAACAAAGCTTTTGCAGTTTACTTACTTTCACCCAGATAATCTTGGCTGCATGGATTCGGATGGCAGAATGTTGCCATGATAGGTATTCATTTACTCGTGCCCGCTTCTGCAGGTCAGCTGGGTACCAATGGTCTGGAGTGGTAAACTTCTCAGCCAGATACATCAGAATCGCAACACTACAGAACCAGGAAATCAAATATGTTAAAAAAATACACAAAATACATGTGTTATCTCAGACAACAGTTTGAAGTGAGCAAGAAATAAAGCTGACCTTTCAGCCAAGCAAAAGTCCCCATCTCTTATTGCTGGAACCTTTCTCAAAGAGCTGATTTTCCCAAACTCTTCCCCATATTGCTCACCTACAAGACACATTTTATTTCAACTTAGGCGAATGCTTAAATAACAAAGTTTGTTACACATTTGAGTATAAATCTAGTAAACACAGTTACATTCATAAGAAGTCTGATAAAGAACATTTATAAAACAATCTGCTGAACTTCTAAGAAAGAGCTGTTGTAAAACCAATCCAAATCATCTTCTGAAGATCTATAGGACATCATCTGACAGCAGGCATCTCAGAGATGAATTACAGACAAACAAACAGTGTCTGCAAGATGTCTTGCAGATGTTTAAAGACATGCACAGACTTTAAATCCAGGACCCATCTACACTTATTGCAACAAGTTTAGTAACAAAGTAACAAAGGATCAAGAACCTCCCAGGCTTTGCACACATGTGTACGTGTGTTCTAGTACCGTCAAACAAAGCGATCTTCTTGTGGTCGAACTGGATGTTGTTTTTCTTGGCAAAGATGTAAACGGAGCGACAGGGCTGCGAGAACAGATCTAAGTACAGCTCCAAACCCATCGTGCGTTTGAAAAGTGAAGAACTTCTGCAAAACTTTCGGCAAACTTTCCTTAGTTAGACGCCACTCCCCAAAACTGACCTCTGATCTGGATCTGATGTTCTGGAGTGGGAGAAAGGGGACAGTCAGGCATGCATTATAGAATAAATCAATAAAACAAAACACACTTGAATGCATTATTGGTGACGTTTCTTTAACTGGAATGATTTTAGGCTTTTGAGAATTTAATAACATTTAATTCTTCATTTTGTGGTTTGATGAGCGCCATCTGCTTGAATACAAGAGCATTCTTTCAATGACACAAGTTTGACACTGATTTCACATTATAGACTTCATTATTGATAGCATGTGTTCTTTTATGTCTGCTGGACATTGTTTGCTCATCTGGAAGACATCTCTGCTGTCTGATGTCATATTGATCTCTACAAGATGACTTTTGCATTCACATTTATTCATTTGGCAGACGCTTTTATCCAAAGCGACTTACAGTTTTATTCGGTTGTCAATCATGGCTGCAGGGCAAACAGGGGCAAGATGTTACTCAAGGACACTTCTGTTATTGGACTGGGATTCAAAGCCACAACCTTCTGCTTACAAGTCCGGCCCTCCAACCACCAGATCACGACTGACCCACAGCTTTATCATGGATGTATGACAGCTCTTCTAAGATGTCTAGCAGATGATCTTAAAGATGTAACTGTGCTAAACATTGACCATTTTAGTGTTGTTGTTTACTTTAATCAAAACACAAAGGTCCCAAGTTTGTTGACTTCGGCAGTAGACTTCCACCCACTGATAACAAACATCACCAGAAAGAAAACATAAACAAACTTAAAATCTAAGAACAAGTGCTTGTGTTTTATTGGAGTATTGATTAAAATATGTCCTATACAATAAGCCTCTTTGATTTCTACATTTCTATTGTTTTTTTTTACCGTAAGTTAAAGCATACAACATCTGTGTACCCCAAACCCACCGAATTGGCATGCAATACATTTATTAATATTTTTTTTTAATTTATTAATACATTTTTTATTAATACAGTTTAATACATTTATTTGTGTTTTAAACATATATCACATAGACACAGTCTATACTAAGAATACCAAGATTTTAATTGCAAAATATTTATTCTTCAAAACAAATTTTCAAACAAACACATGTCCCGATCCTCCAGCCCGGCCTACATTACAAGTGAATTCACTTTCAAAGAAAGTTTGTCGTTCTATAGGAAGGTCATCACTGTTCCTTTCTTCCCAACCTGCCAGGGCTCCAGAGGGTAGAACCTGATGGCAATACTAAAACAAGAAATAATACACCAGATTCAGTACAATACATTACAGCATTAACCCTAAAGTAGTTACAGCACAAATATAAATCATTGATATGGGCAATTCCGTCAAAATGTCAACCGTACCATGAAAATATTGTATCTTTACCATCGTCAACATTTGGTGGTTCAAATACACATGTTAGATCTCTCTTTAAAATTTAAAAGAATTATTATTTTTAGTGCATGATTTTTAATAGTCAAGTAATGGCTATTTCATGATTATCACATTCATAACGCTACATTTTGCTCAAGAAAATTAAATTAAATATGCAAATTTTTCCTTTATGTACTGTGTGTGTGTGTGTGTGTGTGTTTTCACTGGTGTGTGTGTGTGTGTGTGTGTGTGTGTGTGTGTGTGTGTGAGTGAGTGAGTGAGTGTTTTCACTGGTGTGTGTGTGTGTGTGTGTTTTCACTGGTGTGTGTGTGTGTGTGTGTGTGTGAGTGAGTGAGTGAGTGAGTGTTTTCACTGGTGTGTGTGTGTGTGTGTGTGTGTGTGTGTGTGTGTGTGTGTGTGTGTGTGTGTGTGTGTGTGTGTGTGTGTGTGTATGTAGTCTGCAATAGGAAATCAAATATATATATACACATATCAAAATTCTTCTTATTTTGAGAAAGCATTGCATTGATTTAGCTTTCATATTTTGAATGCATAATGATTTTATAATATTGTATTTTTTATACCGATCTTCGCTAAGTTCCAGCTCTTTGGTCAAGAACTGGAAGATTTTGGCACTGTGTTCTTTATTTTTCTCTGCAGTGTCAGTCACTCCAATGGCCGACAGAGACAGCATCACACAGGGGGAGCAGGAGCCTGCGACCACCATCGGGAGATCAGCCTTGACCACCAAGTTCATCCTCTGCAGAACAAATCAAGATGTGTGACGTCATGCCCTTGGGGTCAAAGGTTGGACAAGGAAAGAATGCAAGCCCTATGCACAAGAGAACAGAAAACTACAATACTCACATCTTCCGGTTTTCCTAACGCTGAAGCCGTGGTGGTACATAATCTTTTCAGAAAGTCTTCTGAAAACTTGTTTGCGGGTAAATTGGTCTCTAAGTCAATGAAAGGCATTCTTGTAGTGACAGAAAACTACTCAAAGTGACCTGTTTGGGATCCTCTTCCTTCCTTGTGATGCGTCGGCCTCTCTCATTGGTTGAAAAAAGACACGCCCATTCACCGAGCTCTGTGATTGGCCCTTGAGCAGGGTCCTCGCCACGCCCCTCGCAGCGTGTGAATGTATGGTGGACGAAATCTAAATCTAAAGTCTTTTTTTTTATTTATATAGAAATATAAGTTTATAAATTAAAATATGGATATTTTCTATTTGAAGAATATTCAATAAAGATTGCTAAACTTAGTTATTTAAAGTTCTCTCATTCATTCTCATAAATAAAGATTTAAAGGGACACTATATTCTAATCTCATTCAACAAAGATTAATGTTCCTTTATTTTAAATTAATAATATTTCTTTTTTACTTTTACATAGCTATGCATTTACTAAAAGGAAACCAAAGTTTATATTTTTTTTATAATTGATTTTACATCTGAATTCTATTTCACTTTCCCTTAATAAGAAATAAATTCAATATCTCTATATGTAAGACTTTAATTTATGTAATTTAATTTTAATGTTTTTTCTTTCCTTGTTTTTCAACGCTTTAGTATTGTTCAATTTTATTTCCTAAAATAAAAAATGCACGGTAAAAATCCTATAATGTCATTATATAGTTATATTTATATAATGTCACGTACATATAAATACACGGCACATATTGTTTGATATATGACGTTTTTTCTTAACCACAGGACAAAAGCATAAATAGCAACTTTTTATTATACAACCTCATTTACATAATCACAGATTTAAAATGGCATATGTCACAACGATGAACAGAAGTTATACACATTGACTGCTGGAGAAATTGGATGGACGAAGAGCTTTTCTACATTTAGAGTTTTATACCGTGATATTTGGGTATCTTCCAGGTTCTCTGTTACACCAGAGATGAAACACCTAAAAAGAAAAATATATTAAGGTCATTTCAAGGACACTTACCTGTTACATAAATATAATTGTCTGTGAGATGCACATTACAGATGTCTTTTTTGAATCAAATAGTATATAGGTTAGGGTTAATGACTTGCCATGTGAAGATTTGCACTGCTTAAGAGCTTCGTTGAAGCCTTCACAGAGGCTTAGATCAGCCTGGTTCGTGGCACAGTCCAGGAACTGTCGCACCTCAAAGAGACATGGACCAGACTGAGAGGGTGGAAGTCTTGAAGGCTCCTTCAATGCACAATAAAACAGAAATGACTTATAGGAGCAGTATATAGAACAGGGTTCTATGAGACCATCATAACTGAAAAAGTGACTTTTATCAAAATACATTTTGTGCCTGTAAGTTGGCCTTTACATTTATGAACAATTTTAATGTTAACGAATATTATAGATTTTTTTTTTTAAGTATCCAACAAGTAGCCCTCCGGATGATTTGATTTCCTTAGGTAGCCCTCGCTGGAAAAAAAAGGTTGGAGACCCCTGACACACGGTATAACACATAAAAATCACTATACAATATACGAGATGTAATCTATAGATCTCTTTCATTGTCTCCTTGACTATTGTAAGTCGCTTTGGATAAAAGCGTCTGTTAAATGCCTAAATGTAAATGTATAGACTAGTTTAATAGTACCATGTGGTATAGTTTCATATAAACACAATACACTGTAAACGCATATTAATAAAGACATCTCTAAGGCTCTGGGTTTCCTTCCACAGCTCACCTGATACGTGGGTGCTGGTTTGGGTGCCTCTGAGCTGCTGCTGCCCCCACTGAACGCACCTGTGAGGGCACCGCCAACCACATGACCCACGGCCGAGCCTACGGCCACTCCGGCGGCTGTGGTGGCCATCTGCGCCATGAGTCCCGGCTGCTTGGGTTGGACAGCAGCAGGGGCCACTGCCATTGGAGGAGGAGGTGCAGGAACCGGAGCATGGGATGGAGCACTGAGACAGACAGGAATGTGTGTGATCTTACATCATGTGACTTGGTTACATCAAACATACAGGATACAGCAATGACAAATGTTCTCTATATTTAAAGCACCAAACTAGACAGAAACTTTGGCATGAACTTCATCTGCTTTGATGTTGTTTGGCAACTTTAGATGGTAAAGTTTTAAACCTGGTTTGGATCAGTGCCAGTGTTAGGCATAATAAAGGAATAAACTGTTTTTAACTTTTTATAATAATTTAAGAGAAAAAATAAACTCACAGGCACATCTATAAAAAATAAAATTGTTCTTTTTATATTTATAATTATACAATCAAGCATGAACATATACGTCATCACATATATAAGTGATTGTGTCAAAGTGCTAAAGTACATTATAATAAATGTTCTGCATTAAATACCTCGCTGGTGCCGGACGACTGCGACTTCCTCTTGCCATCCTACAGGAAAATATTAACAGTGATCAATAAATGATTAGAATATTATTAATGTAGAGAATATCTCCACCGATCTGAATGACAACCGACACACGTGCGTGTGACCTTGTGTGGGTAATACAGTAACTGCGCAGTGCGCATGCGCGTCTTCTAGAACTGCGCTCATTACGTAATAAGAGATTTAAATGTGCGTGACGTCATTGGGTTGTGTCATTTTTCATTAGTGAATGGGCTCTATCAAATGAGACGTCCTGTGGTGTTCAGGTGAAGGAAGATATTTGGAAGAATGTGAACTGCTGAGATTTTTTATTGACTACCATACCTGAAAAAATTGATTGTTGGAATTACTTAATTTTGTAATGTTAATAGTATTTTAAGAATACTTTTACACGGTTTAAGAGAAGGGATTTTCATTTATTCTTTTGGAAAGGATGTACTTGATTAAATTAAGTATTTCCAATGACTTTATTTTATTAAATAGTGACTTTTAATTGACTTGAATTAAATTAAATAATTCCTTACGACAGTCATTTTGAGTAGAAGAAGACTCCTTCATTACACATTAAAGATATATTCTATAAAAAATAAAAAAATGTAATTTTGGGTTTAAAATGTTTTATTAAATACAGGACATAGCTGACATGATATCACCACTAGATGACGCTATGCTACAAATGCAGATTTTATTAGCATCAAATGTCTAATTGTACAATTTCTCATGTTTTTGCCTCAAAAAATGAGTTACACATATGGTGAATATCAGCATGAATGTTGTCCTTACATTTTAATGATATTTAAAAAAATTAGTTAATCATTTTTTGAATATACATGAAATTGTCACAAATTATAAGTTAAGTTATTTTTATATAGCTTTAGGAAAATCCCTACATTTAAATGAGATTTAAAAAAAATAGTTAATCATTTTTTGCATATACATGAAATTGTCACAAATTATTAGTTAAGTTATATTTATATAGCTTTAAGAAAATCCCTACATTTAAATGAGATTTAAAAAAAATTAGTTAATCATTTCGTGCATATACATGAAATTGTTACAAATTATTACTTAAATTATATTTATATAGCTTTAAGAAAATCCCTATATTTAAACTAGATTTTAAAAAATTAGTTAATCATTTTGTGCATATACATGAATTTGTTACAATTATATTTATAAAGCTTTAGGAAAATCCCTACATTTAAATTAGATTTAAAAAAATAGTTACACATTTTGTGAATATACATGAAATTGTTACAAATTATTAGTTAAATTATATTTATAAAGCTTTAGGAAAATCCCTACATTTAAATTAGATTTAAAAAAATAGTTACACATTTTGTGAATATACATGAAATTGTTACAAATTATAAGTTAAGTTATATTTACATAGCTTTAAGAAAATCCCTACATTTAAATGAGATTTAAAAAAAATTATTTACACATTTTGTGAATATACATGAAATTGTTACATATTATTAGTTAAGTTATATTTATATAGCTTTAGTAGAGTATTAATGACAAATTATTGGTTAAGTTATATTTATATAGCTTTAGTAAAGTTTTAATGACAAATAATTGGTTAAGTTATATTTATATAGCTTTAGTAAAGTTTTAATGACAAATAATTGGTTAAGTTATATTTATATAGCTTTAGTAAAGTTTTAATGACAAATTATTGGTTAAGTTATATTTATATAGCTTTAGCAAAGTTTTAATGACAAATTAGTAACGCATCCAGTGAAAATCCATTTGTCACAAATTATTGGTCTGGTTAAGTTATATTTCACATTTTTATGGACATTTTTCCAATTTAAGAGAAATGTTGTTACAAGTCTGGTGATGAATGTCATCACATGTTAATGGTCTGGTTAAGTTATATTTATATTTTTAACAAGATATGGCAAACTCATTGCTACTTGTTTTTTATAGCTACTGTAGTTACTTTTAGAAATAACTATCATTAGGTCCAATGGAGCTGTTTGCACTTCAAACTACTTTAGTGAGACACAAACAACACAATTAACGTCCTAGTTTATGTTGCGGTTACAGCTGGCCTGATCATTTCTGCTTAGTGTGTGGCACGGGGGAGCATGAATTTACCTAAATTGTTGTGATTCACAGCCCAATCTCTGATGGCAGGCAGTGATTCAGCATGCATTGTGCTTTGAGTATGGTTTTGCTTTATTTCAACATAATGGTCTCCTTTGTGCGTCTTTATATGGAGACTTCATGAGATTGAACTTAAAGAACCATAAGGTCTATATTGTATCATGCACAAGCCACCTGCGATGACGTAACATGGCCATGATCTTCCCATATCCGTGGTGAATTCCAAAATGATTCACACAGTCTTACAAGCAGTTCAAAACAAAAGATCATATCCTTGTTGTGTGTTCAACATCTATGCACTGTGGAAAATGTAATGTACATGTTGACAGATGTGTAGAATAGATTTTTCAATTTTTCACAGATAAATCATCAATCATTGTTTGAGTGGCTCTATCAAATGTGATGGTTTGAATATTCTGTGGTGTTCAGTTGAACTCAAAGAAAGATATTTGGAAGAATGTGAATTGCTGAGATTTTTAATTGACTATTATAATTTTATACAACAATCCCACGTGATCAATAAAAGTATTTCTAACATACTTTTACACATATCAAGAGAAGGAAGAAATTTAGATTGTACGTCATTAGATTAAGTATTTCTAATATACCATTTTGTAGTGAAGCAGAATAAAATAAAATGTTAGGGCAAGATACCCCAGCAGTTTGTTTTCCTAAATTCTTCAAAACGACAACCTCAGTTGCAAACTTTCTTCCAAATATCTTTCTTTGAGTTAAACCAAACAAGAGATTATAACAGGCCTGCAGTGAGAATTTCAAGGCACAATTTTCATTTTTGTGTGAACTATCAAATTTGTCCATACAAGAAGATAACAATGCAAAAAAAAAGGATCCAGATTCAACAGTTTTTGTCTCAGTACTAAACAAGATGCACTTAAGCCATCTTGTATTTTATAACCTCCACAGGGTTCTTTCTTGTGGTCACCAGCATGTGAGATGGAGGGCTCGGAGTGAGAAGGGGCAGCGGGTATGATTCATTTCCAAAGGGTTCTCTTTCATGTTTTTTCTGAGTAACGTTTAATAGAGCCTCAGGGGTCTTGTTGAAGCTGCTTCCATGGTGGAAGCTTGAGGAGTCTGGCCTGCAGTTTATCAGACTTAGAGGCCCCCGGACCCCTGAGAAAGAGGCTGACAACAGCATAAAAGAGACTGGTGGACAAACTATTATAATGGTTTTAAACCTTACTCGTTGGTTTGAATCAACATGTGACAGACTATTAAAGACATAAGTAATAGATACATGCTTTTATAGACCCTTTAATGTTTAAGTAATAGGAAGTAGGTCTTAAACACAGAAGCGTAATGTGTGCTAGATTTATATTTGTTGACATGAAAAACCTGTCGTGACATGCTGGCAAATAATGTACAGAAGTATTGTGTGCCAACACACCCCTACGCCCGCAGGATAAAGAAAGTACCATATACCAGCTTTCTTTGTTGCATAGTTCATTAGAGACTGAATGCCATTCTTACCCCAAAGGTTGGTGATCCTGGTGGGATGTGAGAGTTCCAGCATTGTAATTTCCTCACGGGACTCCTTGTTATTGAAAAGTTTTGGGGCGAAGAAGAGGCACAGAAGGAAGCCTCAGTTTTGGTTGTGTGAGCTTTTTCCACTGTAAACCTTCTTTCCTTTTATAAGCATCATTAGTAATAGCCATCTGTAACAGCTGACTTAACCTTAAAGAACTGCACTTACAAATTGTACAAATGGATTTGGCATTATAACAAAGGAATTTTTTACTTAATGTGAAAGTTTAGTGACTACAGTAAGTAACTCTTGTGAAAGCATTGTTAACTATAATAAAACAGTATGTGATTATATTTTTGGTGAAATGCTTAATTTAGTTTCGAGAACTACTCTTTATGCCAGATGTTCTTTTGCTTTGAAGATTAAGGTTTATCGGTTAAAAGTAAAAGTTCACCCAAAAAATTTGAAAATGTAAGAATTTATTTATTATTTTGTATCCGAAAACAAAAGAAGATATTTTAATGAACAATGACGGAATGCTGTAAAATATGTTTCATGTGGCTTAGTAAATATCACATAAATAGATAGTTGTAATATAATATAACTTAAGTATAACTTTTAACACATTTAATTGATTTTATTTGATGTCTTTACTATTAAAATAATATTTCTAAAATTCAAAATTTAATGTCTAAGTTTATATAATGACATAAACATATTTATATACTAACATATATTTGTTATATACGACAATAGTTTTATAATATAAACCAATATTTGAGTTATTCAGATTTACTTCTTTTACTCACGTATACACAACATTTAAACAGAACATTGACATAATTTCAAAGCATTCACATCTTCTTTTTTTGGAGTGTAAATTGTTTAACATAAAACCAGAGTAAACCTTTTTGAGTGCATTGACTTCTATTAAATAGACACAATCAATGGGTGCCACAGTATTTCAGTTACCAAAATTCGTAAAAAAAATCTTATTCTGTGTTCGACAGAAACAAAGATTCTTAAACAGGTTTTAAACACCATGGGGTGAGTAAATGATTACATAATTTTCATTTTTGGCTTAATCTCTTAAAATAAAGTAAAATATACCTGAGCAGATCTAAACGTTGTGCACAGAAATATAATTTCTAAAGACTATGGCCATCCAATTTATATTATTGAAAGAAAAATATTGGTGTTAAGTACCCATCCTAATGCCATTTCAAAAATTCAAAAAGTTTCTGAGACATTCTTCAAAATATCTTTTCTTCCACAGAAGAAAGAATCAGTTTTAAATGACATTCTTGTAAATAAATAATGACAGAAGATTTATCTCACCTGGCTTTAAAACACTGCATTATTTTCATTATATAAAAGAGAATCATATGCGGAAATTCTACATATAAATCATGAATGTAGCATTGTGCTTGGTGATACATGAATCATCTACTTCACATGGCAGACCTCTTTTCAGTCCTCTTAACATCTGTCCTTCATAGTAAAAAATTGGTTTCCCCCCTGATGAGACCTAGAGATGTCGGTTATCATTCATTTATTCAGATTTTTTAAATAATAAAAAAGAAAAAAGAACAATGAAAAAGATACCCTAATTTTTTCCAGAGATCTTTTGTTCAAGATTCAGATCAGCAGATTATAATAAAAAAGCATTTGTATTTTATTTCAACTATTGGGTTACCTGAGGCAGGGTGCCACATGTTGGAAATGGCCTTGATATCTTCAATCTTTTTTGTCTTCCGAGGGTTCGAGCATGTGGCATTGCATTACTAGCAGTTTTTTAACGGATCGGTTGTTGGGTGTCAGTGATTATGTGATTCAGTCACAGCTTGATGCAGTGATGGGAAGACTGTGGTGGCATCTCCTCCCTATAATGACCCCTTGCAGATGCTGACTTTGATTTTTGCAGGTGTGCTTGTGAGAGAAAGGAAGAAAGACAGAGCGGGTGAGAGAGACGTTTTGTCCAAGTTTATGGCCAAAACATCAAATAATGGTGTAAAAGAAAAAAAGCATCATTTAAGAAAGTAAGAACATGTTCCTTCACTTCATCCTGTTTGCTTACTTTGATACACACCACTGTAAATGTTCTTTGGATGTTCGGTGGCATTTTACGCAGGGAGGCTGTTAACTTTATGGCTCGCAGTAACAAAGAAAATCCCAGTAATGCTCGCAGCACGGCTTTCACGGCAAACTGTGAGCGAATCTGGGGTAAACAGTGTTAAGATGACCATCGTCCCCGTAGCACTTATTCAATCTGTGCAAATGTCTTTTTATTTCTTTCTTTGCACATCTGGAGGGCCAAGCAGAAAAAGAAAGAAAAATGTTTTCTCGCCCTTTCTTCTTACATCAGACCCTGTAATTTGAGATGAGTCGACTCTATTGTGGTTTTCTAAAGTGTGGGGAAATGGTTCATGGTTTGAAGGAAGGCCAGTGACAAAGCTGGACAGCCGCTCTTTGTTTTCCAACAGCTTTCTGATGACATAATTGATTATAAGTGTGTCCTTAGGGTAAAGGACACCCTACATCCTTGTCAATCTCATTGGCTTTGTTGGGATTTGTCCATCTTGATGCTGTCAACGTGCCTGAACTTTAGAAAAAGGGGAGTAAAGGTTAAAGTGATCTGGATCTAATGTGAACGTGAGCTTTTACCATTGACTCTTTTTCATTATTATTTATTATTTTACGCAGTGTGTTTTGTGCCATATTCCAGTAGGATTTATTGGTGTTCTATGGGTTCACATCAGCCAGATAGTACCCACCCAACAGAAACCAACGCAAAACCACAAAAATGAAAATTCTTTAATCTTTTACTCTCTTGTCATTTCAAACCCATGCGACCCGTATGAAAGAAGGTTTTTTGTGGAAAGTTGGCAGTCAAACAGCAATGACGCTTTTTTAACTTACATTTCATGGACATAAAACCATACAATAGCGGGTGCTGTCACTGTTCGGTTGACATTCTTCAAAATATCTTCTTTTGTATTGTGCAGAATAAATAAAGTCATACAGGTTTGAAACAACAAGAGGGTAAGTGTGAGTTATTCTTTCATTCTTTGAACATCATTGTTAGACAGTCTTGCATTGCATTCAACAGACCGAAAGCATGAATTCTTTATTAAAGGAGATGACATTTTTCATAAGAGGCCTGGACAAAGAATGCTATGGTTACGTGCGTTGGATATCCACAGGATGGTGCTAAACTGTTTGGTTAAAATGTTAAGTATGATAAGTCGGATGCTCTGCCTACTACAGAAGCTACGTCTTAAAAATAGATGAATTATCAGATCAATTATAGACTGTTGAGATAAAGAAAAAAAAAGAACTCAGACCATAGGTTTAAAAGTGAGAGTGAAATGTCTTATCTCATTATTTCTGATGGATTAAATATAAATCACACATTAAGTAATCCAGGTAAATTTGGAAGACTTATAACAGATTCTTAATAGTCAAAAGAAACCTGCAAGTCCACCCAAAAACAACTATTGTAATCCATCATCGGCCCACTTAAATAAAACTGCTTTGTTAAGCAGGATTTATTTGGTTAGGATCCAAATGTGTGGAGCGAAATTAAACAAGTCCCTTTGTTAAACAGGCCAAGACAAAGAAGGTACTGAGTCATCAGATGTATAGCAGATCAAGATCTTTCATCAGCAGTCTTGTGTTTTAAGTTTTGTGTTGATACCAAGTGAAAAAAACAAGGGAAAAAACAGATAAATGCTGTTTACAGCAATATTGCAAAATGAGTCAAATCTGTGTGACCTAGACACAGAAGCAAAATAAAGCATTTATGTGAAACTGTTCTTTTGCGTTATTTATGTAAAATTTCCTGATATTCCTAAAGATGTATCTGGAAATCCAACGGTGAATGGCACCACCATAAATTGATAAAGATCTCAGACGCAAGGAAGACCTGTCCTGAGATATACAACTTCCTTGATGACACCTCTGACCGTCGCTGTTCAAAAGAGATCCGCGCAAAAGCCCTTTAATTTACACAGGCCTTCTAAGCGGACAATTTCCTCAACAATGGACCCAACACTAATGATACCGTTCATGCACTTTAACCAGAGGCATCTGAGAAATGTGTCTTCTCATTGTCAGGTGCTCTTAGGTCAGACGGATAAATCAAGCATGCCACTTTCTGAGCCAAGTAGGGAACACAAGCTTTGTCTTGAACTATAAAAACAGCGCTAGAAAAGCCATTAACCCTGTAGCTGCTTTGCACCCTATCCAGCGGTTCCTGTAATGTTTCTGTTGATGCGTTTAAAGGGACATTTCACACAAAAATGAAAACTCAGTCATTATTTACTCACTCACACTTTATTCTGTAGAATACGAAAGGACGTATTTTACAGAAAGTTTGTAACCGACCAGCAGTGGCACACATTCACTTCTATTGTGTGGACACAAACCACTGCAAGCGAATGGGTGCCACTTTCCAGCTTTATTCAAAATATCTTCTTTGTGTTCTGCTGAAGAAAGTCATGCAGGTTTGAAATGACGTAAGGATAAGTAAATGATGACAGGAGGTTGGTAACCGAACAGTTTTGTGTCCATATAATAAAAGTAAATGGGTGCCAGCTACAAGCATTCTTCAAATATCTTCTTTGTGTTCTGCAGAAAAACATACAGGTTTTAAATGACAAGAGGTTAAGTGAAATATGATAGAATTCTTAATTTTCACTTTAGTAAAAGACATACTATGATTATTTATATAAACATAAACATATATACTGCATTATGACACAAATGCACCTCATTTGTTCATAAAGCGGTAAAAAAATTACAACGTTTATACGAAGATTTTAATGGTTTTCTTTAAATCAGCTTTTTATAACTGGACCTATACACTTGTAAATATTCAATTTAACTTGTCAATATTATCTGTTGCCTTACTCTGAACATGTTAAACAATCATTATTTAAGAAGACAACAATATTGTAAATTAAAAAACATTCCTAAACGCTTCAAACATCCCTTTAAAAAATGTTTAAAACATGTTGGTTTGTGTCTTAGGGAAAACAAAGTAACATGAAACATATGATATCATATACTCTGACTATAAAGGTGTGTAAATCAAATAAATGCAAATGTCCAGTCTGCAATTCTTTACCCCCTGATATAGATTTCATCGGCTCATCCAGGCCATCAAAAGTGTTCAGAGAGTTTAAAGCCTTCAATTAGAAAGATTGATCACAAACAAAACTTCACAGTATTGCCATAATGGATTGTACTGAACAAATTATGAATGGAAAAATCTGCATCATGCAGTACATTTTAAACAAGAAAATACAGTGATCTGGAGCAGAGAATAAGTTCACTACAAAACAAAATAGCATGAAAAAACACTTTTCTCTTAAATTTGGCACAAAAGAGCTCTTCATATTCACACTTATTAAAATGTGATGGACAAGACATCAATTCCCTTCTGCTAAAACAATACAGAATGACCTTGGAATCAAATGTATAAGAGTGCTAAAATAGATTCAATATGGTGTCAGCACACATACTCTCTTACCCCACAAACTTTCTTAACCCAATGAAACCAAGAGAGAGAGAGAGAGAGAGAGAGAGAGAGAGAGAGAGAGAGAGAGAGAGAGAGAGAGAGAGAGAGAGAGAGAGAGAGAGAGAGAGAGAGAGAGAGAGAGAGAGAGAGAGAGAGATAGGAGGGCTGAATCACGTGGCAGCTGGTGAACTTGCCACTCCAGCCCATGAAAAGTGTAATGTGAAGAAAACAGAACAAAGACATCACAGGGTATAAAACAGCACAAGTCCCAGTAGAGGCCAGACAGGTGAGACGCAGAGCTGAGGATGATGCGATCCGCGCAGCTTCTCGCCGCAGTCTTGTGCTGCATCCCGTGCGCTTCTTCTCTACCGGTGCCCGATGGAAAAAACATCCACAGGTACAAAACTGCGGTGAGTCAACACGACATTCATGTGTAACATCATTGACTTGGACCTAAATAACTTCTAAATTAACTTCTCATCGATCATGCATTTGAAATGGTAGGAGTTAGAGATTGTCATATTGGTGAAGTTGAGCTCAGATGCACCTTGCATCTTAAACCATGTGGTCAAGCAGACTAAAATACTTGAATTTAATTCTATTATATATATATATATATAATGCATTCAAAACATGCATTTCTTTAAAGTTTTTTTAAGGGGGAGCAGAAGACTTTTTTGCAAATAGTCTTTGCCAGACAGTTTATCTTATTTCTTGATATATATATTTAATATATATTATATATATAAAGAAATAAGATAAAGCTGTCTGACAAAGACTATTTGAAAAAGAAGTAATCATATATAGTTATAGTAATCAGACTATTTGAAAAAGAAGTAATCATATATAGTTATAGTAATCATATATAATCATATTGTAGTTATACATACATACATACACATACATACATACATATATATATATATATATATATATATATATATATATATATAACATAAAGCTTAGAAAAAGCATATATATTATAACACACACACGCACGCACGCACGCACGCACGCGCGCGCGCGCGCACGCACGCACGCACACACACACACACACACAAAATAATCATTGAGGCATTAAATGTATTGCACATAAAGCAGAGAAAAAGCATATACATGCTTTTTTAATTCTGTCTCCAAAACAAATATATATATATATATATATATATATATATATATATATATATATGCTTTTTCTCTGCTTTATGTGCAATACATTTATTGCCTCAATGATTATTTTGCCTTGATGCCACCTTTAAGTTCATTGTGAGTCAATGCTCGATTTGTTTTGGAGACTGATCCCCACTACCTCTCAGAGGTTTTGGGACACTTTTTATAATTGCAAAATCTTTTTATGGGAAGCTGTATGCCTGAAATGAGTTAAGACAAACACAGAATTAAAAAAAGCATGTTTTTTATGAGAAAATGTATATTTATTCTATATAAAGGTTTTGGAATACATGACTTTGATTGTTGACTATTGAATAAAGAAAGAGTAGCCAATAACAGCGCATAATAGACAGGGACTTCTTTAAAATTCTGCAAAAATTTAAGAAATGACAAGAACACTCAAAAGGTGATCACACTAAAGATGATCAAATATGAGATTAATATTATAATTGTATTTTCTTACAAATTCCCACACTTCTCTTTGTTTTATTTCAAAATTTTTAGTTTATTCTATTCTCTAATGCGGAAAAATATGAATGCATAAGTGAATAAGTGTCTCATAACTTTTGACGGTAGTGAAGAACTAAAACCTGTTTATTATATAACGTTATGCACAAAGAAAGTGTTTCCAAGGGCTAAAAGGAAGTTGACAAAGAAAAGCTACAGCTGGCTGTTGTAACCCAGTTGGCAAACACCCAAAACAAGATTATGCCAGGGAAAATATTGTCGGCAGTCAAAACCATGCATTTTTTTATATCTTGGAATAAAGAGAGGTAGAGAGAGGTTTTCAGTATGCTAACAGTCACAGACACAAAGCAAAATCACGAGGAATAATTGCATCAAATCAAAGGATGTAAAATGCATCTTTATAGACTTTGTCTTGAGACACTTTTCCAATGACACGAGAATGGCACCTGCATTCAAACCAGCTCCAGACTTCTTCAAAGAAGAACCGGGCTCATTTCTGAAAATAAACGGGCAGCTGGGATGCCGTGCATGTGCTGTCAATTTGTTCTTAAATGTTGACAAAGCCCGAGCAGGCAGGGGCAAGTCATCTGGCACGCCGAGAAGGATAACAAACTCTGTGTTTGCTGACAGAGGGAAAATGGAAGTATCCAAGATAGCCACCACTGCATTTATCCTAAACCCCCCTTAACCCCAGAGAAAAACGCTGATGTCTTTGCAAAAGGTGTTGTGCATGCTTTACAAACTTTATGAAAACAGGGAATTATGCAACATGCAAGCTTAATGCAAAAGCATCAATCCATCAGCATGGCTGGTCCTCATGACCCTCTTCAGACATTTGCAAACAGATACGTTTTCAAGACAAACTCTTTCCAGGGTTTGGAGAGTAAAGCGTAGGGTCAAGGTCAGCTGTGGGCAGTGGGTTCAGGTTTCTTGCTCACAGGCACAAATAAGAGCATGACTGACACCAGCAACACCGTCGTACCTGGTTCTAATTTAAATCACCGATTTTTCAGTCACTTGAGTTTAACATATTTACAGCTGTTGCACTTGATCTAAGCACTTGATCAAATCAGAACGAGTGCCAAACGCCAGCTCTTATGAAGTGATAGATGATGTCAAAATAAACAATCTGTCATCATTAACCGACTTTCTTGTCATTTCAAACCTGTATGTTTTTCTTTTTTCAGCAAAACGCAAACTAGGATATTTAGATTTTTGTAGAATGTTAGTGATCGTTGGTGGTTTCCATTCACATACAATGCTTGTGAATGTGCCATTTTTTTTTACTTATGAACGTTCTTCAAACTATCTTGTTTTGTGTAAAGTAGAAGTTAAAAGAATTTTTACAGAAATTTGAATCCTTGAGTTGAAACAAAAACTTAGACATCCATAATAAACAGGAGCAAATGGAAACCTTTACTTAAAGATACTTCTCATGAGTTTGGCCAGAGATATTTAACAAATGTCTCTAAAAAGTTTCAGAAGATCTCAGATCTCATCAGTGTCGCATCGTGATTTCAGATTGACCAAATTTGGATCCAGTCAATGCAAAATCAAATTTAGTTTTACTAAATACTATTATTGTCTCATTTGATTCCGTTTTCTAAACAAATTTGAAGAAACATCTAGAACTAAATTGACACCCAAACGAAAGCCTGGAAAAAAATCTCATCTCATGATCTATGAATGTGTCTCATCAATAATATTTCCCTCTCTGCATGTGTTTCCTGTGCAGTAGTCCGCTTCTTATTTCTACAAAAACTCATCTGCTCAGACTGATGTATTGAAAGGTTACGTCTATCATTTTCCATCAACATACTTCTATCCTGTTCCCACAAAACTATCTTCCCTTTCGTTGTAATCACTTGTGTATACAACCCAAAAGAATGCAGATCTCTGGAGGTTTTTGCTGGTAAATATTTACCCTAGTCTGATTTTCTTCTGGCATGTTCATTCTTTATCTCAAGTGTGGCCTATTTTAATGTGCCAATGGAACGTCTTGTTTGCAATTCTTCTTGAACGTGACATACAGTACCATCTAAGAGAAACAGACACAATGAGCAGGATGGATCGGACATTTAAAGCCAATGGAGCTTGGAAACTTGAAAGCGTTGTTTGCTGTATTTGAAAGGTTTGCTGACTCAGTAATACGAATGCAAAGAGGAATTCGAGTATGTTTGAGCGTGTTTTTAAAATGTACAGTACGGTGCTTCCCTGGGATGTGTACGATGATGACATCAGCCAGATGCATAAAGAGAATGATTTGGCCTCCAAACAAAGAGGTTATCCTTAGGAGCCCTATGGAGCTGGCACGATGCCAGGAACTCCAGCCCACTCCGAACCAACTTTCTTGCTCCGACATGTCTTTTATTCTTCTAGATTTTCCCAAAGATCTGGGCCGTTGCGTTTTGCTTTCACCATAAAACCTAACTGTGTCAATGCACAGGTGCACAGTGTTTATTTATGTAGTGTACACTTAAGAGTGAGTTAACTGAGATAAATGAATCTTCTGTATCGTCTAGCAGCACATGCCAGATCTTTGCATGTGTAAAGTGTGAATACCGCTTGAGGTAAAACAATTCACGATTGCATTTTTAAATCAGCTGATGAGATATCAGGAAAAATGTAACCGGAGGAGAAAATCGGCCCAACACTTCCTCATGATAACGTATTTAAGGAGAGACCTTTGCTTTATATAGGACATGTGTAACAACAGTAGTCAATCTAAAGATGTTCCTGCAGGTGAATGAATATTTACAGCTTTAGGGTTTTACTCCCTGCAGGTGGATGCTGTAAAATTCGTCCAGACTTGAGGAATGTCTGGTTGAGAAGACATTGCGATTCAGTGAGATGTGTGTGTTGGGATGAATCGAAAATATTTCTTGAATAAAGAATGTCAGATTTATTTCCCTCGTGGATGCACAGTCATGTTTTTATGATGGCTAATGATAGATTTATAGTTGGATTGTTTGTTGAGCTAATAATGAGTCTCAGCTTGCACGCCGCTTGTCTTGAGTTTCGGCTTTGGCTCTGCTTAGCAATTTCAGGTGCTAATATGCACCTATCTGGCATTGCATCATCGAACCTGAACTGTCTTGTTTGCACTTAAGACATCCACCTATTAAAAATATCTTAACCTTTTATAAAACATGCTTACAAAGTGGGCTTAATAAGTTGTTATATTTTGTTACTTTATTATATAGAATTTAATGTATTATAAAGATGTTCTGTATTTGTCAGAACCCAAATAGAGAAATTATATTATATAATTTAGTTATTGTACATTTAGTCACCCTGCCTGTGAAAATTGGGTTAATGTCGAAAAAATTCTAATTGTGAGAAAACAAGCATACAATTTTGATTTTCCCTTTTTGATTTTCAGAACAGTCTCTTTTTTTCCATGGCTGTTTATATATATTTATTTATTCATATTTGGCTTTATTAAGAAAGCTATGCAACATTTTTGACAAATGAATCAAAAATATCGTATTTTCTATTCCATTTTTTAAAAGTCAACTAGCCCGTCTTCCCAGTGTTGGATTTGAAATGGGAGCATGTGTGTTTATTTAGGCCCAGGGGCTCTGTTATGTTGACTTAGACTTTAACCTTTGACCCTTAACTTCTGTTCAAGCAGAGACACCCGGGTGTTTTTCTTCCAGTTGCATTGCTCCTAAAGGAGACTTGAGACCTGATTGTCATCAGCGACTGCTCTACAGTAAACAATCTTGACTGTTGTACAAAAAGCGTGCATTAGTGACAGCCCTTAAATGACATGCTTTCAGCATGTATGATCATTTAATAATGGTTTAGCTCGTGAAAAGCTCGTGCTCACTCAGCAGATTTGGAGAAACAAACTGAGATTGCATAAAGTGCAGTGGATTCTTCACTTCTGTCTGTGGAATTTGTGCGGTTCCTCTTTGCCGGGGGTGTGGGGTCATGTTTAAGCATTGCTATCAAGTTCACATGTCAGTGCATTTTTGGCAAAGGTATCTGTTTTAGCTTGCCCAGAAATCTTTGGTTGTTTTACTCCTATTTGTTGACAACTCTCTAGTGTTTCAGTGTTCTTCTGTTTATTACATCATGACTGGACATAATTTTAGACTCGGCTGGTGCTCAAAATATACACTGTTAGGAGTTTCCATAGCAATGCCATAGAGGAATCATTTTTGGATTTAAGTAGACCCATTATTTTCACCAATTGAATCTTCTGCGAGACATAAAGTTTATTAAAATCTTTCATTATTTACACACCTTTGATGTGTCTCATATATGTAAACATTTCTTTGTTCTGATAAACAGAGAGAAAGATACATGGAAGAATTCTCATATCCAAACAGTTCTTAGACTACCATTTTGTCTATTTTGTCTATTATGGTAGGCTGCTTTGTTATAAGCATTCTTCCAAATATCTTTCTCTGTTTTCATCAGAACATTACACAAATATAGAGGTTTGGAACAACTGATGTTTAGTTATTCATGGCTAATTTTTCCATTTTGGTTAAACTGTTATGTTGAATTATTTGAATTTATAAAATAAAGCACATTAAGTGTAGGGGAGGAATTGTTGCTGTTTATGTACATAACAAGCTAAATATGGCATGAAAACTCTGTAATATCTCAATCATTAATTATTATTATACGAATGTTAATGAATATTATATGCTGATAGACCTCAATGAGAATAAAATAAAAGCAAATGGAGATAAAGCCAGAACACACAAATGTTTCCAATTACAGAAGATGTCTAAACAATGTCATCCACTGAGCTCAGATTTTTGATCAACAATCCAAATCCATACTCTTCAAGACATTTGTCACGTTTGTAGTCAACCTTATCCAAAACCTGATCATTTATGGCAACAATCACTAAAACTTAAATTCTTTAGCTCCACACTTTAAGTGTCTTTTTTATTTCCTATGTTTAATTTGAGCAAAAACATCTGTTGAAATTAGAACTACCCACAGTGCATTCTATTCTATGCTTCTTTACGGTGTGTTAAGCCTTATTATCTTTTCTTTGTGATCACACTTTTAAGCGTTTTTCCTTTTAGACTTTCAGACTTCCTGCTTTATATTTCTAAACATTTTATTGGTGTCCAAATATAGTTCGTCTTGAAATTACTGCTTTTAAACTCCCCCATGGCTACAAGAGGCACAAAGGATGTTTTAAAAGCATTTGGAAAAAAATGTTCACCCTATACCACCCCTGGCCTCATAACCAAAGCTAAATTAGAAAGAAGGATGGAGGAACTGTGTGAGAGAGAGAGAGAGAGAGAGAGAGAGAGAGAGAGAGAGAGAGAGAGAGAGAGAGAGAGAGAGAGAGAGAGAGAGAGAGAGAGAGAGAGAGAGAGAGAGAGAGCATAGTCTGAAGCACAGCTGGAGCACAGGACTCCAACAAGGAAACACGGGAAGGGGGACGATGGATTTTTAAGAACCGATAGAAATTAGGCCAGTCAACTTTACCTCCCAGTCAATTAACAAAACCATTTCCTTAAAATTTCCTTGAGGAAATTGACTATGATAATGCCTCCCCAAATGAATTCTGATGTAAGACTAAGTTTTACGTAAGTCTTCCAAACAATTTGACCAATTGAGATCTAGGCCATCTAATCTTACTTTCTTCTGCAGAACAAAACAGGAGATATTTTGAAGAACATTGGTAACCAAACACAGCAGTTTCTATTGAATTCAATTGTATCGACACAAAACCAGAGACATTTCTCAAAATATTTCCTTTTGTGTGTAACAGCAAAAAGAGTCACATGCAGGTTTTGACCAATGTAAGAATGAATGGATGAAAACAACATTTTAACATTAGGGGGAACTATCCATTAAAGATGTTGGTCAGCCATGTGTTAAATAGTTCATGTGTTTGTTAACAGGACTGGTCTCTCAAGACCCATCAGCAGGGCTTTAAAAAGAGGGAGCGTCTTAATTATGTTCAAGACACACTGGGTGAAAACTTTGGCGATACGAAAGTGAAGCCACACTTGTCTCAACCCAAAAACAGTTCTGACTGGAACAGACCTCGCTGTGGAGTTCCAGACTACCCCTCGCAGAAGGAAGGCCCCTTTCACTATTCGACCCACAAAGGAGGCTTGCTCGGGGGTCGTCATCGCCCAAAACGTTTTGTCTTGTTTAAAGGACGATGGGACAAAAGAGACCTCACATACAGGTGAGATTAAAACTTGTAGACATCAAAGTCATGTTGACACTTGAGATTATAGAGTAATATGAGGCCTAAATAATATAAGGATTTGTTGCCAGGGAAATATTTTTAGATATACATATCATTTACGCCACACAAGTATCTTTAGAAAAGCTCTTGAATAAAAATTCACTCAAAAATATAACAAAAGCGGTTTTGATTTCATCAGAACCCAAAAGAAGATATTTTAAGGAATGTTGCTACCTGGTACCCATTTACTTGCATTGGTTTTGACTCCATACAATAGAAGTGCATGCGTGCCGCTGTTGTTGGGTTTCAACATTCTTCAAAATATCATCATTTGTGTTCTGCAGAGGACAAAAGTCATGTAGGGCAAGGGGAGGGTTAAAAAAGACTTTTATTATAAAAATATTTCAAATTTCCAGACAGACACTCTTATACCCACATTTTACAGTATTCATACTTAAGGGTTTTTCACCTTTTAAACATGCATTTCTTCTTCCTTTTTTGAGCAGAATTACAGTTTTTATGGCGCGCAGGAAATACCTGTTTTAAACGTCTGGCTTTATCTTCTCATATTCCTTATAGTTGTTATCAGGTTTAAAGAAAACCACACACGCTCTTCTGCTTTACACCCATTTAATTAGAAGCAGTAAACTGTCTCAGACATGGGACTTCATGGCTCCAGAGTACTGCCAGAAAAATGTATCTGCTTCCTAAAGCCCCCTTTGATTTTAAAAAGTGAATTATTTTCGTAAACACACACACAGGTTTGTTTTGCTATATTAGTGAGGACATCTCACTTCAATAATAAGTGAAATTTAGCAGATTCTAACACTCACACAAACCTAATGAAACATCACCTATGTCTCCACACACATCCAGGCACACTTACAAATAGGCACTATGTCAGGCCGACTTAAATTTAGTTTTTAAGAACCTATTGTGATTGACATACCGACCTCTCTTTAGTGGCTGGTCTGGTCACCACTTTAGATCTTGATTGATACGTCTCACCATCTTTGTCAGAGGAGAACTCGGCCGGATATAGTCCATCAGTCTGTAACGTGGAGTCGTGAGGTCATGACCCCGTCGGAGACAATGTAACATTCGAGAGCGCTCATGTGTGTTGTGGAGCCCAAATGGTTGCAGTTTTCCCTTCACTTCACTGTAGGGGGTGACATGAGGGTCCAGACAGAGAATAACATCTTAAATCTTTAAAACTACTGAACTGATTATAACTGGCCTTGATTTATGACCAGTCCAACAAATCCCCACCATTCTTCATAAAGCCCCATTGCTGGAGGGTAGAGTCTTTTTGTCTGCATACTGTAAAGATAAAAATGAAAAACACTTATATTAGATAAAGAGATGCCGGGGGGCTGCTGACCACCATAAGTGCTTTAAAGGTATAGTTCATGCAAATGAAAATCATATATCACCCACATGTCATTCCAAACCTGTATGACCTCCTTCTACTGTAGAACAGAAAGAAAAATAGTTTGGAAAATGTTGGTAATCAAACAAAACTGAACCCATTAACCCATTGGTCATTGTATAAAGCACCAAGACATTTCTCAAAAAATATTTTTGTGTTTCTTCAGTTCCCCAAATCTCCCATGATTCTTCACAAAGCCGTATTACTAGAGGGTAAGGTCTATGAAGGTCTGCATACTGTAAAGATAAATATATTAGATTATATAAGATTAAGAGCTGACAGGGGTCTGCTGTCCACCATCAGTGCTTTAAAGGGATAGTTTAGCCGAAATGAAAATCATATATCACCCACTTGTCTTTTTAACTATCTGCAGAACACAAAAGAAGATATTTTGAAGAATGTTGGAAATCAAACAACAATACCCAAAATATCTTCTTTTGTGTTTATTTAGTACTGGTAAATTTGAGATTTTTTGTGCATAAAGCCACATTGTTGGTGATGATTTTCTACCTTTAAGATAACAATAAAAACACTTCAATGAGATAAAGAGCTGTAGGGATTTGGTCTGCTGACCATCACTGGTGCTTTAAGGTTAACTGATGCCTTCATCGACCTTTATTGTATGGACTTTTCTCAAAATATCTTTTGTGTTCAACAGAAGAGCAGTCATATCAACTAGTTTGCAATGACAAGGGTGACTGTATGGTGACGGGTGAACTATCACTTTATTCCCACTATATTCGTGTTATACAGTATGAGTTACATACAAAGTTTCTTTCATCTTTCTTTAAGGAAAACTCTATGCAGCTTTATAAGCATGTGATGCAAAAAAAAGCAACACATGCAGTTTATCCCAAACACAACGCTGTCAGCAGCATTCTAATGTTGTGTCTCTATCAGCTGACATGACTCACACCTCTGACTGTGTTTTATGGGTTATAGCACCTCTCTGTCCTCTGTCATTTTTGTCCTCATCTAATGATGGACTGTAGATGTGCACAGTGAACTCACAGACATCAAAAATTAAAACCTCTCAGTCCCAAACCTGATAGACTTACTGACCTACAGTTTGTTAAAAAATATGTAAGCGATTTAGAAATCACTAATATAAAGAAGTGCGAGACTTAAATATTACTTTTAAGAGATTACTTTGGTCCCAGATAAGCAAATTGAGTAGGACTTCTCAAACTGGATTAGCGAAGATGACAGAGATGATGTTTTAAGCCACAGACTCCCACATTAGACTCTCTCCTGCTGTCAAAGCTCCTGTCTGGGCTTGCAGAATGCCGTGGCCCCACAATCTGAGATGCTTTGTGGCTCCTACATGAACCCCCAGAGCGATTCTTTATTAATGACCAAAACATGAAGGTGTCCAAGCATGAAAACAGCACAGAGACGCCAGTCGTTGCTGCAGGTTAGAAGCTTCACACTTTCAGATGTGGTCGTTTACGATATTTTATTCGTTTTTAAAAGTCACATCAAAGGAAGAATGTGTGGATCGTAAAGATCTACTCTACCTAAAAACTCAAATTATGTTGTGAGTTACCCTTCAGTTTTTCCAAATCTGTATAAACTTCTATGTTGAACATGAAGAAAGATATTTGGAAGAATGTTAGCAACTATGATTTCTGCGAGTAGTAGAAACAATATTGTATAATTTTTGTTCTGTTGGACACGAAATTCAATTATTTACAAATTTAGGAGACCCAACAGTTCTGGTGCACCTTTGACTACCGTTTTAATTTTTCTATGATCGCAATCCATGGTGCCCCAGAAATATCAATTTTTCACATTCTTCCTAATATCTTTTTTTGTGTTCAGTCAGGCAAAAAAAAAATTAATTCCAAGTGGGAGCTAATGTTTCAGAATATGTTATATTTTTTTTATTTGCCAACATACTTAAATGGACCTGCATGAAATGCCATTACTCACAATTTGTGGCATCAGACCGGAGTTGAGTTGTTGTCAGCACCGTGTCTAATCCATATCTAAGTGCGCACTCGGTCTGTGTTTTTACAGCAGTCAGATTCAGCTCCATATCCGGACCAAAGAAAGGCAACTTTGGTTTACATTGGAAACAGCGAGGAGACGAGCAAACCCTTTCACACAAAGCGGATTATTAGTGTAAGGCACATTGGGTGGTCTGTAATGACTTTGTTTGTGCTTTTGTAACAGGATCATGCGCACGCCGTGGCAGATGAGTTTGGAGAAAGTCAGACATGTGCTGCGCGAGGCGTTGCGGGCCTGGAGCGACGTCACCCCATTGACATTTACTGAGGTCATCAGCAGCCGGGCCGATATCACCATTGACTTCAACAGGTAAAAGATGCTTCTCCATCTGTTGACTGCACAGAACATATGGGGAATGATGACATAATGTGATTTGATATATTATGATTGTGTCACTTTTTTAAGACCAGGCTTAGGTGAAAAGATTTAATTTATATTCAAATAATATAAATATAAATATGAATACTATAGATGATAAAAGAATATAAGATAAAAAAAATCAAGCCATCTGTCTGATTGTGTTGTCTTTGAGTATGAGTGTGGTAATAGTGTGTTAGTGTTAGTGTAAGTGTAAATATAAATAAATATTATGAACAGCAACATTAATACTAATAAGAAATAATATTAATAATGTTTTGGCCGGTTTAATGTAACATTTATGCTAATAATTATACAAATAAACTGAATATTAATAATATTATATTATATTTTCTATATGAAAATTCTAGCCGTTTGTCTGATCGCATAGTCTTCGTTTGACAGAGTTACTCTATATTTTCATTTAAGTTATGTGTGTTCACGAATACGAAAAGGAAAGGTTTCCAGTTCACAAGAGAGATACTTTTCATCTCCCGTAAAAGCTGCGGATTAGAGAGGGTGTCGGTTTAGGATTTTGGGTCAAAAACTAACACCGCACATCCATTCATGTGTAACCATATGAGTCACCATGGTAATAGAACACGAAAAAAGAAGAAAGTCATAACTCAGAACATCTGCGAGGTTTAGTTCACAGGTTCATATTTGCTTTTCGTGTGGACACGCACGGGTGCTGAAATCCCAGCGTTAACATGCTTCACTTTCAGTTGAAAAACAAATCCCACGCTGCAAAGTGCACTACAAAGACATGGGTTTGTTTTTTTCTGAACAGTTGTCTGCAATGCATGCAGGCGAGATCCAAAAAATGCCTTAATGCTAATGTACTTTTTTCTGCAGTGTATGTTATATAAACAGCGGGATCTTTTTGACAGGGTACTTTGTTTCATACTGTAGTACAAACAGCTCATTTTAAGTCGATGGCTTTGTGCCCGTGTAGCTGTTTGAAAATGAAAGCCTGGTTTCCTATATAAAAAGTTGGCTTCTTGTTAAAGCACTAATGTGGATCTGTCACACACGCTTACAGCTCTAATGAGAGTTACTGATGTTGCTCAAAGGGGATGGAAATATCAGTGGCCATCACGCATGGAACATGTGTAGGTCTGACCATGCGGTCAAGCGTTGAGCTTTGTAAGTTCCGACTCCCAGATTTGAAATATCAATGAATTTGAAAGCATCCATCTGAGCGTTGCTTTGTGGGTAATTTAACCTCTCTGCTTTTAACGGTTGAAAATTGTAAGATCATACGGTGGAATTTAGCGTTCTGTGTACAATCAGACTTTGGCTTCGAAGAATGGTGCTGAGGTGAAACCGAACATCTCACCTTTTGTCTAACCGGTGTTGTGTTTGACTTTAAGGTACAGGCATGGAGACAATCTACCTTTCGATGGCCCTGGAGGAATTTTGGCCCACGCGTTCTTTCCCAAGACGTATCGGGCAGGAGACATCCATTTTGACTATGATGAGTCTTGGACTGTGGGCAACAACATGGGTAAGTTTGAGAATGTTCTTTATACTTAAAAATGATTTTTGCAATGTTATATAATGACATTTAAACACATTAAAGATAGAGTTCGGTCAAAGCAAAAATGTATATCATCCTTAGGATTTTTTTCTGTTATACACAAAAGAAGGTATTTTGAGAAATGTCCTTGTGCCCACACAATGGAAGTCAATAAGGACCAGTGCTTTTGATTACCAACATTCGTCAAAATAGCTTCATTTGTGTTCTGCAGAAGGTTAATTTTATATTTAACATATTATATTTAAAAAAAATAAATTTGCATTCATACATTGTGCTTTATTATGTTTCGTAGGTACTGACCTTCTCCAGGTGGCTGCTCATGAGATCGGTCATGTTTTAGGACTGCAGCACTCCTTGGAACCGGCAGCCGTGATGTCACCTTTCTACTCATTCTCGTACCCGCTTCAGCTAAGTTTGGATGACAAGCGGGGAATACAGTCACTGTATGGAGCCAAACAAATAGAGGAGAAAGAAGAAAAGAATGAGATTCCGTCTGAGGCTCCGGAAACAAATGAGATTGAAATCAAAGAGGTGATTTGCTTTCACCTAAAAATGATTCATAGTGTTTGACATTACCTATAAAGTATGAATGCATATATTCATTTTTGTAGATATTTATTAATCCATCTTTGTATAGGTAAATGATAACACACATTGCATGTATAGGTGGAATATCCCTTTAAAGAATGCATTTCCAGTCTGTTTATGACATTTCATTTTCTCTCCTCTTTCCAGCCTGATGCTTGCCAGACAGACTTTGATGCCGTGTCTATGATCCGAGGCGAGCTGTTTTTCTTTAAGGCCGGATATGTATGGCGTATTCGTGATGGTAAACTGCAGGCTGGATATCCTGCGCTGGCATCCAGGCACTGGAGAGGAATCCCAGAAAAAATTGATGCTGCATTTGAGGACAGATCTGGAAACATCTGGTTCTTCCAGGGTACAACGTTTGATATCAATTAATATGCAAATGAATTGTGTACATGAATATATACAAAATATTCTTAAATGTTACATTTTGAAGACTTTGATTTGTTGAACGTTAGATTTAGTTTACTTTTATCTCTCTACAGGACAGAGTTACTGGGTGTTTGATGCAGAACGACAGATCACCGGGCCGGACTCCGTTCACCGGCTGGGTCTAACCGTGACTGACATCCAGGCCGCCCTCATGTGGGGAGAAGACAAGATCCAGAAGATCTATTTCTTCAAATCTGGCAACTACTGGCGTTTCAACCTGTTGGAAAACCGCATCGACACAACCCACGCTCGCAGCATGAGAGACTGGAGGGGCATACCGAATGACATAGATGCTGCCTTCCAAGATCGCTACGGTACGGCTGTCACTTCCGCTTTATTAAGACGGTCTGCATCTGCATGCATATTGTTGTTGGTTGTCTTAATGGCAGGATTTCTGAAAAGCAACATTAATCATGTCTGAATATTTAAATATAACACACAGATGTGGGAAATTTACTATTCATTGATATGTGTTTGGTCAAAATCTTTTATTTTTGCTCTTAACTTTTAAAATTTTTTCTTCCAAATAAAAAATTGCTTTTATTTGCATTTATTTGCAGAAAATGAAGAAAACTAACAAAAGAAAGGATACTCTGATATTTTCAGACTTAAGATAAAGAAAACAGGTTTATCTTCACTTTGAAACCATACAGTATAACAGTAAATATTATACGTGTATTTAGGAAAATAGCATTCTGCAAGTGTAATTAAATTTAATGTTTTTAACATTCCACTAATTTCCACTAATTCTCTCCATAGGCTTTGCACACTTCTTGAAAGGAAACCAGTACTGGAAGTTTGATCCAATTGAAGTGAAGGTATTAGAAGGTTATCCCCGTTACATCGGCATGGATTTCTTCGGTTGCTCTCCGGCCCTGTATCGATAACCAGATTTAATTCCAAAATCATAAATGATACACCTTTTAACATTTTTAAAGACACATAGTGTGCACCTAATTCCTGTGGCGGGGTTGGTATGTTTTAATATCAGGTAGTGTCAGATAAATTTGACAACTGGATCAAACACTCATTTTGAGCAGGTACTATGTAACTGCTCCGTGTCTGACGTAAGGTGCTATTTTATGTTTACTGTGCCTCTTTCCTATAAAACATTTACACCTGCAGTAGCTGAAATTTGTTTCTGAAGTTAGTTTCTCTCTCAGGAAATATTCAAAATCTTGATGTATTGTGTTCTTGATTATTTATTACTTGTATATTTCATTGCCAGTATTGATAGCGTTAGAAACAAGTTACAGACATTTTTTCTGTACTGTACAATGTTGCCATTTGGCCAAGAATTCGACGTTCAATGTGTATCGACTTCTTTATCTGTGCTCTTAGATCGTCCTGCAATTTTCAAAGAAGCATAAATCACATTTGTAATGACAAAGTTACAATGGGCAACGCATTCTGAAGGGTTTAAAAGCATGAAGATGGGCAGTTTGTATTTTTTTAAAGGTCTTTTATGAATTCATCCCAACACAAACTCATGTTAACATGCATGATGAAATATTAACTTTTGGTTGTATATTTTTGTAATTCTTTTAAATAAATGGGACGTCTTACCCCAGAGAGCTCCATTGCAAGCGCCTTAGTATAGCTGCCAATATCTTCATTATTTAATGCGTAAACAAAAGCATAATTTAATCCTATGGTACAAGTATAGGTGCTAAAAGTAAACGTACCTCATGTGCATTATAGTTTTATCAACTTCCAAGCATCAACTTTGACTTTTATTGCATTTTACCTAGTGATGCATTACACACCACACTTTTTAACCACACTCGTGTTAAGATTGTTTTTGACGTCTCACGGTAGATGAAGATTCTTATGTAGTACACAAAGGTGCTAACACAATGATAAGATCTCAGTTGAGCAAAAGGCATTTACTTTGGACTTTTTAAAGTATACCACATGTATACGTTGAAGTGCCTATACAGTGATATACAGTATAGAACTAATGATGTTTTTTGAGCATTATGTTAAACTTGAGTTCGGAAGGCCTGTTCATGAATAATGTATACGTGTTGCAGTGCAGGTCACTGATACTGTTGTTTTAGATCATGTTAATAATAAACTCTCTGCATACTCGGGATGATGAGGTAAAGAATCCCTTTGGTTCTCACAGAGCACTGGTAATAATTTGCTTTGAATTCACTGTTTTTAGATGTAACCGGTTTTCTCTTGTTGTTTTAATGATCGATTTACTGTGCACATATTTGTGAAACTTTTGTAAAAAGAATTATATTATATTTTCACCTCCAATAAAAGCAGCTCTTTCTTTATTGTGTTTTAACTTTTGTTTAAATGAAGTCTCCCTGTGGTTTATATTATACATTTTATATAAATATGTAATAACATATGAATAATTAATAATGTTCTATATGTTTATGCTCAGGAAAACTGGAAAATGTACATAAAGAGGTTGTCCTACATTATTAAGCAAGTCACCGTTTTTTTGCAATATAAAGAGGCAGAAGTGTCAGTATACGTGTAACGTGTTGCAAAAGGCCTCAAAACAAGTGTATAAAAGTGAAAAGATTTGTGAGTGATTTAAATCCGCAAGATCTTGGACTGTAGCTAGAACCCAGCTTTTTATACCACTGCAAGTCAGCATGAAGGGGATCTTTAGACTCCATTCAAACACATGTTTGCTGCCCAGCAGTGGCTTTCTGGCAGCTGACCGAGGCTTTTTTCCAGTTAATGCACGCATGCACACATACATACAGCTGAGCATATAGATATTAACGTATTATATATATTTGCTCCACCTCTACATGATCTCAGATGGAAGTGAGAAACTCTTCCATGTGTCCTCACTTCACTACTTCTATTATGTTCTACCAAATGTCTCGAGATGGAAATGAGAGACGGCTGTTCTGCAGACCCTCACAAAGGCCATCCCAGAACCATTCCGGCTTGCTTTCGAACTGTTGCTCCCCTCTCCCCTCACACAATGAAACCTCATTTGTAACACAATGCCATTCTAACATATTGACATCATCGCAGTTATGCTTTATCTATAGCGTCTGTTGATGAAACATGGCGCCGTAAACTTCAAGTAACCGTATTCTGCAGCGTTTCAGTTTAGTAAATGCAGATGTTGGCCTCCTTTGGAGGAAACCCTAACTTTAATCCTTGTGTTATCCGGAGGATTTCAAACAGAAGATATTCCTAATCACGTGCTTACTGAGAAGGCTTAGTAGAGGTATTGGAGTTTACTTTACTGGGGTTTCTTCACCCCGAAAAGCCACTCTGACCTTTCTTTTGATTTTAGGAACGTTTTGCACCTAATCTGATTACCAGACTTCAGATATTTTACACATTCAAAGACCTTTTCTAGCTATTCCGATTACTACTTTTCATTACAAGTTTTAAGTTTTAAGAATACTAAACTAATAGTTCAACCAAAACCCTTAATTGTGTCATTGTTTGCTCGCCATCTTGTCACTTCAAACCTGCAAAACAAAAAAATATATTTTGAAGTTCATGAAACAGAAGTGGCACAGTTTACATTTACTGTATGGTTACAATATCAATGTGAATAAGTGCCAGATCCCAACATTCTTCAAAATATCTTCTTTTGTGCTCTGCTGAATAAAAAAACAATACAGGCATGGAACAACAATACAGTAAATAAACGATGACCGTGTTAAGAAAGCATCATTGTTTCCCCCTTTTTAAACATCATCATATGGGTATTACGCTTGGCAAGGAGTTTATCTCGAAAAACAATAGATATATTTATAAAAGGACACTGTTTGTTTAAGCAGAAAGCAAACTGACTTTACACACTTACATGTGAGAGCTTTTGTTGTTTAACTGATAAAGTATTAAGACATCGGCAATAAATAATTGGGAAACAATTAGAAGAGAAAAACTATAAAGGCGAAATCCCACAAGCATTCCAAGCATGACCCAAGTCATATTAATCACCTTAGCAACCCCTTAGCAACAACTTTGGCAACTACCCAAGCAACTTGAGATCACACTGATGAGTTTTGCACAAGCGTGACATTTTCGCTGCATATAACGCCAGACACCGTCCCAGACATCACATACAGACTTTAACATCCACATGCATGTACTACTTGTTGTAAAACACATGTCTGTATTTTGAACTTGAAGAGGGACTTTACCTTTAGGGCATTGCAAGTCTACACTGGTTTAACCACAAACATGCACTTACCCTTGACCTGATCAACCCCCCAGCATTTCTCTGATCAAATGGAAAAGCCGATAGGTTGTGTAGACGCATCAATCAAAAAGAAAGGTACAACAAGCTTATTACTGTGTCATTTCACATCTCAATGTTAATTTTACATGATAAAATAAGAAAAAAACTTTCCAGTTGCAATTACACTTTCTTGCAAACACAATACCATCTAAATATGTATTCTCTACCATTTCCTTCACATTTTAATTTCTAGAATTAATTGACTTTTACAGGTTATCATACTAAAATTGCTGACCAAATGTTATGGCTCTGAATCCCGGGGAACAAACGTTAAAAAAACGATATCCAAATCGGTTGCAAAATGCATAACTTTTACCCCAATAAACATACAAACATCAAGAGAACCGTTCCTCATATGTAACTTGAAGTGCTTTATAAACTCTGCAATGCAGCTTTGATCCATTATTCCCCTTTAAAGATGTAAATAGCCAAGTCTGAACAATAGAGAATCTGTAACAGTTGATGTGCACAGGAAAAAATTATCTCTGGGGAGCTGTAACAACTTTATTTCTACTGTTCCATAGCTTTTTATAGTTCCACCCATGGTATGTGCAACGACAGACTGCCAGAGGATTATGGGAATATATAATCTATCACAGGCATCAGATAATGAGGCCTTTCTGGGTTTTGACAGAACTGATTCCAGTTTCCATACACATTAAAGATTCAAGATCTCACATTTCAAAGGAATGCTTTAGGAAACCGCGGGTCTGTGTGCATACGTCGTGTATGCGGTTGAGAGGACAGATATAGGAGCACAGCTGATGAGAAGAAACAGATATTCTGTAAACTTGAAGCGGACCTCTTAATCTGACGTTTAAAATGACAGCTCGCACAGAAATAACAATCCTGTCATCGTTTACACATCATCTTGTCATATGACTTTCTTTTCAAAAAGAAGATATTTTGAAGAATATTGAGAACTGGCACCCACTCACATTTTTGCATACAGTGGGAGTGAATGTGTGCCAATGCTGTTTGGCTATTCTTCAAAATATCTTCTTCACTGTGAGAAAACAGAGCAACGTGTATACAATTTGCAAATGCCTTTATTTGAAAAAAAAAACACGTTTATAGTATGCATTAGCACCATTAAGAAAAAAAAACAATACTCAATCGATCATTCGTAACAATATCCAGTTATTGTAACAGTCTCTAGAGAGGAGCTGCAATGACAAGCAAACTAATAATTTCTGAGCTCTGATCATGCTCACGTGAGCAAAGGCCCAGTGTGTGGAGTGTGTTTAATGCTGGTGAGGATGTCAGAAGGTCAGAGGAATGTTATTGAGAATGCTGTGTGGACTTTTGCAAAATCCTTCAGCAACCCTGAGGCTCTTTAATCGACTTGAAGCTTATTGAGTGTCAGCATCAATGGTGCCCTTTTCCTACCAGGCGGGGGCAGTGTTGGCAAGTCGTCTCATGCGCCTGTAAAATATTATAATGATAACTATTAACAAATGTTCTAAGAAATTGCATGTAGCGGGTATTTCTAAAAGACAAAATTTACATTTTTAGACTGTTTGTTGTCGAGCTTCTGAGATAAGGAAGCATTTCTTTCTCACCTTGTATTTCTGTCCTGATCTCTGATTTTCTTCTCCATCTCGGCATCCGTCAGAGTCTCCAACAGTGGACACCACTGGTCGGCATCTCCTGTATTTCGAATGCCAATCTCCACCGTGGGTAAGGGGTTCTCACTACAGGAAGTGACGCCAGAACCACAGTGAGGAATGGACAAAGAATTACTTATGAAGAAGGATGACCCTTCTTGAGGTACATAGGTAAAAATCCTAATTTTTAAACTTGTGTTAAAAAAACTAATTTAAATGTTTTTTTTCTTATATTCTGATATTTATAAAAAATATATACACAAATGAAAATTGTGTCATTTGCTTAACCAGTTAATATTTAAAACATATGTTTAAAAGATATTTTGAAGAAAGAGAGTCCGGTATTTGGTTACCAACGTTCCTCGAAATATCTTATTTTGTGTTTTTCATCAGAAAAAAGGTAGATAGCAAAAAGCAAAAATCTGAGAAATAAATGATGGCAGAATTTTCATTTTTGTGTGAAATATCACTTAAAGCAATGCTACAAAAGCACATGCAGGGCTAAAAAAAACAATGTCAAATAAAAGAGTTTTCAATGTTATTTACGTACAGTATGTTTATGTACCGTTGCACTTGTATATCATCACAAAAAACACAAGATCAGCTTAATAAATTAAGAAATGAAAGTACTCAGCTTCCCAGGTTATGAACCGGGGTAAGAGGAAGAGAAGATCAAGAAATTTTGAAGTATATTGACCTGAAATCAGACCTATTGGAACAGACAGTGGGAAAAGCAAACAATTAGAAGACTATGGCAAAGCAATGAGGTTATTTAAGCAAAGACAATTATTCAAACACTCGCAACAAAGCAGTTTGTGATCTAACGAGAGAATATGCCAAAACAGCATGAGAGTGCAATGCAAACTAGTTATGTCCCTATTGCATTATGCAGGATCAATGCATGAGAATAATGAAACATTACATTACAAATATCGAAACAAAAACGCAACACATGGTGTGGACTACTTAAGACACGATAAAGAAAAAAACAGATGTGTTTTGTGATTGTAAGAAGTCAGTCGATGGTGTAGACCACATTAGAGACGCTCTCAATTTACTAGATTTAAGGAATGCGTGCGTTCCTGTGTGTACGACCACATAACAAACTGTGATCCTAAAACTTGATATGACCATAAATTGAGTAAATCACTTTTCTCTGGAATCATACAGGATAGGGTTTAGTTGTGACATAAACAAACACAAGAGATGATGTGCTGATGAAGGATTTTGACTGCCACCTAATGCTCATTTTAGAAAAATAATGAATAGCCATTAAAGGTTTGTAACATGAGCCACAACAGCTTTTAGTACACCAAAGTGGACACATAACCCAAACACAGGTTTTATGGGTTTTTTGTGGCAAGCAAAAAATATGAAAAGTTAGTTTTCACACTTGGTGGTCCACGAGGATGCATTTACAAAATGTTCACCACACAAAATTTGATTTGAAGCAATATGAAGATATAGGACATTATTCATGTCTGCCTTATGATAAATCGAGAGGCGTTTGTTGGCTAACAGGTCTATAAATTGCAAAGATAGATTTCTCAACATCGAGCGACAACACCGAAAACCACAGAGAGATCTCTCCTGCATCAATCTTAATGTTTATATGAGAGTCTGGAGATCATACCCACATGTATAAATCACCAGTGACAGTGAATTTTAAAACAACAACGCAACCACATAAGCGTGGGTGGCGGGTTTGATACAATCGGGATGGATACTATCATTCTACGGGTCATTTGATTGGACAACCCACCTGAAGGCGTAAGTCCTCTGGTGCCAGCTGAGCTGTCCTCGGATGCTGTAGGCGATTGTGGTGACGAACTCTCCTCCCAGGCCCAGCTCAGAGCACAGCTTCAAAGCAAACGCTTCGGGTGAGTTCTCTTTCTCCGACATGTCCCACTCAAACTGGTCCACCAGCGAGATGTTTCCTACGTGGATGTTTAGCTGCAAGCACAAACACAGAAAGGAGAGCCAAATCAATTGTTGCGATGCAAAACTCACATATGTCACGGAAATGAGACTGTCCAAATCTTGATGAATGTGCTTCTGGACAAATTAAGGAAATGAAGAATAAGCAAAGAAGAGAAAATCCAGAGCTCAAGGACCACACTGCACACATGCTCATGAGTGCCTTATAGCTTTTTAAAGAGCTGTATCAGACACAGGATGATAGGCATCAATGTTTATTGAAGGACAAATAAATCCATTACGGAGAAGGCATACAGATGATCTTGATGATTTATTCTGCTGTAAACCTTGAGTGTAGATTTGACACTGTAGCACATACCTTAATGATGACTCTCTGGTCCGTCTGCTCTTCCAGAATGCTGTCGGTGGGGTAAGACTCGATCTGCTGTCTGATAGCAGAGGCGATGGCAGGGACGAAGGCAAGAGGATTCAGGTCCAAGTCATCACTCAAGATCTCAGCAAACATCTCTGGAGTCATAAGCTTCTCTGGTGACACAGATAAAAAAAGAGTTAAAGTTCTGCTCAGATCATACTGATTATTCTATGGGTAAATTATAACTAATTCTGTATTTTAGTTTTCTCTAAAGCCTAAATTGGAAAATTCTATATTAATAAAAAAATCTATATCACTTGAATGCATTTTGGAATACACCACAGCTTTAATTAAATTATTTATTTTAAGCTATGTGTTTTAAAGTGGTGGTCACTTTCATTTTGTTTCATCTTAATTCGGAACACAAATGTGACTTATTATTTACTTTTTAATAAATAAATTCGTTCTTAACCATGTAATGAAATTTCTGTGAGAATACAACATTGACATATTTAATATTGACATCATGTTAAAGATTAAAATCATATTGAAATTAATAGGTCAAGAGTTTTTTTTGACTTAAATGCTTGTTTTCTCAGAACTTTGGTTTTTCACAGGTTTTCATTTTTTTTCATCATTAGTTACAGTTCACAAATAAAACTGAAAATTCTGTCATCATTCCTTTATAAATTATCTAAAGTAAGTAAGATCAATATTGAATATTACTTAAATTCTTACAGGTATCTTTCACTGTGTTTAGTGAAACGAAAAAACTAATTCAGGTTTGAAACAAGCTAAGGGGGAGTAAATGTTGAAATGAAAATTTACAATTTGGTTGAACCGGTCAAAACAACACAAAACATGCAGATTTTGTATACTGCAAAGAACAAAAGTTAAACAAGACCATACTTAATGAATTTCTGCTAAAATTCAAAAGTCACTGGACTGAAATGGGCAAATGCAATTTATAAATGCATATTTAGGCACGCTTCTTTACCGTTCATGTTCCAAGTAAAGGCATCTCTCAACTTCTGCCCATCGATTTCCATATCCAGACGGATGGGCACCAGGACCTCGGCCTGTGAGGCGTTTTCATGGATAACTGCAGGGTCATGGTCATCAAAACTGTGGGTCGAAGAAAATGTGAGAAATACACGCCATCATTTCTCAGCAACACGTGTATAACATTTGCCAATAAACACCACTCAAGAGCTGTATATCTATACAACATCCCATATGATTCTCATTCTATATCCGCAACAAGACCTTGTGTGCCATTCCCTGACATTTCAATCGCAAGCAGGGGATGTGTTCGTCATCACATATATGTGAGGTTTAGAAAACTTGTCTTGTACAGACCGACGAAAGAGTGAATCATTGAGTTTGTTTTGGACAGATTGCTTGAAAGCAACAGCTGGTTGGCATTTTTCCAGTGTGAATTCTTTCTCATATAAAACCAATTGCTGACAATTACCACTGCCTTCAGAGGGGGTTGTTGACATTAGAGTAAATATTCCGGGAGGACGGCCTCCTAACATAAGGACACTTTGAGTCAATTGCGGACCTAAAAAAACAAATCCATCTGGCTAGATTCCGTTTGTGATGGACTTGTGGGAGTGTGGGCAGATCATTTTTATCTCTGTGTGTGATGTGAGGAAGATAAACTTTGTGAAATTTGCTTATGAAGTGCATTTTGCTTTGTGTAACATCATCAGATAGGATTCTGTCAGTACAAAACACAACCTTAAGAAACCTTCGAGTCAGCGCCCTGGTTTGTTTTTTCATCTGGTGATCTAAAACTTTGGGAAGTATTTGTTGGAGACATGGTTGGTTCCTTCATAAACATCCTCTGTCCTGATGTTGCCCTGATAACAACATCTGTTACAATAAACAACAGCTTAAATGTTAACGCCGAGTTTACGTTTCTTAATTATAGTTACATCGAATAATATGCTGCAAGAATGTTGCTTTAACCTAAAAATATTTTTTTCCCATTTCTAGACATATCAGGTTAAGGCATCTCACCATAAGGGAAAAGTTCTTTTTTTGTCACGTCCCATTCGATTTCGGTTGATGGTGGTGGAGCAAGGCACTGCATCCAAGTGATGGGAGCTGTTCGGTAAGGTTGGCACCCACTGACTGTTTCTCTTTGCCTTCTGTTCCCTAAAGATAAGAAAAAGATACAATTTAAGAGACACATAAAGAAAAAAACCAGAAAACAGACTTGGATTTGGTATCAACATCAGTTTGAGTGATTCAATCCCAAGGGTAGTTTTTGACCCATAAATACACAAGCATTCAGAAATTTCTTACTTCTTATATGTGTCTTTTTCAAGAAAACAAGGAGACTTAAACACAAGAAAGGATTTTTTTAAGGAGAATCAAAACATATAAATAGTACCAAATATAAACTATTTTAACTCTATTATAAAAATTTGTTTTATATAATGTTTTCATATTCTTCTTTGTTTTTTAGAGTCTTTATAACTGAAAAACAACAACTGCAGTTGACTAGAATACACAATAAAAAATTATTTCACCTTTTTGGGGTCTTTTTGTGTTTTTTATTGATACATAGTGAGGAGGGGACAGGAAATTGAGCTGGACAAAGAGTGGGAAATGGGACCGCCAAGTGATGCTCTGGATGGGACTCGAACCCGGCTCTGGTCGCAAGTGCTAAGCACTTCATGTTGTCGAACTCATCCAGGCTATTATCGCAGACTTTTTTCAGTTTCTTTACAAGCCGATTTTTGCTAACAAACTGCTGATATAAAATGACCACTAGATCAGTTTAAGTCTTTACTAATGAAAAGTAAACAGCATACAGCAACAAGAGGATCATCCAGTGATCATCCCCTATTATGTGGAAGTCATGGCCTAGTGG
>CM065666.1:5255704-5603204 GCA_033220385.1 Triplophysa yarkandensis
CTAAAACCACCAAATTAACACAAAGGTTTGGTCTTACCTCCTCTTGCATATCTCTTAGAACAGATTGGTTTTCGCTATCAAAAGTCCCATAGACTTTGCGACAAACTTTGATGGCTCATAAATCAGAATGAGAATTTAGTAGAAACCTGTGGTTTATCCAATTTAAATTTAAAAAATATACCCCTGGGGTGTTAAGCCCCCCTGAAATTTTCTATAAAGTTACAATGAGGAACTTTGACAAAAAATTTGAGAAATCAACATCTAAGTTATTCATTTATCTGAAAAAGGTCAACGTTGATCAGAGAGCTTACACATCAGCTTTATAAACTTAAAGCATCAGAAAAGGCATTGGTATCGGACGATCACCATGACAAAAAAATCGGTACCTGGTATCTGTTGCAAAAATCCTAGATAGGATGGATCTTTAGTTTAAATCTTCCTATATGTCTCTATATGTCTGTCTGTCTACCTGTTGTCCTTTCTATTGTCCTTCAGCCTACCTGTCTCATCTTTTAAAACTTAAGACCTTTTCACTCCAAGACAAACTTTCTCAAGCCAACATAAAGTTTGTTCGCAATCTTTTGCCTCATCAAATAGAAACAAGGAAAAACATATACAAGTTTACAAGAACAATTTGAGATTGAGTCATTCATTTCATCATTTTTTATTTCTGAGTGAATAATCCGTTAAAGAATTCATTATTCCCCCATCTACTTGAGTTTTTTTGACATTACAGTTTTAGAGGAACAAGTTTAATCTCACTTCATGAGTTTCTTTTATCAAGCAATCATTAGAATCAAAGACTGGTTGCTTTACACTAGTCTGTTAACCAGATGAAATTGTGGTAAAATCCTATAGATCTCCTATACTTTTTATTTTCTATATATTTTCAGACCTTCAGCCCATGACATTTGAGTGCTTGCATTGCGTTCAGTTATGAAATGTACACCTTAAGTGTATACCTCATTAAGATTTTTACCTAACAACTATACAGCTGAAAAGTTTTTATACACAATATGCATTTAAATCCCTTTTATTAGAACTACAGTGTGAAAAACAGCACATCTTTTTGCAACAGGAAAGAGACAGCAGTAGGCAACAAGTACTACAAGTACTTAACACAGGGTGGCAGTCTTGTATCAATGTTCCTCAACCAACTTTATTATAGGAAGATGGGATAAAACAGCACACCTTTACCTTACTTGATATTTTCTGGTGGGACACTTATCAGTTTATGAATTTACAATTTTACAACCTTGAAAAAGGGTACCACTGTGGTGTATCTTTTCCCAATTGAAGTTGCTTTAAAAGGGATATTTAACCCCCAAATATTTTTTTACATAATTTATTCACTTTCTATATCTTTTTTTAGTTGAACACAAAGAACGATAATTTGACTGAATAACAAAACAGCTTTGGACCCAATAAGTAGGAAAAAGTACAATGGTAGTTATTTACATTCTTCAAAATATCCCTTTTTGTGTTTAACAGAAGTATTTTTTCCTACCATGGTAGGCAATAGTGTTGAAGAACTGTTACAAGTATTTTTCCAAATATCTTTCTCTATGTTAACCAGAACAGATCATTTATACAGATTTGGAATGATTCCAAACTAAATAAATGTTTAACAAAATGTTTTGGTTTTGGGTGACCTATCCTTGAATAATTGATTTTCTAGGCTAGGCTGTGTGGGAATGTGATGAATCTATGATAAAGCAGATTTGAAAAACTGCAAAGCAAGCAATGAACTAAAAAGAAGGCACATTAGGGTTTCCCATTTCTCACATATCAACACTTTAATGGTTTCATTCGTATAATGCTCCTTTTGTTCATCTCTGCACGAATGAGTATGTGTAAGAAAAGGAAATGTTTTTTCAATTAGTCTGACCATCATTCCAACCATAAACTTCACAGCGCAAGCAGGATTTCCAATTCGCTCAATGCTGCCGACATAAAATCTGACTTCTGGGAAGGAATTATGGTGATTGATTCCTGTCATAATAATTTAATGCACATATGGATGTACTTGTACTAGGCTTCATGCACAATGACATAACTGTTTGGGACCCAACAGAAAGCTTTTATTATTTATGATAGAGATGTATTAGTGCTGGCACTCTGGGGTTAAATTATAGGGGCAAACCAGAACCTTTGTACTATAAGGGAAGAAAGGGTTAAAGACATTGAGATCAGATTGTAAATCAGGCTGAATCGATCAGGTTTGATAGACTTGCATGAATAAAGAAATCCACGTTCTCATGAGCTCATCTGTTAATGGTTTGAACTCTGATCTTGGTGACTGGCCAGCTCCAGCACTCCTCGTTTTTTCTTCTATTTTTCATTTCATTTCTTGTCACTCTTTGGGCCTTCTGCTTTGTTCGCTTTGCTCTCAGCTCTTTAGCATTTTAGACAGCTGTGTGCTGCTGTCTTTTTCTCTGCCTAATTCCCGGTAATCGATTTTCTGTGCTACAGCCTGCATGCTTGTAGTAAAAGTTGATCTTCAAGTGCATTTCAAGCCCGTCACGAAGATCATTGAATACACTTTTCTATAGAGAGTTAAAGAGTGTGGAAATTGTCTGACAAGCACGGTTTTCTGTACTGTGTTGACGTCTTTCCTCTTGAACGTGGAAGTTACACAGAATGAAAGGAATGGGTTTTCTTATGGAGAATTTGGATTGGATGACAAGGCTAAGTTGAATGTGTTTTGATCCGTCAAACTAAATGAAATTCAAGTGAAGTGGCCAAGATATTACATGTGTTTATGTTTCTTACTTCAACACAAAAGACAATATTTCAAAGAAGATGGTTACTCTGTGTCCATGTAATAAAAGTGAATGGCCCCAAGTGGACACTTTCTTCCAAATATCTTCATTTGTGAATTGCCAAAGACATCATACAGGTTTGACAAGAGGGTGAGTAAATAATGGCAGAATTGTCATTTTTGGGGGAACCCTACTTACTACTTACTTTAAGCAAAAAACTTGCCTTTTCAATTTAGCAAAAGAATGTATTTTGAAGGATGTTGGAAACCGGGACATTCACTTGACTTGGTTCGTTGTCCACTTTCTTCAAATATCTTATTTGGTGTTTTGTGATAGAAAGTAATAAAGGATAAAAAAAAGAGGGATAGTTAATGTACATTAAGCAGGAATCCCTTTTTTCTTCTACATCTTATGTATCCAGAGGTTTTGGATTATATTGTAATTATGGCTGCCATTGATTGATGCATTGTTGTCGTGAGTGCAGCTGAGCATGCAGATCATACATTTTTAAAAGTCGTGAGCGGGAGAAAAAGACAGAGGGGTCGGGAGGGGGATGAAGCTTTAAAAAGTCATTTGGGATAATGGCTCACATTCACGAATACACAGCAGTGTCTCTTTAGCAGTAAAACACATTCCATGCCTTATATGTATGATGTTGCGTTGAGACCTTAAATATATATAATGTAGAAGACAAAAAGTGCAACCGAGACAAAATACAAGCGCTGTAACTGCCTGTGACAATTCTAATTCTGAAGTCAGTTTTATTCAAGTCATGGTTTTAGAGACGTGATGTGAATAAATAGAAGATATTTTGAAGAATGTTTCTAACCAAACAACTGTGGCACATATTCATTTCCATTGTATGAACACCAATTTGCCAACAGTCTTCCAAATATCATCTTTTGAGTAGAAAGAGAAATTCATACAGGTTTAAAATTCAAACAGGCTCAAGCGGATTAGTGAATAATAACAAATTGTCATTTATTTTTTAGTGAACTATCACGTTAAATCTCTTTCCGACAAAGTTATTTTAAGATTTCGTTTTATTTGTGTACCGAATATTTCATACACAGAAGGGCATATTTATATGTAGCCCTCCAGTTATCATTTTAATTCTAACAGACTGTATTGTTCTTTATCTCCTTCAGATGCTTGCATAGGTGATGCACATGCACTCATTAGACATGCTTGATTCTTTTGTTTTGTGAAGTCCACTTTAATACGATTACTTGCTGATTTTACTGCTAAATCCACTTTGAAATGTTCTTGTTTTGTCTATGACAGTTTGCTCTTCGAACTGCTTAACTGAGCACAAGATGAGCACTTAATTCTCAATATGTAAAACCTCTTTACACATTCAAGTCACACCATTAAACTTTTATTCAGTTGATGTTGAGAAAAAGAAGAAATTCTTGAGCCGTGCGGTTTTTGTTGTCAACCTGACCCAGTATTTCTTTGCATTAAGGGTCCTGGAAATGTTTTGGACTGAATAATGAGATTTTTCTATAGCCTTCACAATACATCAGTGAAGTGTCGTTCTGAAAGACCAATGATGGATCACAGATGAATTCTCAGCATGTTTGTTGTTGGACACAGGTCTGATCCAGATTGAAGTAGGTACTTCATAAAGAGAAAAGTAGAGAAGACCAGGAGGAATCTATTTCCATTCATCTTGACTGCGGTGGTCGCGGCCCCATACAAGTGAGTGACATGCATTTCTTTATAACAAGTCCTACGTGTCATAAATGTCATGTGACTAATGGCAATAGTAATCCTTTTAAATCTTATTAAATGTTAACTTTCAGTTAGGTTTGGAGATAGGATTAGGCTCATCCTATTCGATTTTGTTATATTGTGTCCATGGCTGTATCACACCACAAGAGCATCTGAAAAACTTCAGGGATAGTATACCCAAACATTGCCACTCTCTATTTTTTTTTAAACTTGTATATTTTTTCGTTGAACACAGAGAAAGATATTTGGACTATTTTTGTAAACAAACAGTCCATGGACCCCATCGATTATCATAATATAGGGAAAAAGGACAATGGTAAAAAGCTGTCTTAGAACTTCTTGCTGTCGTACATTCTACCATCTTTTCTAATCTAACTTTCCTGCTATGCTAGTCAGTGGGGTTCATGTCTTGTTTGGTCATGAGCATTCTTCCAAATATCTTTCTCTGTGTTCATCAATTGATACAGATTTGGAACAACACAAAGGTTAGTAATATATGACAGATTTTTATTTTCGAACTATTCCTATCTTATTTGTGCAAAATATATTTTACTGTGTATAAGATATTTGGATGAATGATGGTCACCGAACAGTTCTTGGTCCCCATTTAATACTATAGTAGAAAAAATGACAATGGTAGTCAAAGGTGCTCCAGGACTATTCCTGCCATACATTCTCAAAACAATTTTTTTTTGAGTTTAACTTAATTTATCGTGATTTTTTTTCGCACAATGGTAGTCAATGGTAGTCATGCGTTTTTTGGATATGCGCATTCTTCGAAATATCTTTTTCTGTGTTCATCGGAACAAAGAAATGTATACAGATTCGGAACTCAAATGTGAGTAAATGATGACGGATTTTTATTTTTATTTTATTTTTCTATCCGATTTGTGCAGTTTTACTTGCAAACGTTTTATTTAGTTTAATCGCTGTCTGTCGTAACATATTCAATTCGGGCCCATAAGAGTGTGGTTATGGCATCTACCAGCAGGGGCCGATGCTTACCAGCCAAACCCTGACCCCTTCCCATCGCTCTGAGTGTGTTTGTTAAAAACATAATTAGTGTGAAACATCTCAACTGGAGAGCTTTAATTAAAGTCGAGTTGATTTTGTTCCACAATCGCTGACTGCACACACACATCCCATGCTTTGCCGATGTTTAAACTCCTCATCATCTTTGAGTTTTAGTGGAATGAGTCCCGCTCTCCTACCGAGTTCTGGGAATCATCCAATTGTTTAAAAACAGGATTCTGGGTTGACACATCACACTGGGAGGTGGTCAAAGCGGGACCCCATCTCGACCGTTAACCGTCATCCTGGCAGCCTTCTCACGGCGAGATAATTCCGCCCAAGGTTTGAACAGCGACTGGATCTGTTTACCCAAGTTGATTGGCACACTGGAAATGAAATGTTAATCTAGGCCGTGCTAGTCTGCTTGCCGTGTCTAAAAGCATGAAGCCATGGCAGATTTCACAAACGGACTCCACTGTGGACTTGGAAACCATTAGCGTGATTGCTTTGGAAAAATCCTTCATTTCCCAATACCCCCGCGTGCCAAGCAACATAAAAGTCTACCTCCGTGCAATGAACAAAGTGCGGCAGGGGGCTTATTCATTGTGGCGTGTGTACGTGGATATTCATAAGACACAACACCTTACCCAATTGCCGCTTAAAGCGATTTCATGGTACAGCAGTTTTTCAAATTCTGTCCTAGAGATCCTTAGCGATGCCTATTTACATGCCATGATGGCCCCCGTGAGCTTTAAAAGGATTCGCTCAGCCACATTGATACCGTTTATCCTGGTCCCTGCGAGCTCCCAGAATGCAACATCTCTTTTTAGGATGGGTACAGGATACCTCATGCTGTCTCACTCGTCCACCTGCACCACTCCGCTGTCACGCCAGAGCGCTAAGCCTTCTATTTCCATTGGAAATTTCACTTCTGAGCCGCGGTGCAGCTGTGATGCCTGCCTTACTTGATAAACGATGAGAGCAGAGGGGATTTTGCAGAAACAGACCCATTTTCCTGTTACACCTGGGCTCTTGCAATTACAATGAACCTTTGAAGATTCAATGGCCCTTTGATTGAGCTCTTTGTCTCAAGACTTTGTAATGCTGGTTTATCGCCTGGACCGGATTCATCCAGGCAGGGTCGAGGGGCTTTCAACAATAGTGGCAAATGCGGATTAGTGCTGGTGATCAAAAACAACGCAATTTTATTTTATAAATAAGAGTTTTATGTCTTGAAGGGTAAGATGCCCGTCAGCACTGATCTTGCGGTGTAGTATAACACTTGGATCATTATAGGTGGGAATTGAATGGAGACGATGTGGATGTGATGGAGGAACCAATTTGGTTTTCACAGATAGTGAGGTGGACTGGTACTTATAGAAGTGTTATGCACAGTTGTGTTATCTGGAACAGAATAAAGGGGGTTTTAATGTAAAAAAACTATGATGTTTCTTTATGAAAATTGGGTAGAAAAATGTGTCCAGAGTGCATCATTGGTGGCATTATGCTGAACATTTTCTATATCTTGCTCATCCCATACAGCTTTCTTTTGAAAAATAAATCACCACTTGGATTTAAAAAGTACATGAATTATCAATGCTTGTTTATTTGGATTTAGGTAGTGGCAACTGGTTGTGACCAATCTGTTCTATTTGCTTTTCGCGGATAGTGAGGTGGGCATTTGTGTTATATAAATGTGTCAAATGAATTTGGTGGTTACCTTAAAAATTTTCTTTTAAAATAATTTAAATGTTTCAATGAAAACTGTCAAATCAAATACTTACCAAATGTACACAACAATTTTTAAAGAATATTGTGAACCACAAACCATTGGTCCCAGTTGACTTTGACACAAAACCCATACAAGTCTATGGGGACCAGACGTTTTCTTTAACAAACATTCATCAAAATATCTTCTGTGTTCTATGCAAAGTAGATGGTTATACATGTTTGAAATGTCCAGAGGGTGTGAAAATTCTATCATAATTTAAATTTTCAGGTGCCATATCAATGTTATGCCGTTTAGCTTTCCAGGTACAGTAAAAATGAAAAAACGTAAAGTGCAGTCAAGTTGTGATTTTAATGCATTATAATCACTGTAACCAGATTGTAATAAGTGTGTAGTTTTACAAAAATTTGCATATGCAGATATTTAATAGTAGTACAGAGTTACCCCAAATACAATGAAATAAAATTGAAATAATTCCTTAAATGTGTAAATGTAACACAAACAACGAAGCAGACAGATAAATGAATCATAATGCAATGATAATCACAAAGTGTCAAGCCTTGAATATAAGACACATAGGCCTGCCATGTTCCATATATCACATTGATCTGGACTGGCAGACTCCTTCAGTGTGGATTTAAGGCAACTGATTATAACTGACTTAGGCTGTAAGACTGAGAAAGTAAAGCCAGAGGTGTTTGTGTGTGTGTATGTGTGTGGGTTTGTGCCAGAGCTGGTTATTTTGAGTCATTTGACAAACGACATTATGGCCTTAACACAGTCACTCAGGTGTAAGGATAAGTTGCTTTGGGAGACAGCAGGAATACAGTCATATCCCGGTTGTCTTAGACCTATTTATTTAGGCCAAGATTGTAGGACGGATAAAGCGAAAGATGGTAGGAGCCTGAATATATTCAACAAGCTCAGTATACAGTCAAAAGAAATAGACCGCACCGCACCCTTTTAAAAGAAAGTAATAGGTATGGCTGTCCAATTAATCGCAATTGATTTTCATTATTGTTCCTATTGCAGTTTCACAAGGCTTGTCTCATTTATATATTATAAATTTGAATATATGTATTTATATCTTAATTTATCTATTTTTTGCTTTTATTTGTTATTTAATTGAATACTAAGCATGACATTTGTCACAGTTTCAATTTGTTTCATATCTAACCTTTCATCAAAGTTTTTATCAATGTTAAATAATTGCTATCACAACATTTGAGAACTTTTTTGCCATAACTGAACAGCATTACTAATAGGTTTCATTGAGGCACACAAATGTTTACATGAACGTTTGAGGCACTTACATGCATAGGTTCCAAGGCATAGCTTTTGTTCATTTATTTCTGACATTGAGTGTAGTGTAGGATGCAGATGCATTTTGAGATCAATGCAAACACTCACAGTAGCACACATCATCCAAAGACAGACTTGATCTCTTTGAAAACCTTGGATTGCAGCTATTTCATTGCCTTGTAAAAATTGACCCGTAGGTGTGTCTTTGTTTTTAAGCTCTGAAAGATTCTTGAGCTCTTGCAAAACAAATGGATATATTGAACGTTATGAGTCAGAAATTTTTCAGTACATATTTTACAATACACGTTTCTGCGTTTGGCATCAAGTTGTGAGATCCACTTCAAAGATCGCTGTTGCCTACATGGGCTATAATTAATGATGTTTGAATCAGTGGGTCTTCTTTCATTAGATATGTGTCCCCTATTCAGTATTTAATTGTTATCGTCCAGTTTGAATGACGGCTGGAGCTAGAAACCCATAGTTCCAAAAACTTCTAATTAAACCCAAGTTTCCTCTTGTGTCAGAGCTCCTATGGGATCCATATCACTATGAAAGCTCCTTCACTAAGTACATCTGATAAATACTGTCATCATTGAAAAGAGGGCTGAGTCATATTCCACGCTAGTTAGAGATGAATATACTCTGTAATTTTCAAATTAGTCCAGACGGCTGGTGACTAAGCTTTCAGAGAATGGTGAATTTAATTTAAAGTGATGGTTCAGCAAAACTACAAAACTATTTCTTAAACTAACCCTTTTGTCATTTTCATTTCTATTTCCCAACGTAACAAAATAAGATATTTCGAAGAATGTTGGTAACAACAAACATTTACTTGCGTTGTTTTTGTGTTTATTAAGTAAAGTGAACATTCTTCAAAATATCTTCTTTTGTGTTTTCCAAAAAAGTAAATCAAACATCTACATCAAACATTATGACTTTGTGTGTGTGTGTGTGTGTGTGTGTGTGTATGTGTGTGTGTGTGTGTGTATGTGTGTGTGTGTGTGTGTGTGTGTGTGTGTGTGTGTGTGTGTTTATGTTTATGTTTATTCAAGCTTGAGTTTTACTTATATATAGCATGGTGATTCGTTTCAATTCGATGCAATAATTTACTTATTTTATTTATAAAATAGGGCTGTAATTAATCATAATTAAAGGAACAGTTCTACCTAAAATAAAAATTCTGTCATCATAATAACATTTTACACCTTTTATTTCTTCTGCGGAACACAAAAGAAAATATTTTGACAATATTTTTTGCATTGACTCTGTGTTCGTAAAGTAGAACTAAAAAGCCACTGCTGTTTGGTTACCAATATTCTTCACAATACTCCCTTCTGTGTTCTGCGGAAGGAAGTCATACAGGTTTGAAATTACAGGAGGGTGAGCAAAGATGAGTGAACTATTACTTTACAGCACACAGAATAATAGAAATGAATAAAGGCTGTGCTTTTTGGCTATTGACATTCTTCGAAATATCTTCTTCTGCGTTTTGTGCCATACATGTTTGGAATGACATTCAATGGTGCACACAAAAATTGCCGTCAGAGAGAGAGGTGAAGTACAATAAGTTTACTTTTTTCACACAGGGGCTTGGTGTTGCAGTCATAATAAATGCCTTCTGCTCATTATCGTTGCTGAAAAGTGCCATCGGTTTGGCACGCGTGGAGCGGCACCTGGACTCATCCTGGCAGGTGGATGAAAGGATAATAAGGGACAGTTGTGAGGCTGCTGTACCTGGAGAGACTGTCAGTCGGTGTAATGCGGTTAATAAGTCTTTAAAAATCACTGGGTGATGAGAAAAAGTGTGCAAAAATGTGCCAATTAACCTATTTCTGACTGAGAAGGGGAAACATGGACCTTGTTAAAACCTGTCCCGTCAAATACAGAAATTAAATAATACTGTAAGTGTTTAAGTGATGGGAAAGCACAGTGCTAGGGTATTAAGTCAATCTTGACCTTAAGAAAGTGGAATGTTTATTTTAAATGTTTAATATCATTTTATTTTGTCATTTTTTGGGAATTTCTGATTCCCTTTTCTCTCCTAGACTGCTTGTCAGTCCCACCTGAATCTGCAAAGCTTCTATTCCACCTCCAGATTCCCACCTCTTAGTCTCCTCCGTCAGCTTGCTCCTGTGGCTCGGCTAATGGAAAGCTGGTTTGTGGTTGAATCTTCGTTGGTGGCACTGTTGATCAATCGGTTTTGCGGTCATCTCCCATCCCACCTCGAGCCGAAATTTTGAAATATTTTTGCTAGTTTTATATCCTGGTGGGTTCTTGCTACACCTTATGACGGACTTGTCTTCGAGTATGATGGGAAATTTCATCTTACCAGTTTCCTTCCGCCCCCCGTGACGTTCCGGCGTGGGATCTGTGAGCTTCTGGGAAGAATCCTTGAGTGACTCCATCTACACCATCTTTTTGAAGAGGATATTGCAGAGTGTTGCAACATATTTTCTTTAAACGTCTACACTCTATGAATCTGTTTGTGTGTGTGTGCTTCTCAAAGCTTGAGATATTATTCACATATTTATACCAAGGTTATTTGGAGCAATATAAATGCATGAAATTCTCAGTTTATGATGAAAAAACTGTTAATCGCAATTAAAGTGACATTTCAGCCAAAAATTAAAGCTCTTTCATCATTTACTCTTTACCCTTTTTCCATTTCAAACCTCCATGAATTTCTTTTGCAGGACACTAAAGATATTTTGAAGAATGTTGGGAACTGGCACTCATTTAATTTTTTTAAAAATTTCTTTTATATTCTGTAAAAGACAAAGTCTGATTTAATATCAAACCTGCTCTAAGGTCCTTATTAATCACCTTTTTTTGTCATTGTAAAACATTGCTAATGGCATCCGGACACAGGAAGACTCTGGTGGAGGTATTTAAGCCCCCTGCACAGTCCGTTTGGATAGTTTGCTCACATGGCAACCTCCTTATCTTAATTGAATCTTAAATCTTTATATCATCATTTAATTTTAGGACAAAGAAGCACTTGCATCTCAATGGAGAACAAAACCAGACAAATGGTTGTAAAGATGCAGCTTGTGACCCAGGTGGCATCTCTAAATTACCACCAGTGATGGGATGAAACCCCCCCAAGACAGAGAGTAAATGCAGAAAACTCTTGTTTCTTTAACAACTGGCAATTACCTTCTTAACACAGACACTATTATTTAATATTAAAGTATCCCAGAAATTTTTGTGTGTAGACTTCTATGGATCACAAAGAAGTCATGAAAGTAGAAGCAAACTTTGGGACTTACTACTTATCCATATTTGTCAGCTGAATTCTATCAACATTTAAAATCACAACGCAGAACTTAACTGATTCACTGTAATCCTTTGTGTTTTTAGTTATTAATTTCTAATTCTTCATTTTATGTATTAGTGTTTTGTTGCTTGTGTATCTGTATCTGTCTCACTATCTAATCCCACTCAGTTATTCAAAGCTAGTGATCAGATTGGAGTGAAGAAGGAGAAGGTGGACTTGGAAGAACCCAAGAGGAATATCAAGCGAGTGACTTAAAAGTTGGAGGAGATAGGACTCTGGTCACTGGAACTGAACTCAGACATCATAATCATCTAACTACTCTAATTTTAAACACTTTTCTGTTTGTTTTCTTTCCATTGAGAGTTACATTTAAGTTAAAAGCAAAACCTAACACTACAGTCTTAATCTTGGAATGTGGGCGGGTTTATCCTACATATTTTAATATTTGTCAATGTATTGTGCATAATAATTTAGTATTTATGAACACAAATGTAAGAAAAATACAACATTTCATAAATATAAAATTAACTTCATATTTATACATGGATTTGGTTACAATGAATGTGTATGTGTTCATAAATATAAAATAAATGAGCACAGTACACAGACATTGTTAACACAAACGTTTATTTCTTATATTTATTAATTGCAATTAATCGTTTAACAGAATGGTTCTGTTGTAATAATTGTGCATTTTATATATTTTATTGCAAAATAATAAGCCTGACTACAAAATACATTGTAATTCAAAACAGCAGGTACAATTTTTTCTATAATATACGTGAGACCAGTAGAAGCATTCTGCTAACTATTACAATGCTTTCTACTAAGAGAGACGGATAACAGCTCCCTAATCTGCTATTACAAAAGTGAAGACTTTTCTTTCATCTGCGTGTTCATAAAGGAGCCTGAATATAATGCTTATGGCTTGCAATTATCCAGCTCTCCTTCACCAAATGTTTCCATTTACAGCATGAGAAAACTCTTCCCCGCCACAAGCCAAAGGCACGCTTTTGTTGTCCTGAAACTGCATTATTCTCTCGTAAAGAGGCCTTTTTATCCACTTAAAGTCAATTTTGGCAGAGACACCTTAAGGTGGTCAAGGATGTGGAGTTTAATTATTATCCACCCTTATTTGAGATTCGATTTAGGTCATTTGTGTTCGAATGGTTGATAAAAAAGAGTAGAGAGTGGCTTCTTCGGTCACCCACAGGGTCATGGGGAACAAATAATCATACTTGACCATTCGCTACTCAAGTTGATGAACAGCGGTTGCACTCATTCACTTATGTCCGCACATTCCTTAAAATATCTTCTTTTGCGTATTGCATAAGAAAGAAGGTCATATAGTTCAAATGCATTTAAATGTAAAGTTTAGATATTGATGATGACAATTTGTATTTTTGTTCCTACAGTATCTAGTTATAAACCCGTTAGCACTTGTCTCATATCCCAACTCTTGTAATTGTAACGGCTCCCCTGGTGTATCGTGGTTAAGCACCTTACTCAGAGTCACACTGTGCTTGTGAATCTTGGCAGGCCAGATGCTGAGCAAAGCAGCCGGCACTGTTATTAGAACCGAAGGCCTTCATCTCTCTTCAGGGTCTCGAGGGCATTTCGGATGGATGGTGTTCTTAAGCCAGCGTTTCATTCAGAAGTCAACCACCCCTCTCAGCCGTGTGGGAGGTGGGTTTTGTTGGCTCTCAACCAGGCTGGATGTTCTCCTCCATCTGGACTGTCTTTGTGATGTACAGTGGGCTCTTCTCGTTGACATCAGGGGATTTTGGGGGAGCGCCTGCTGTCTACAGGGTTCACAAGCTCTGGGTTTATTCAAATGAAATGCTGAATAGCAAAACGAATCATCCCGCAAGAATTTCTAACGTATGTGAACTTAAATACATTTTATTATACAAAATACAAACAATATTTTGTAAAAAATTATATTCTATATGAGAGAATAACGATTGTGTGTGTATGTCATAGGCAGAAAAGGTTCAGGTTGTGTTGATTGTATTGACTTTCATTATTTTGGTTCCAAAAATGCATACAGGGTATTAAACTACGGGTTTTTAAGTTGTAAGTTTTAAATCTAGTATGTGTTCCCTTAAAGTGTCTTTTCCTCACCCTCTGGTCATTTTAAACCTCTGTGACTTTGAATTATGTAACCAAAAACTTGCTCATCATTGACTTTTTTGTATGGACACCAAACCAATGCAAGGGAGTTTGGACCAACAGTTTCTTTTACCAACACGTTTCAAAATATCTTCTTTTGCGTTCTGCAAAAAGCCATAATGCCATACAGGTTTGAAAAGTGAGTAAAGATGACACAATTTACTGCACATAATTAACGTAATCGACACTCACCTTTCAAACCTTTATGGCTTTCTTTCTATCTCTTTAACATGTATAGTACATGTAGTAAATTTCACATTCACTATAAACTTTTAAACAGTTGCCATAGACTGTTTTTTATGGTATATATGGTAAAATCAATCCATGGAAGCAGTTTTAAAAAGAGAGAGAGAGAGAGAGAGAGAGAGAGAGAGAGAGAGAGAGAGAGAGAGAGAGAGAGATTATTGAGTATTATTCAGACTTCACCATGACATTTTTTTTTTTACGTTTTTTTTTTGACAGTTGCTCTGTTAAGCCTTCAAGTTGCTGAAACCAATTTTCATAGCCATTTGAAAACATTTAAAAACATGAATTGTCATTAACATATTATTTTCGATAATTCAGTGAAGAGACAATTATCCGTCAACAACCTGAAAACAGTTTTTCAAGCTGTGCAGTTATCAACAATTCCTTGGATTGCCTGTCAACCAATTAGAATCATGCAGTCAACTATGTTTCAAGGTTTTTAATGACTTAAAAGCTATTACGAAGAACGCCAGCCTTATTTACTTGAGTGACATTTTTACATAACTCGCAGTGCAGATAATTTCAGTCTCTTAGTGCAGATCCAGTCGTTTGACAGTCCCCAAAACCAGCAAGCAGCAAGAGCCAACAGCTCCACAATAATGATTTTCAACTGTAGGGTGCAGATCGTCATTATCGAACACTTATTTGCTGAAAGCCATAGAAATGCAGCATGGAAAACACGATTGGCCCATTTCAGTGTCTTGTCAGCTGTATGTGTGTTTTAATCATCCATGCCGGGCAGTCGGGTTTGCCATAATGAGCATCGCTGGTGACCTCCGCCTAATCCCTCCCAATTCTTTCCATTACCAGCGGAAAGTTCTGGATACTGCACATCCCCGGGATTGCTCAGCTGTGAAATAAACCTTAAACTGTGAGCAATTACTTCATAATAAGCCCATCGCTTCGTCCCAGCAGGCCTGCAGTGATAATTATGAAATTAAACTTCTAATTAACACATTCCGCTCTGCTATTTGTATATTCAAAAATGAACCGCACAAGTTTTCAGATGGTTTTATATCGCTCCCAGTTGAGGAATAACGATTGAGAAGGTCCTTGTTTTTTGTTTTTTTTGTGGTGGTTTTCTTTACAATCGTTTGCAACATGTCTCGTATGGAACCTAAATCAATTGATCTCTTGCTGAAAAGGGCCATAAATTATAGTTTAAGCAGGAGCCGCACATAAAACAAGTAAACACATCCCTGAAGAAACATCTCAGAGCTTCTGATTGAGTTCTTGAACGTTGCACAGATCTTCCCAATTCCCACTTCACTCAATTAGCGGGAATTTTATTCGATATCTGGTTTTATGAGGGTAGTACATCACATCGTTCGGGGTCTTTGGATGTATCTCCTGGCAGCTTCTCAGACGGCTTTAGACAAGCAAAATAAATTACTCATTAACTTCACTATTCGAACTCCTTAAACTTCACTTCAAGCGATCGTTCTTCTGCAGAACACAAAAGAAGATATTTTAAAGAATGCCACCCATTCTCTTGCAATGGTTTGTGTCCAAGCCATAGAGGTGAATGCGTGCCACTGCTGTTCGATTTTATGCGTTTTTAAGGAATTTGGAATATTTATTATATTATATTTATTATGTGTGCTGTTTTTGTTTTTCAGAAATTGCGTATCTGTTTGATCAATAAACCCAACACTTGAAAACTTTAAATATTTTTCTTTGTGTTTTTGCAGCTTCTGTGGCCTCGCTCATCTCTTGATTTATTCAGGTTGTTGCTATGGAGGCAGTGATTTAAATGATGACCGCATTCGTCCTTGTCTGCCGTCTGGCATTTTCAAATACAGTTCTGCATAGATCTCTGTTTTCTGTCGCTCTTGAGCTATAATCGTGAGAAGTGTTTCTGTAGCGTGCATTTAAGCACTCGATCCATAAAACTTTGAATCTGAATACTGTAGGTGATATGGGGTTAGATTGACAAGTACAAGGCAGTCCTATATAATAAAGCAGTTTAAAAGAGGGAGGCAAAGATTGATAACCAGCGTGAAGTCATGAGGCGAAATACTTACAATTAAATAAAGGAAATTATGCTTTATTGCTACATCTGTAAGCACAGAGAACACTGTGGCATTGAACATTTCTCTGAAGTATGCATCCAGCCGCTAGCGTAAGCATACTTCTTTGCAATTTTGTGTTATTATAGCACTTAAAGTTTTCATTTCCATCCTGTAGTCAAGACATGAAATCAAGAAAGTTTCAAAGGCAAGTAAACTACTATGGGCATGAAAATGGGACAAAGTCTGTAAACATTGTTGTTTACTGCTTTCCAAATACAATACTAAGACTTAATATAAAGAACATTCTATGATGAATATGAAATTGATATATTAATCACTGACCATCTAACATATTAAAATCAAAAACTTTGATGCTCCCAATCTCATAATTACATTTGGGAACGTCATCCTTGTTTTCACAGATGGCGTTCCAGACATGATTTTACATTTACAGTAACAGCATGAAAGTAACATTTTCTGCCCTTGCGTATGGATTAGAGGGAATCATTTTGATATGTTTTATTGAGTAATCAAAGGTACTAAATAACCTTTTCCTCTTCTTTATTACAGCCTTTCAAGGCTTTGTGTTTGATGGAGGAAGCAAAGAGATGGTGATCCGTTGCTGTAATAGGCCGGCTAATTGAAACGGAAGTAAGCCGAGAGGGATGAATGCAAGTATAATGCACAATCACACTCTCAAAGACCTTTCTGTATGATGTTTTTCGCTTTAATCATATTTGCTCGAGATCTAAATCACATTTGTTACATACAAAGTGTTGAAAAACCTTTAAAGGCTTTTTGCATGAAACAATTTTCACAAAACAATTTAAAGCTGTAAAATTAAGCAAATATACTTTATAAATTTTGGGTATGTGTATTTGAAAATAAGTCTTTGTGTTAAGTGATCACTTTTTTCATTACATAACCTTAAAAAATACAGTTTTGGACTTTCAATCAATTATTTTAATGTTTTCCACTAACAATCTATGTAAAGTTTTTAAAAGATTTTGTTAATTTAATATCACTATTTATATTTGTGATATTCACGAAGCTACATAAACATTTTCTTTACAGTGCATGATGTGCTAATACAATCCGGTAGGCTGTTGTTGTTTTATTTTATCTCTGTTTTAAAGACCCCTACGGTCAAAACCAAGTTTTTCATTCTGTTTTATTTGTTTATATTGTGTTTTAATATACTTTCAGACAAACCATGTGTAATGGTATCATTTTAAGCCATTGATACTATTTTCTTCCAGAAAACCTAACTTTATCAAAAATGTGGTTATAAAAACTGCTCCATTTAATAGTCATAGACCGGTAACCAATCATCAACTCATTTGACCCTGTTGAATACATCGGGAACAAACATATAGAGTTTATGTACATTAAAGCTATTTTGGGGCCAAAAAAAATGAATGATATTTGTAATTTTGATCAAACATTTAATTAAATTTACTTTAGTTTATTCTGATATACAGACAGATTTATTTTTATTATTTTTGTTGTTGTTAGATATAAAGATACAGCACAAACAATCATACTTAAAGTCAGACATTGTTCAAGTCAGGCATAAACAACCATGCTTCTACAGTATAATTGAAATGTGATAAAGAAAAATCAAGTGCAGAGATAAAATACTTGTGTCATGCAACATATTTGATAAAGTGTCACGAGCTGCGATAAAAATTAAATTAATAAAAAAGGAACTTAAAAGAACGGCTGCAATGCTTTGAAATACGGAGAAACGCATTGTTGCAGGAAAACCTGTCTCTTACAATATTTTAACAGCTTGAATAACTTTTCTATTTATGTTTTAATAAGCTCTAAAAGCTTAGAATTTGCCACGGCGCTACAAACAAAAATAATGAAATAAAAACATAATAAAACCTTTTCTGTGATAAGGAGAGAATTTGTGTCTTTGGTGTTTTATTTGGCAGGTGCAGGGGCCGATAGCTTTTATCCCGTAATTAAAATCCTCTCTGGATAAATATGGATTATACTGGATATGTATATAATCTCCACTTTAGACCGATCTCATTACATGGACAAAGATTTTAACATACCAAAATAATGTGACATACAGGCTTAGATAACGCCTATTTAAGATGGCCAAAAATAAAATGAAACAATTTTAGAGTTTTACAACACTTTTTTGAAAAAACAACTACAAAAATTGTGTTCATTTATTGAAGCTGCAGCTTCATAATGAAACAATTTATTACAACAGAGAACCAGTCTTGCATACAAACATCCTTAAAGTGATAGTTCACTCAAAAATGGACAAACAAATTATTCATGCTTGTGTCATTTCAAAATGGTGTGACTTTCTTTCTAACGTGGAAAGAAAACATATTATATATAAGTTGATAACCAGGCAGCACTTATACTGTATGAAAATATAACCAATACAATTGAATGGATGCTAGTTAACAACATTCTTCAAAATATCTTCTTTTGTGTTTTGATTGTCATACAGGTTTAAAATGACTTGAGGATGAGTAGATGACCAAAGTTTTGGTTTTGGGTGACCTATCCTTTTAACAGATGTCCTATTTGATAAGCGGAAACCGTAAGGCAGTCGGAAAATGTGCTATTTATTAATTGCTATATTTGTTTTGATGTAATTTAAATATTTTTCTTTCCTCACTGGACCTCACTGCGTGTATACAAATGTGTTGATATTTACAAAATCCCATAATCCTTTACAGCATTCCCATTCATTAGGCAAAGCTGTTTGGGCTCATTGACCAGAGGCCTGTCTGTTTTCAGACTAGTGGAAATGATATCTCAGCAGTTTTAATACTGCAGCAAGTTTAATGCGCCGAGACAAAAAATCATGCAGTAAAAGGCATCACGTACACAGGAGACGCCAGACACTCGCTGGAGAATGCTAAACTGTGAAGTTTGGCTATTAAATTCTGGAGATGACTGGAGATGTTTTTAGTGGAATAGAACTTTTTTGGCGAGTCTTTATATACTACTGTGCATTGCATAAATATACGTAAGGACAAGAGACCATTAATCACAGGCGGGTTCAACTAGAGCTCTGATAACAGACTTGTCTTAACTTTTTCAATTGTCGCATCAATTAATATTTCCATTGCTGTGAGTCACTATATTCAGGATTGTGATTTACTTTACATAAATATTCAGGAATATGAACCTAAGCTCTCCGCTCAAAATTTAATAAAGCCTTAACCAAATATCGAATCCTCACATATCTGCATTTTTTTATCAGTTTGCCTGTGTAAGCAAATATATCAGGTCTTGAGATTTTGTTAAAAAGAAAGTGCACAAAAGTCACCCAATTCACAATGCCAGTCCTGTAGTAAGGTGCCTTTCCCTGCCCACCTGCACATTACAGCAAAACCACCCTGTCCCTCAAAAACACGGCACATTCAGTGCGGCTTTCATCCAGTTTCCACATTCCATAGAAAGCAACTCCCCCAGAGAAATCCTTAGACTCTGTTTGAAGTGTGTTTCAGAGCATTGTCCGCCATAAAAGGTTCAGACGCAGAACCAATTGAACACAAGACTCGGTTTATTTTCCGCCTGCCAGCTCGCTCTGTTCTGCTGAAACACAGTCATTGTATTGGAACGTATTGATCAGTTTCTTTTTTCTTGTCTGGTGGTGGTTTTGATAGTTTGCTACCTTATACAGGGATGTGAGTGGCTTTAAAGCCCAAAGGGTAAATTCACTAAACATGACTTTGCAGCAAAATCTATATGAGTGGCAGTTTTCTCCAACCCTGGCTCCACGAATTGTTCTGGTAGCCCTGTGGTTGATCTTCTTCTTAGATAAAAATAGACATTTAATGTAACTCAGAGACTATTTTTACTTACAACCCAAAAAAAGCAAATCCTGCTTGTACAGTAGATAAAGATGAATTCTGTAATCTTTCAACATAATTTAAGCATGGATTTATCATGAGACTAAAATCACAAAGCCCCCCTGGGATTTCCACATAAAGATTGTGACTGAATTTGTATGTGATCTCTTCTAGCAACAAAATGTGAATTAATTTGGGACAGTCTTCAATTTTGAAAAAATATGTATTTTAATACAGCATATTAATATTTTATAATAATTTAACCCAATTTTAATAGAAGAAAGAAATTGAATAGCTGAATAGAAAATGTTTTATATCAAATTGTTCCTTTATTTTCAATACAAAACTATACGGTGTTGAAGTCAAGTCAAGTCAAGTCAACAATTTTTGTAGAGTTTGTTTAAATACTTCACTCTCAATAAATATAAAGAAGTTAATTCTGTGAAAAAAATCTTGAAATAAAAAAAACAAATGTACTATTTGAGATTTCAGTTTTATGTATTCTTTTTAAGATGTTGAAATCGTGTTTAGCATGCAAAATGTAAGATGACTATGTTATGTGTGGCCTAATACATTGGCACAAAACACTAATAAGGATGGTCTCTTGGAGTTTTCAGAAATAGTCTAACGTGTTGCCCTAATGTTTTAAATGAATAATGAAATAAATTGCTGGAGTGAAAATTGTTAAAAACTTTCACACATTACCCTTATTCACCCTATATGACTTTTGAGTCAGGTTACAAGTTTTTTTCTCTGGCATGAAAGATCCTCTTTTTTTTTTTTCTGCCATAGGGAACGCTTTGTAACAAATGGGATGCCTTGCTTTTCTTTTGTAGCCGTTTGGTTTTAACATTATTAGACAAGTTGGCATATAGTACCAGTGAATATGTGCCAGTGCACTCACGGTGACCCCATTTGGATTCCTGTGTCAATGGATCCACTTCTTATCCCTGCCAAATGCTTTCCTGTCGGTTATCCACTTTAATATCGAACAAGCTAAGCCTCTAAAATATTGGACAAAACTCTGAATAACTTGCATTATGTTCCCGTAGTCAAGGATTTTATTCTTGCGGATTGTATGTATGGATGTGATGCATACTGTAAATGCATTACAAATCACTTAGGATATATAATGCATATTTAATTTGAAAATAAAATTGGAAGCATTATTGAAAACATAATTTAAGCCTTCAAAATTCTCATCTAAATGTCTTTCGTTATAATGTCCATCTTTATATACTTAAAATAATGCTGTTAATAACTCAAACCCCAAATGACTAATACTGTGAGAGGTTTGAATTAAAATGGGTGCGTTCTAATGAGCCTTTAAAATTGGATGTTTTTTCCTTCAATGATTTCTAATAGGTCCATTCTTTCACAGCCCAAGGCATCAAGGAAATTCGACTTAAACGGAGGCAAAGCAATGTTGTTGTGTTATAATTTGCTTTGATTACGAAAGGCCTCCTGTAGTCGCACCTCGCTGACTGACAACTTAATAGTCAGCTTGAACACATCATTGTTTAACTTATATTGAACTTTCAGAATTGTGAGATTTTACAGAAACGTTTATTACCTTTGACGTCTTTGTCTGCTCTTGTGTATTGTATCTAGCGGTATGTTTAGAGTTTTATTACGCTTTGAATAGCTCAACATCCATTGTTTGAGAGCCGTGTGTAACAAATTGCATGTTTATGCTTTTGTTTCTCCAATATGTATAGATATTTTGCCTGGATTTCTTGGAATTGAACAATACACTGTCCATATCATTATTTGACAGAATACAAAGACGTAATCGTTTGCAGTCACTGTCATCAAAGACGCATGAAAGTATAAAAAAAACAAGGAACTTATCAAATCTCACATAATGTTTGTGTATTAACGAAAAACTCATCTCAGTGTGAGTCCAACGGAGCAGCTGGACAGTGGCACAGGCGTTATCATTTACATGTTAATTGAGAAAAGTTGATTTGCAATCTTCACTTATTGACCGCTGGGGATGCAGAATAAACATCTTTCACGCTGGTTGTTAAAGGATATCTTAGCATTCTGCTGATGCACAAGCTTTGCTGACTTTCAGAGGCCCTGAGGAATTATGGGTGGGGCAGATCATCTGGCCCGGCCTTTTTGGAACGGATCATGTGCTGTTTGAATAAAAAGAAAAAGCCAGTGGCCTGAAACGCTTGATGAATCAGTTCCTGTATTTTTCATTCATTTTTATTTTCGAGAAACTGATCGTGAATTCACATTATGAGTGAGTGTGGAATACATATCACTTTAGGAAAATAAATACAGCTTAATTTGTCCACAAAGATTAAAGACTTTTCCAAAAAAAGGCCATGGGTTTTAAAAGTTCAGATATTTTTTAAGTTTGGCTCAATGGATCACTGCATAAGATTAATGCATATTGCTTAAGTGCCATCAATTGATGAATGTGTTTATTAGTTGACAAATGATATCATCGAGGGCTGTGCTCATAGAATATGATAATAGACTCTATGACTCTAAAGATTAAAGAACAGTTTTTATATTTAACTGTTTATAGGACAACTCTATGTATTAAGGCAACACTGAATGACGAAAAGCAGATAGTTTATTAAACACTTTTAGCCTGATGTTGTACTTTAACCATTGCTGTGAGTTTAGATTGATAATTCAGGATTTCCTGTGTACAGAAGCTATGAAACTTGGAGGGAGACTATGGCTTTCTGTTGACTTTTAATGGGCATCTATCTAAAAACAGAACCATGAATAAATGAAAGCAAGAGTATTTTGCTTTACCGAAATTAAAGAAATGATTACGTTTCTTTTAACATTACTCCTTAAAAATAAATTTTATTGCTATTTTCATACCAACATCGGATCAGAAAGAGATCTATCACTAAAATAATTCTTTGCCTTTGTAAATATCGCCGAAACAAGTTATCTTAGTTACTTAATGACAACTTTTAAGAACGTAAAATAGATGTTTCGGTAGGAAATATGGAAAAAAATCCATTAAAATTCGATTACAGTTTATTTCTCTAAAACGTACAGTTTTTTTCTTATGCAATGGAAAAAAGTATTTATTTAACAAATATAAATTTTGTAAAATACACCTAATATTTTTTTAAAGTTAATCAGATTTGCTTATTTTTTTGTTACATATAAACAAAATTTAAATTTTATGAAGAACCACAATAACATTTTTTGAGCTTGATCAGTGATTTGGATGTGTAAAATTGTCCTTGTTGTCAATAATTTTAAGTATTAATTTTTTCATCACTGAAAATGTTATGTCTATAAATGCTTTATATTAATCTGTATTAAAAATTGACATGTACAATTATTTCCTAGCTTAAAATAACTCCTAATGTATACCAATATTCATGAATGTGCAAATTAGCCCCACCTTCACACAATTACACTTGCCAGTTCCAGATGCAGTGCAGAAATAATTTCCCATAATGGGTTTATGTGATTGGTTGGAGGTGTATGACATGAAAGGTTTTATCAAGAAAATACTGTAATGGTTTAGATTTATGCATTACACGTGTCATGAAACATAATTTTTATGATTTATGTTGTGTCACTTGACTTGTCCTTTTTTTTTCTCCCGTGAGTCTTTGAGTCATCAGCAACCGTGTCATCCAATTTTTAAAATCTTTTTTGCCGATTATTTCCCAATCTTTACTTCATCTGGAGTTGATATGTGACGAGGAGGCCTATGACACAGCTGTCAAGACTAATTTTGGTGAATGACAGCTCTGTGTTCACTGTGTAGTGTTTTCAGTGAAATAGAAAGTAAGTAATTTGTCCATCACGCCACTGTGGACCGGGAGTCCAGATCTTCTTTAGAAAAAATTCCTTGTTGGTTTTACTATAACAAAGATCACATTAGTAGACAGTAAATACACAAGGATACGAGGGATGTGAACTGTGGACTGTTGCTTTATTTGAATAGTAATTAAACTTCATAGTGAGCGGAATACGAAATGAGAGTGGGAACCCCAGTTTCCTCGACGGAATACTGTCAGCTCACATTACAGTAAGCTGGGAACCGTGGAAATGAATGGCATTTCATTTCTCTGTGATGTAATTAGTGAAATTAACTGGAGGTTGTGATTTGTCTTTCCGTTTAATTAGTCATTCATATCTAAACAGCAAATCCCATGGAGTAATTTAGAAAATGAATCAAATGATGTATCCAAACCATATTTCATGCAGTTTTTAAAGAGGTCCAAAGCAAGGCCAGGTTTGTTAGGCATAGGAATTTAAGGTAACGGTTTGTGTAGGGAAGCATTTGATAGTTCAACGGATTATTTGTCATTTTTACATTATGTGTGTTAAATAATGGGGAAATAGACTGGACTTGGACCCTTGAAGGGATAGTTCACCCCAAACTAACAATTCTGTCATCTTCGCTCATCCTTCAGTTGTTGAAAATTCGTTTTAATCTCTTTATTGGTATAGTTTTTTATCATGGTATAGTTTTTTATCTTTTTATCTATTTACTTAGTGTTATGTGTAAGCACCGGGGGACTGAGAGTAACGCAATTTCGATTCTCTGTATGTATGTACTGTACATGTGGAAGAATTGACAATAAAGCAGACTTGAACTTGAACTTTATTCTGATGAAAAAAGAGAAAGATATTGGGAAGAATGTTTTTTTTTTAACAGTTGACGACCATACTACGAATATATATGAACACAAAATAGAAATTTTGAAAATGTGGGACACGAAAAAAGTACTTTTGACTTCCACTTTTTCTCCTATATCAAAGGAAACCAATTAGTTTGGTTGCAAGCATTCTTACAAGAATCTTTGCCTGTGCTCAGTCAAAAAAAATGTCTACAGGTTTGGACCCACTGAAGAATTTCTCATGAAAAAATATTTCATAGTGAACTATCCCTTTACTGAAGCAATGGCAAGATTGTGTTCTTAAAGTATGTTGGTGGAAGTTGAAACTTTTAACCGTGATCAGCCTTTCAACTGCTGAAACGTTCAGCAAGCCCAACATCAAGATTTTTTGCACTTTCAAGTTTTCTTCTTTCTTGATGTGCCACAGCTTGCCGAAATTGCAGTATTCGTTCTTAGAATTGAAAACAGTTTACAGCTATGTTTTATAGATCTCATTTGCCTAGCTCAAATCAACCTGTCTCCAAAGCCGTAATTTCCAGTGAAAATGAGCCAGATATTGTGCTTTCATATAAATACAACATTTTCTACTACCAGGGTTAGTCGTATATTTTTCAAAAGTCTAAGCAGCCGGAGCCGTTCTTGCTCATAACACGCTGTTTTGGACAAGCAGCATTTTGGGAAAACATACCAAAGTGTGTTTTTGTGAGTCGTTATTTCTTTTGAAACTAGGTGTGAGATATATCCAGAATGTCTTATGAATTAAGGTATATTTGGAAGTGTATCCCATTTTAATGCATATTCTTTAATATATTTCTCATAACTGTGCAAAAACAAAACTAGGAATATTAGTTTGCTTTGCGTTGGTTTAATCTGTATATAACTCTTCTGATGCACACACAGAGAGAGATGGGAAGAATGCTTACCCTTATGATAATGAAGATTATTGAAGAGTGCTATCAGTATACTTATTTTTAAACTAAAATAGGAAAGTATGCTTTTAAAACCTGGAAAGTGTGCCAATTTAGTTCCAAGCACTATTAGTACACTGACAAGTACACTACCAGTACAGTGGTAATACGCTTAAGCATCCTTAGGTATATAATAGTATACCAATACATACTTCACATTTACTTAAGTATGAAAATAAACTTTAATAAGACTTATTTTTATAATGTTTAAACCATCATCATTTTTGTAACCGTTTAACATGGTAGAATTTTTTTTACTTTTTTTAATTTTTCAATACAAAAGGAGATATTTTGAAGAAAGAAAGACAGCACAAAGCTCTGGCCCTTTTAACCAACATCCTAATTTTTTCCCACTATGGCAGTCTATGCAGTGCAAGAATTTGTTTTTTCAAAATATCTTTTTCCGTGTTTAACAGAACAAGATAAGTCTATTGGTTTAGAAGAGATAGTGAGAAATTCATGACAGAAGTTTAATTAATTTAAAAGCTTTATTTTTTGGGGGGTATAAAAAGGGATTTTTTACAAACTCACAGTGTTTGTCCAAATGTACCTGCATAGCCTAAGGTCCTGTCAGCATCATGTCTCAGTTTAAGCTGATATTCTGTCCAAATGCTTTATGAACTATTTACACCATCTAATAACACAAACAGCCCTTACTTCACGCCCTTTCCTTTCAGCCAAAAAGTCAGTTTTTTTCTCTGATGCAGGAACATTATCCAGGGGCAAAATTTTATGCAAATAGAATAAAATGAACCATGTCCCATAATGGTATGTCTGTGTTCTCTTTGATGACCATGTTGTTTATTTCTTAACAATTCTTTTTTTGTCAATGCAAACCTTTTGCTAAAAGCTCTCTGTGTACCTTTCGTCCCTACTTAAGTATGGAGTTTGTTCGCTGTCGGACACTTTTGCTTTGGAGCTGCTACATACAGTAATAACTTCTATTCCTTTAGAAGATAAAAATGGTAATTGTAAAACAAAAAGTGTGTTAGGTTTTATAAACAACTATGTTTTTCAAAAACACCGGTTGACCTTACAAAACAACATTTCAATTATTTAAAAAGAATATGTAAAATTCATCCCATTTTATAATTGTACAATATATGCATATAATATATTTAATATTAATTGAAATGTAAGTTTTGGGAAAGCATTTGAGCTTACATTGTATTTATAAAGAAAGTTTGTGAAGTGGATGACTTGTTTTATTTTAAAAATTTTAACAATGTAACGGTGATCCCATAGATTCCTTTGTTTTATTTCATAATTTTGTTGACTCTATTATTATTATAAAATGTCTAGAATATGAATGCATAAGTGAGTAAGTGTCCACAGAGAGTGGATACACTGAAGTAAGATAAATACCTTATCCAGTGTCTTGATAAAGTATATCGGTGCAGCGGCAGGCCAGCTGTGGACAGAGACATGTTTAAAACAGATAGTGGGAGAATTTTGGCCGTGATGCTATGAATGAGCACCCTAAGGGCTTCAGCTTTGCAGATTCTCTGCCAGACCTTATGCTTGAATCATGCAGTAACGACTTTCAGTTTGATGTATGGTGCTTCAGGCGAGCTGTGCGTTACAGCGACGTTACACAAGATGAACCCTGCGGGTGTCCAAACAGCCCGGGGTCTGTTAAGAGTAGTCCTAGAATTTTTTCTCCTTTGCTCAAGAAGATGTATGGAATACCGATTTGTAAAGGAGTGCGAGGTCCATTTGTGTTGTCCTACCATAAATCCCTAAATAAATGTAAGAAAGAATAGTAGCAAAAGATCATACAGGCCGATGTTAAATAGCAGCCCGATGTCAATGACAATCCCTATGAACCCAAACAAGAGAAAGTGGAAATCAGGATCTCAATGTGTGCCGGAAAGAATTACGCCCGGCTACAAAGCATCACATTCCTCTCGAAGATCTCAACATGCCAGGAGACATAGTCAGGACTCTAACTGTGTGTTTGTGAGAAGTTGAAAAGGCGATACAGTTCCTGAGTGAAGAATATTTGGCTTTCTTTAAGCATTTCATCTCTGTGGTTCCTGCGTCTGCTGCATGTCTGCGGAGGAGTTTCGATTAAAGCTTGGCGCTGGCTCACGGCGATGCGGGAACATTTCTGCCTCTTTGAAGCTAAACACAAGCCTCTGTATGACAGGGCTGTCAGCCGGAAGGAACATCCACGTGTGTTAAATAACAACGATGAGACCTGCCATGTTATAATTTTAGAGTCAGCTATCATGAAAGATAATGTGGTTTATTTTCTAAACGTGGCCCTTTAATTGCTCATCTCTAGTTTATGGACTGCTTTACCGAAACACTTTGCGATTACATTTAATAAGATTAGTTCTGTGTTATGGATCAATTTATTGGGATTATTATCTTAATTAGTCTTTACATTCCCTCATAAAACATATTAATTGGGGCACAGGCTACGGTTGTTCCAAGAATGTTGTAAACTCATTTCCCCGAACGGTAATTCGGTAAGAATAGAGCTGGTTTCTCATTAGCACCACTACTCAATGAATGCCATTAAACCCTTATGAAACATCTAGAACTCTGAAGTGCATCCCACATCTCTTACTGCTAATGAGCCACACAATTACATTTTTTGGTATATCTATGAGTGTCTTATCCCAGGGAAGTAATCCGTTAGACAGGCTTATAACGAAGACGTCTTAAAACGCAATATTCCGGCAGTATTAGTTGTTGATTGTTTAATTCCATAATTCCGACAAACTTCATATAGTTTGAAAAGTTGCATTCTCTAACTTTTGCCTACATCTGCATATCTAGAAACATAAAATTAACTTTACGCACTCGCCTATATGATGTCTAACCAAATTACCTGCTAAATTGGTTGCACTAATAAAAATATGATGCACTTCTGCAGAACACAAAAGAAGATATTTTGAAGAAAGGTAATGACTAAACAGCAGTGGCACCCGTTTACTTCTATTACATGAACACAACGCCAATGCAAGTGAATGAGTGCCACTGTCCAACATTCAAATCCTCAAAATATCTTTTATGTGTTTTGCAAAAGAAAGAAAGCCAAACATTTATATTTGTTCATTTGGCAGACGCTTTTATCCAAAGCGATTTACATGTATAATTCAGTTGCCAATTATCACTGCAGAGCAAAGGGGGTTTAGGTGTCGTGCTGAAGGACACAGTCATTGACCGGCACTGGTATGTAAACCTGCAACTTTTATCTCTCTAACCACCAGACCACAACTGACCCCCATTTGGGTGTACTTTCTCTATAAGAGTTAAAATGTTTTCCCACTACAGAGTATTTCAGTTTCTGATTTAAATGCTCAACTGCAAGTCAAGTCCTATGTGTTTAGCTGTAACGGCTGTGATGTGCAACTCAAATCAACAAAAATCTGCACGATCCTGCAATCAGTTTTCCAATATTTCACTGTCATTCACATACAATCAGCATCTATTGCTGCACAACACCGCCTAATGGGTCTGAAATTCCCAGTTTTCAAACCATCTTTCTTGGAAGTTCAACTTAAGGAATGACAGCAACCAAATGAGACGTCGTTGGTCTGTATGCTTTCCTGCAGCTCAATTGAAGAACATGGTGCCAGTTACGGGAAAGCCACGGGTTCAACTACCAGGATGCATTGCTTGCCAAGATCTACTGTAAAGCGTGAATTAACTGCCAAGAATGGCCATTTAATAATTTTGTCCTTGTTTTTTTACACGGTGGACATGAGTTAATGTGCTATTTTCGCAGAGGGAAATCTGTTGCTCAAGATGCCATACGGGTTCTGATGAGCTCTAATCAGACTTCAGTGTAAAATTCATAAAGTCACAGGGATCATTTGTGTTATATAACATGACTGGACTTGGTGTGTCTGGCTAATGTGATTATGGAAAGCAGCAGAAATTGAAGGTCATATGAGGTGTTTAATGAATTGATCTGTTTGTGACTCCACTAAAAATGCTGAATGGAAGCATGCATGCTGTGTTTCTGAGTATCCTTGTGGTTTATCTTAGCAATTGTTTGTACAACGAAACGGAGCGACTCTTATGATAATCATATCTCTCGATTTTCTTAATTCCCATTGCACTCCACACTGATTGCTGCAATTATGATCGATCCAAATAATTTTGCATATTAATAACAATCTTCTTAATATCTCCATTATCATTACGAGCATATTACTTTTAAGTAATTACGTGTGGATCTAAAATATGCTTGTAATTAATTCCGCTTGGTTAAATAGCACTGCTGTTTATGTGCTGTCTTGTATTTGCAAGTGCATGAGATGAATTGTAAATATGTACTGTACACAATTTTTAAAGCAGGCTTTTCTAAAGAACTGCACTATTACCAATATACCAACACTATATTGTATGTTTACATAGTTGAGCTTTCATGGAACAAAGCTATCCATCATGAGGGGATTTATATTTTTTTGGCAGTGCAATGTGCGAGTTGTATCGCTTTGATATATTGCTCATAAATAACTCTTGTTTTTCCCTGGAAGACAGTTGGCCGAATCACAACATACACAATGTATATTCAGATCATGGCCACAATATTAACTTACAGGATATAAGAACATTAGTTCTGAAACCAAACATTACACAGCCTTCAGCATTGAAGAAATGCAATCAAAAATGTCACAAATAAAGCAGTGTGCTTGACTTTATTATGGTCTGTGATTGTTTGCACTGTCTATGAAATCATCATGTATATGATCACACCAAGAATAAAAGTTTGTTAAATAAATGTCTAGGTACTGTGTAAAGAAATGTATGGATAATACATTAAATGTGTATTTATAAAAATGTGCATATTTAGGAAAAGTTTGTTGGGACTATTACAGTTTTACATTTAATATTATAAAAAGGAATAGGGCTCAGAGACATATTTGCGTCTGGCGCCAAAATGCTAAACATACTACGTATATAATTTGACAAACTGCTTGAGATGTTCAGCAGGCGTAATTAACTTGGTATTAAAGTATAAACATAAACGGTTAAAAGTTTGAGGATATTCATTTCTTATGCTTTTTGGTGTTAGTTTCATGATACATTTTAGGGAGTCTGGCACATTCTTCTATTTGCATCTTACTTTATACTTTCATTCTGGAAAAATATTAATACTTGAATCTATTTCATAGGATTTGTTCAAAAGGGTTTGTAGAGAGAAGGAACCTAAACAAAACGATTTCATCATATTCATCGAATTTCTTTTTCCTCTCTGACCTGAAATTCATTGTCCAGAGGTGGATTTTTAGACAGTGAGTGTCAGAAGAGTTCATTATTCAAGGACAAAGAACTCCTTATCCCACCTACAGTAAATGGATCTCACACATTTGTTCTCACCCCAGACTTTCGAAACTAATATGATTGTGTTTGAGATTATGGGCATACTCCAAGAGTCTACATTACAGAACAGCATGGAACTTGTGGTCCCTGTGTTAATAGAGCTCAAATATGTAAAATGATTCAACCCCAGCTAGTCTGAGAGCTTTTATCACATTTATAATGTATGTGTCTAATTGAATACATGGTTATAATGTGAAGTTGTTACGAAAGCAGCTTTTTAACCTAACATGGCCATATATTTTATGGTGTTAAGATTGACTTAGTGTGTCAACTTTTTCGCTCTCAAAATTGCAAAAATAAAATTGTTTATAGATTTGATAAATGAGGTTTCTGTCACCTTTGTTTTATCAGGTACAAAAGAGCTAGAAATCATTCTCATCGGTTCGGTGTATACTCCCTTCAATTGAATCGGACAGAATCTAACATCTGTCTTTCCCCATCTGTTTTCCCATCCCTCCTCATTTCATCTCATCACTTGCTCCCCGAGCTCCTCGCTTCCTTTCTGATGTTTAATAAAGATTATAGCTAGTGTGAAATAAAGTAATGCCTTTACAAATGAAAGGAAAGTTTTACAAAACAAAGCAAGTGTTAGACCATGGGCACAGACTCAAGTCATCCATAAACTTGATGATAGGCACAATCTGGTATTCTCCTGCTTTCTTGTTTAGATGAAAGAAACAGATTTTCAAAACAAGTAACCAGGCCGCAACATATTCATCATCAAAATTATTTTAATGAGCTTGGCTTTTTTGTCGTAACTGCGAAAAAAATAACTGTGAAAAAATAACGTCTGATACTGTTCCCTTTCCGTCCAGCAATTGTGACGTGAGCTGGTATACTGGGTTTAAGAAATGAATCGAAAGCCCTGTGTCAGTAATCTTTAATCTCGACATGTTTCTCTACCTTCACATATCGGTTCAGAATGACATGGAGAAGCTGAACGTAAGGATTCCATGAGCACATCTGATTTTTCTACTTGGGTTCAATGTAAGGATTTGAATCAGAAATTCCATCAGAATGCAGTGAGCTGAGGTGATGTGAAAAAGCAGCCATGAGTGCAATGTTAAAAAGGGTTCTGTATTTCAGTATTAAATCATGTAAAGTTAAAGGGAATGCAAAGATATCATTTCTAACCGGCATTTGAATCCACTTGAGATACATTTTTTTTATTTTTTAGATATTTGGTAAATTCCAGCATTTTGGACGGGACATAAAAAAGATCTTAGAATGTTTTGTAAACTGAACCAACTGTTTATATTATACAAAACCTTTGTTTGATAGTATTCAAACATCAGGAAAATATCAGTCTATGATCAAGCTTTCTATTTTAAAAAACATAAATAAAGGTGTGTTATGGACGTGACAAAAAAGTTTGTGCAAGACAACAAACTTTTTTCTTAAGACTTATGAGACAAACCATAATCCCAAATATCCAACAAATAGCCAAGGGACAGAACATAAAATAATTTCTATACTTTAATATTCACGTGTCTGTAGATGAGCAAAGTGCAGCATTATGGATGTGACAATTCTGAAAATAATTCTAGCCGAGAAATCATTTACTAAGAAAAATTGTTCTTTAAAAATGTAAAGACAGACTTCACATGGGTATTTCAACCAAATGTTGACATCTGTGCTATAATATAAACCTGTAGTCGATATTTTCATGGTAAAGTTGACATTCAACAGAATCTCCCATATACACTTTCCTTAATGTTAGAAGCAAAGTCATTACTATTTGAATCCTAATAATAGAAACTATTTAAATAAAAATAGAACTTTTTTTTATATAAAAAAGGGGCTATTATGAATGTATCTTTTGTGTGCGTGTATCTTGTGTGTGTGTGTGTGTATGTGTGTGTGTGTGTGTGTGTGTGTGTGTGTGTGTGTGTGTGTTTGTGTGTGTGTGTGTGTGTGTGTGTGTTAAAAAATGTACAAGTATATATGAATGCAACTCAGCAGGACCATTGCTTATGGCACACACACAAACACACGCACGCACGCACGCACGCGCGCACGCACGCACACACACACACACACACACACACACACACACACACACACACACACACACACACACACACACACACACACACAGCCGTGAACACACACACACACACACACACACACACACAGCAGTGAACACGTAACCTTCTGTAAACACACACACACACACACACACACACACACACACACACACACACACACACACACACACACACACACACACACACACACACACACACACACACACACACACACACACACACACACACACACACAGCAGTGAACACGTAACCTTCTGTAAACACACACACAGCAGTAAACACACACACTTTCCGCGAACACAAACACAGCAGTGAAAAAAACACACACCTACCGTGAACACACACACAGCAGTGAACACACGCACACACACGCACACACAAGCACACACACTCACACAGCAGTTAACACACACACAGCAGTGAACACGTAACCTTCTGTAAACACACACAGCAGTAAACACACACACTTACCGCGAACACAAACACAGCAGTGAACACACACACCTACCGTGAACACACACACAGCAGTGTACACGTAACCTTCTGTAAACAAACACACACACCTACCGTGAACACAAACACAGCAGTGAAAATACACACCTTCCGTGAACGAACACACACCAACCATGACCGCACACGCGGAGCAGTAGTCAGCCATTTATGCTGCGGGCCCAGGGAGCAGATGGGGGTTCGGTGCCCAAGTGCACCTACGTCATGGTATTGAACCCGCAACCCTAGGATTGGTAGTTAAAATTCTCTAACCACTAAGCCATGACATATTGTTAGCTAGTTTGTTTATTCTGCGTGCTCTGTTGTTATATATGAGTCTATGTAGAACTAATTTAGCCATCATTGGATTATCTTTTTTATCTCTGCTTGTGGTATTTCTCTTGCAGATCTCAATCTACTCAGTTCACAAGTGAGATTTGAGGTTAAATGTGAGGCGATGTTATTTCAATCGAATCTGTTTAATATTGTAACCAAAGTGCAAGTGCAATTTTTCCATATGGCGACACATCGCCAAGGTAAACTGATACAAGATGATATGTTAACATGTCAAAATAGGATAATTACCCTGTAATTCACTTATGTAAATAATTTTAGAGCAAACCGCGCTGTCAACAAAAGTTGTTTGAGATTTTAAGCCTGCAATTGTAATATATATAGTTACTATAGTAAATAGATTCTCGATCAATAAGTTAAGTTTAAGAAAGTATAATCACATTGTCCATAAATCTGTGCTAACTGCTTAGAGTTGTGTTCTCTGAAACCACCTTAACCCGTCGTCGTTCTTAAGTTTTACCTTGAGAAGTACCTTAACATTCATACTATTTTCTCAAACCATCTTAGTTAAGTTTACCTTCTGTAAGTTATACGTTCGTAATGTTGGCCTTGTGTGCTATTTGCTAGACGTTATCACTGCTGACAGTTCATTCTGCAAGTGGCCACCACTACGAAAAAGCCTTTTATACATAACAGTTTAAATACACCTAGAAAATTGTATATTAACAGGTATTATGAAATCTGATTTATATTAAACCTACATTTTTACTTTAAAATTTTAAAGATAAAATACTTAAGTTGTTGAAGACTACACCCAGTTCATGGAAGTGTTTTCATTAATAAAGTTTTGATGGCTGATTCTCACGAAATACTGGTTTAAAAAATTTCAAGCATAAATCAAAAATTTGCAAGCTTTTTTAATTACTATCAAGGCACATTAGCTGGCATTTTACAGAAAAGGCTTGGGAGTCTATATGAAGAAAGATGAGTTCACACAAACTTTATAACCGTTGCAGTCCTGGCAAAAGCGTGCCATCTTTTACGGATCACGTCCCACTGTCTCGATGGGCAGGAACCAGACGCTGCCAATTTCATGGCTATGCTTTCCCAGATGTCTTATTTCTTTCTGTTGGAGACTGTTATCCGAAAACTAGTGAAAAATACATCTTTGTGGTGTTTTACCTCATCCAGCAGTATAGACATTATGCTCTTTTTTTCCACGACATAGTGGATGTCTGCATGTCTTGCATGTTTCGCTTTTATTGAGTAAATAATCCAAGTGCACAATTGAGCAGTTAACGCCAATAATGTGATAAGGCTGGTGGGTAATCAACATGCTCCGTGGAGAACATTGACACACTTATGGCAGTGAGGGTGTGGGATTTCACACTTGCTAAATTAGAAAAACAAACACACGTTTGTTTTGGACAGCACCTGCTAAGGTTGCACATAAGGTGTACCTTTAAGTCTTTGTAGCGCACTAAGAGACAACCTATTCAGTACCTCCACCATGGACAGCACCTGCTAAGGTTGTACATAAGATGTACCTTTAAGTCTTTGTAGCGCACTAAGAGACAACCTATTCAGTCCCTCCACCATGGACAGCACCTGCTAAGGTCACAACTAAGAAGGTCTACCTTAAGCTGCATCCTAAAGTATAGTTTAGAGAACACTCGTTGGAAAGGTATACCTGTAGTTAAGGTGTACCTTTTGATTCTTCGTAGCGCGCCAAGAGAGAACTTTATTGGGAGGCAAACCTTGGTCTTTTGAGACTTACAAATTGTCTAGCTTGATGGCTCTTTCTGCATTCTTTTTAAATACTGTCAAGTCCATCCATGCTGTCATCCACAAAGAGTATATTAAACATATTATGGACAAATTTGGATTAAAGATTATACGCTCTGGCAACCATTGCGCACACCAAAGCAATTGTGAATGCATTAGGTGAGAAAATGAAAAGTAGCACTTACAATCAATCACAACGACTTAGAAGAGGAACACGGTTGAAACACTTTAAATGTAAAGTGTGCAGAGATGTAGAAAAGTCGATTCACATTTATATTGTACGGCTTCATCTCTTATCATAAATTAATGTGTGATTGTTGCTTGTTGGAAGTAATGAACTTGATAATGTTTCGAAGAAGCTCTCTGTATATCTGTTAAAGTATAAATGACAATTTTCTTGCACATCAGCACGACACAAATTTGAGGATCCATTCGAGGTGTGGGCTGTGATTAGTCACAGTTTCTAGGGGTGGAGTGACTCATTTTTTGTGTTGCAATACAAATCAGTTATTTTTGTTCTAATGCAAGTTAGCATGTCATTGAATAGAGTATTATTTGTTCTGCAGCCAACAAAGGATATAGTCCTGAACCAGTCGAACCTTGAGCCTTGTGAAAGGCCAATTCAGAACATTTAATGTCCTCTTGCATTGCAAAAATAGAGCTGTGAAATAATTGATCACAATTCATTGCACCCAGAAAAAAGTTGTAGGACACATGTGTTTACATAGCATATCTATGTAAAATTTGGATTTGTACAGTCATAGTTGTGTATTTATTTTGTATGTATTAACACATACATGTAAACATTTAAATGCATTACAAAGGTTAAATATTATTCATTTTTTATTTATATATATATATATATTTATATATATATATATATATATATATATATATGTATATGTTCATTTATAATTCTAATAAATACATGGAAATATTTTCTAAATACAGTTCACATGTTTGTGTTTATAAATACGAATAAATATGCCCAGTAAACAGACATATATTATGTAAACACATTATACATTTAGGACAAGTATTCTGGATGTGATTTATCATGATGAATTGTTTGACAATCCCCCCAAAAACACAAAACTAATCTTGGCCTAAGAGTAGTTTGCATATCCTTAAAGCACGCAACCAGTTTTGGTGTGTAAAATAGGACAGGGCACAAATGAGCTGGCTTCTAAAGAGAAAGAAAACATCTATGGCAGTTCAGATGTGTCACAAAGGATTAATCTCCTGTTTGTGTGCAGGACTTAAAGTGTATAAGAGAGGAGACAACAGCGCTCGCCTCACTTTTATCTGTTCTTCCTCTCCGCGTGTTGTGCCTCGGCTGCACGCCTTCAGAAACACATCTGCCACATCAAGGACGGGTTCTTCATCGAATCAAAAGCATTACCAGGCAAAGTGTTCTGTACTTTTCATGCAGAATAGAACTTCTGGTATTTTTGTGAGCGGTATGTTTGTCCTGTGAGAAATAAACAAAGCGACTAAGTAGTGTCTATATAGACACTTGGATTTTCATTGCTTTTGGTTTTTTATTCTCAAGGAAATACACTAAACAAATTAAAGCACATCCTTCATGAATACAATTTTTTAGCCTATTTATATGGTTTGTATATTGTGTATAAATCTAAACAGACAAAAGACAGATGTGTATGGTATGCTCGATTATGTGGCTCGTCGAATGTCCAATTTATGTCCAGAACATTGGTTTATGATCATATATCATGAAATCAATGCCAACAGCTCATCCTAAATTGCTATTATAAGTTTTGGGAATCAGGGAATACGGAGACAGATTTGAAATCTGAACTTGCAGTTTGAATCTTTGAGTAATTATATTTTTTATAACACTTCTTTTGTATTGCACTGTTTGTATGTTGCAGTTACAATATATTAACTGTCAAAGGAAGGAGTATTTTTGATTTACTTGTTCATTGCATTTCCCTTTCAGACGCTTCTCATTGTTCTATATAGAAGGTTTCTTTAAAAAAAAAAAATTGTCTTTTTTGTGTTCAGACATGAACCATGAGTTTTTACATTGTAGTTCCAGATGATATTAGCAAGTTGAATTATCTTTATTCTGTGTGAGCAAAAGCTTTCAAAGGTGCTGCTTTTGGCAGTATTTGTATGCACTTATATGCACTTTATTTTTTTCCTTGCGTCACTCCAGCTTGATCTCAGTTTGTTATCTCATCTGTTTCTCTTTTCTGTCTCTCTTTTTCTTCTCAAGGTTTTTTTCTTACTGTAAAGTAAATCAGTGATAAACTCTTACCCTTACATTCTACACTCAAATATGAGACGTTCTGGTCTGATAGGATGACCACAGTGCCAAATAATGTTATTCTCTCATTTGAAATCTGTCTATAGAAAGGTTGGCTGGCTACATACATCCTGGGGGAGTGTTTTGTGACCCCATTTGTAGAAACAATCTTCTGGTCATACACTTTTACCTTGGAGTAAATCTGAGGTTTTAAACAAGAGGAACAGAAGTTGACGGAAGCGTTGCATTATGGCTTTAGGTGCATGTAAAATGTGTCATCATTCATAAGTTAAAATCAGATATAGGCCATTTGTTTTCACAATTTTTACTTGGCCTTCGTCTTTAATAGCTGGGCATGTTGTCACATTATAAGGACATGCTATTACTGTAAAAAAATCATCCTATGATTTTTTCTTACTTTTTTGAACAGTACTATTAAATGTTGATCTAAATAACACTACAACATACCTGCAAAAAATCTACCAAACATCTACCAAATCTACCATTTCCCCAAATTACATTAAAATGTTCTGTTTTGCGGTTAATATGGGCTGTGCAATTAATTGTAATGCGTTGTTTCTAAATGCCATTTTGGTTTTCAACAATTATGAAAACATAGTAATCTAGTAAAGAATTTGTTCATAATCAAACAGTCCTATCTTTTGAATAATTGAAATTTTACAATTAATAAAAAAAAAACCTTACATCCTTCTATTTATTGGACTTGTATGCCAGTGAACTCTAGTCCATAATTCTGCTCTATTAATATGTGATTTTGCTTTGATGTAGTTTTCACAGAGCAGTAGTTTGACTCTTTTCTTTCTTTTTGTTTTCACATCTGAACCAGAATCTGGATGGATTGTCTGTTGTTTCCACCTCCTTGAGCACTGACATTTTGGTCAGGTGGGAACCCTGAAAAAAAGAGACTGCTAAATTTATCACACCATTTCATCCATATCTCTGAATTTTCTGCTCTGTGGTCATGGCAATGTGTGTGCGTATGAGAAAGAGTGCTGAAATATGTCCGCTTCCTCTAATGTGCCATGTAGTTTTCATAATAATCTCAGACAATTTTGATCCTGATGTTGCAGGGTCTTCCGTCCATTACTTCTGTGATGTAGTACATCTGCATGAATTTTAAGATGTTCAGACGTCATCAGCATTCGATCATTGCAATTCTTTAGACTTGATTATCATGGGTTTGGCTTTTAAATTTTTGTTAGCCCCAAAGTAAGCTAAGGTAATATTTGAAGATGTGTGATTTCCTCCTAAGGAGATGCCGTGGGATACTGTTTTGATTGAAAACTCAAGTCACATATTTTTATTCCTTTTAGAAATGGTAATTCTGGCCTCTGTTGAAATGTGTCTGTTTGACATGGTCTGTTATTTATTTATATACATATTTGAAGCGCTGGCAGATGTATGGAACTAATGGATAAGTACACAGGCGGACGTGAATATTTTAGCACCGTAAACCAGATGTTAATGTCAATGAAGTAAATTAGCACTTACTTTATTAAACAATCTGTGTACTTATTATGTTTTTCACATCTCAATGGCTCAGGCTCAGGTATTTTTATATCATATATTCTCTCTAAGTCATGCTTCACAGTCCGGATCTTTACTTCTGGGACTGCATAAGACGAACTCACACACACTTCATGGCACATTCTGTAGTCTACCTTCTGGTGTATTGATAAAAATGTATGCTTTAAAATCCATCATAAAAGTGCAATGACGACATCTAGGAAGGTGGATACAATGTATGTGGCATGAGATTTCTAGTGAAAAATTGATTGATATACCGAGCTCCCCTTTGAAACAAAAGTACTCAGGCATCGCTTTTATTAATGGCGTTTATATAATTGTACAGAACTTGCTTTTATCTTTTTCCCTGTTAAAGGAATGCTTTATCTTCCCTTTGGTGATGTTAGTAACGGTTGGATTATAAAATATCAAAGGTTAACCTGCATCTTAGGAAAAACTACACTTGAACAAAGATTTTTCTCTCTAAGGGACTTATTAGAGGTCATAGCTAATATGAACTGACTTAGGGGGCCTAGTAATTATCACAAGAAAATTCACTACGGATCCTCGGACATCTGCAGGTTTTCATTTTTAAGGTCTCTCGGATAAAGATCTCTTTATGAAACAACTACTTTAATGTAGTTTTAATGTGTGTTTAGAAACTGCAAATAGTAAAAATAATGCGAATGACATAAATAAATTAGATTGATATTTAATATAAATGTGTTCTAAATCTAGGCACTTTAGACTTAACTTATCATCACAGGAAATTTATGTTCTTATAAACTCTAACTGATCATTTTACTAATCATTCATTTTATCAACATTTTAAATGTATTTATGATATTTATTTACTATAAAAATTCACTCTTCTGTTTGTTCTCAAGTTTAACAATTGTCCAATTTCCTCCTCATGTTCAGTGTTTGACACTGTTAGTAGTTTAACACTGATTTCAGATTGTAAATGTTTTTATATTCTGTGTCTTTATGTGAAACGACCAGTAAAGAGTCTAGTCCAGTACTGGTGGGCAGCAATAAAAATACAGATCTCAAACTGTGAACAAAAAGATACTTCATATATACTAAATGCTTTATTGCCATCTATTTTTGGAAAACAGGTTTTTGACTGTAATTTGAATTTGTTACATGTAACAAAAACATACATGTACCAAAAACATAATTATTTTTCAATCTACAAACTATGGTTAAATTCAACTGTTAGTTGTCATCTTTTCCAGATGTTTACGTTTTGACTTTACCATTTCGTTAATTACCAATTTTGCTTCTAAGGTCACTCTGTCACTCTTTAAAACGCAAGGCCATTTTCATTTAACGTATCTTTCTCTGCTTGACGGATGTCATATGTAGATGTACTCTCTATGGGCCGAGCACGGCTGATAAATCACTTTGTATTTCGTTCCTCCTTCCTGAAATGTGCACTGTCCATCCTGAATAATCTCAGGCTTTCTTCAGTATTAACTCGGGACCGGCCAGGCTGATTAATGGATCTGTTTTCAAAAAGCACGTCGGCAGTGGTGGGGCATGATGAATTGTGCCGGTTGGCATGGTGGCAGCACAGATGACCCAGCACCCAGAATACATTGAGGATCTGATCGAGTCACATGCTACATGTTGCTCTCCTGCTTACGGGCATGACAAAGTACTTATAACATTTCAACAGTTTAATATTATGGCATCATTTACTCACCATCATGTCTTTCTTATCCACCATAGCTGTCAGTCAGAGGGCGGAAGTGGAGATTATTCACGACATTACATCAGCCACAACATAAAATGGCTTAAACATGAGTACCTCCCTTTAATTCATACGTTTTCCTTGCTCAGTTCCAGTCCTCAGCGCATGAGTAACAAGAGTAATAACAACTCGGAAACAATTCTAATTCCTGTAAGGGGAGTCACCTTTATTAAAGCTGTACTTTATGCAACATAAAGAACAGGATAAAGAGGATTGGGGGTTATCCAAATGTTAAAAGGGCAGCAAGTTAGTGACCTTTTGAAATGAAAGTTATGACTTGGGTTTAAAGCCACCAGACCAGACCTAAAGTCCTTTAAAAAAAAATTTTTTAGAGCAGGTCTGCAGACAAAAAACCCAGAAAGGCAGATGGCAGGTGAGTTTGAGATTGATGGTCGAGGTAGAACATGGCACTGATGTGACTGGTCATGGATCAAAAGGCTGGTGTGATTGGATAGGAATAATCTTGGTATGGCCCTTGGCGTCTTGAAAGCATTAAAACGAAATGCTCGTCTCCTTTTAAGTTTCATTGCACTTTTCTCTGAGATGTTCAATCACATAAGATGTTAATGCCAGGATTGGCAATAAAAGGCAATTTGGGACAAACACAATTGTTTTGCGAGGTTGCGTTCATTTTCAAAATCTGTTAATAAACCATGGTGTTTGTGTATTGATGGTTCGTTTTAGCTAAGTATAAAACGGGACATCACAATCTAATTGCGGAATGCTTAAGCGGGTCGAACAAAGTCGTGCCGAAGTCTATTCTGTAGGTGCCAGCAGGATATAACTGACAGGCTTTTTGTCTTAAATTGGCAAAGCAAAACATTTCTAATGAAAACAACTGAAAAGTAATGACCTTCTCTGTCCTGGGCTAAAATGTCATATGGCTAGAATTATGCACTACTTAAAAATTGTAATAAAACAAGAAATATTTAACAATACAACTTGAATCTGTTTTTATCTTGTTCTAACAATCTACACTGTCATATTTATGTATTGCTGCACTTATGCTGGAAAAGTTTCATAAAACCACTTTGCATTCAACAAATCCTTGAAACAATAGAGAATGTCATTTCTGCAGTTTTTGCTTTATGTTGACTGTCTTCAGGATGTTATGAGAACATCTGTACTGTAGATCATGAATGCAGTGAAGTGTAACAACTCTTATTGAGTTATGGATTATTTTAAGAGTGAGTTCATTTATTGAATATCAAAGCCATTTATCTGAGTCACACAAAAGGCTTTTATCAAGCTTTACAATTAATTTCATGCTTAAATAACTTCTGCTTTTATCCGGTGAAATATTACGTGGTATTTGCTTAGCACTGTGAAAATTTTGATACCTCGAGCTTTGCACATTTGTTTTTTTATGTTTTAAGCATTTGTGAAGAGGCTGGTTCAAAACCTTGATGATTCGTGATTGTTTTCCACTTGTACTGTAGGAAATTGTACCAGTGTTTTTTTTGTCCATGTTTTTGTTTTTAATTATTAGAAACCTCCAGACATGTTTTTCTCTGTTTTTCCTCCGATTACACCAACTTCAAAATTAGATGTATGTAGTATGTCCACCACGGTTGGCTGGCCTATCATCCGGTTGTGTATCGCCTCAGGTAGTTCTATAAATCTCCAAACCTCTTTCAGGCATGAGTAGAGCTAGCGCACGCATGGCGGGTCGTATAGCAGGTACTGATTTATGAGGTTATATTGATAGCAGTTTCTTAATTAAGAAAACTTTAAATTGCGAGGTTGGAAATGTTAAGGGGGGATGCGCATTTAAGAAATTAAAAAGAGGGGGAGTGTAAGGGGTACCGTGGGATTGATTGAAAGCAAAGAAGGTTCAGGCAAAATTGCTGTTGAGTGGTTTACAGCGCTCTGCTTTCCGTAACATCACGGGAGACGCGATAATATATTAAACCGCATCAATTAATCATCGCAAACTAATTGGGCAGAATGTGAATGTTTCAGCTGAGCTGGGTTATCCGGGGTTGTGAATAATGGGATGCCAGGTACGCTGCTTTGTAAGATTGGCATGTTCTTAAGAATGCACGTGAGCATTTTGTTTTAACATGGGATTATCTGCTCTAATTTTTTTGATACGAAATTACTTTAAATGAATTGCTTTTTAAGTTGAAAATAAAACAAGCTAGATTAAACGTTTCTATGCTTTATTTGCACTCATGTCATTCCAAGCCTGGGACTTTCTCTTCTTCAGTCCACAAAAAGATATTCGAAAGAATTTTGGATACCAACGACACCGGGCCGCTGATATTGCATATACACAAACCATTGAGATATTTTTCAAAATATCTTATCTGTGTGTCACAGAAGAAAGGAAGCTCATACAGGGCTGGGAATGATATGGTGAGTAAATTAATGCTTTTGCATAAAAAGACTAATCGTTTTGCTTTTACACAATAAGCGAAATTGAAAGTAGCAGAATCTGTGAATATTAATAGCAGGAACCCTTGACTGAGAACAGAGTCATGTATATTTGCATCTTAAACTGATAAATCAGTCGTTTTTATCCCTTATCCTCTCTCTCTTTACTTTTCTCGTAATCCTTTCTCTTGTTTAACATGCACTGGACACTTGCTGTCTTCTCATGTGAAAGGAAAACAAGTGGCTTGTATCAATTAGATCCTTATGTTTAAAACAAGGCCTATACGTCTCTTGGCACATCACTATTTTGATTCATGACAAAGGACAGAAGTAGGACCTCGCTGACAGTTAACACTTTTAGAAATATCTTTGGCTTTATCACAGTACAAATCTCTCTTTATTTGTCTCATTCATTTTGTCTTCCTCACTTAGCGGTTAGGATTCAAGTTTTTTAGTTTTCCACTATACAAAGAAATGTCTTCAATCTTAACAAGCATTTATTTTCCCTGTGCCAACTACATTCCGTCAATGTATTTCTCATGAACATTCCTATATTTGCCAACATAATAAAGCAAAGAATATGAGGGGTACAATCGGTCAGGCTAACATAAAAGCACGTTTCATCTTCTCCTACTGCCAATTAAAATGAGATAAATTGGAGGGTGGGCAAGAGGGGTTATAAGTTTAGGACATATGTGGCTCTATAAAGGCTGAGGAATGATCGGCATCATTTAATTTAGATCCAAATGGGCTCGCATTGGTCTGTACAGAGCCAGAGAGCACAATTAGTGCTTTACTGTTAGATCTCTATGTAATTCTCTTAGCCAGAGCTGGATTGCTGTTTACAAATCGGATCAGTGCATGACTATATATATATATAATTGCATACTGCTTGCAGGATGTTACGTGTTAGGATCCCTCAGTTAGTTAAAATTAGTCTTTAAGACATAGACTGGATCCACTTCAAATTAATATTAACCAAGGTACACTATATAAAAGAAATGTATTTTCCATGATTGCATAAAGGATATTTATCATTTCATACCCTCTGCTGAAATAGACTCATAATGAAGAATCCAGACTCTCTAATGGTCACACAGGCTCTTATTCAAGGTGACTTTCATTGCTTTAAATTACCTTCCACCTCATCATGCCACCTTATTTCAGGAGAGTAATCAAAAATTGCTTTACTATTTATAAATAGACTTCCTTCAAATCCCGACAGGTTCTTCACACCCACCCTAGTTATGCACAGCGATCAGCTTTGCATAATTTTCCATACAAATGCGCTCGCTTAGTTAATAAACAATAAAGCCCTTAAAACTGTGACCATTTGAGATGGCTTCCTGTGTTTTTCAAGTCTGAGCTTAAACTTTCTTGGAAGATGCATCTTCATATTACACCGAAAAAATAAAATTGCAACCTATCACATGCATGATTTTTAGTTAACATAACAGAGACAGATGTCCATCCAACTTAAAAATGTAAGTTAATGTCAAGTTTATCCAATAAGTAACAGAACAAAATAAACAGTGAAGTTTGTTGATTATATATACAGTAAATGGAGAACATTACTTAAAAATAAATAAGGTAAATAGAGTGATTACTTAAAATGTATACTATTATGCATGGTTTTGGCCTGAGACATGCCAAACTTTTTTAACTCTTGCAGTATTATTTGTTTAGAACAGTTGGGCAAACTAACTGATGCATTTCTGCCAAAAACTTGAGAATTGATGTGTCCTCTGGGACTTAAACCCATGATCCGTCTCAATACTATGGTTGGTGTGTCATCCCCTTTTAGAAGCCATTGAGTACTAATGGCTCAGGTCTGCTATGCTGTAGTGTTTTTATGGTATCATCACTTTATCTTAGAGAAAAATGCTTCTCATTAAAGCTTAATTATCCAGTGGCACTAGAACTTTAATGCCATTAACTTTACATTTCAACACTGTAAGTTAGTTGTGTCTTTAGGTGAGATAATAGTCAAATAACCTCTGCAGGGATTAGAATAAGTCATAGTGATTCCTTCACCAAGCAAAGGGAAAATTCCTGGAATGGCTTGACACATTAAAGTATTTCAATATTTAAATACACCATATAGCAAGTTATCATGTAATGAATGATTTTGAAAATTACAGTTTCTATAACCTGATGTTTAATAAAGCAAATTTTAGATTTTCTGGTAAATGTCAATGAGCTTTAAGCAACAGTCGCACAAAACTTAGTCTTCTGATTTGTTAATGAAAACAAATTTCCACTTTTTGTGTCACTCAGCATGTCTGACAATCTAATGTTTTTAATATGAAGTATCCTTCATAAGTTTGGTCTCTGTTAAAGTGGGCCTTTATTGATACTTCACCATCTCGCAAAATGCATTGGTTTTAGCTAAATTTGCATTTGCATGTTATATTAAGGTTGTGGATGGGATAAGGGGGGGCTGAGGCACCTCTTAAATTATGAATGGTTTACTATGGTATCAGGTTTTAAATGCATAAATGTATATGTAGATACCAGTTGTATATTGAAAGTCGTTGTGAGTCACGTGATAAAATGGGAGATTTGTGTTGATGGAAACAAATCAACAGATTCTAATTCTCATTGCCAATGTGATGAACTGCATCAGACTCGGGTGTTTTAACAGTTTCACACATACTCTATATGCAGTTTGTTTGTTTTTGCTTATTTTTTTTACGTGCCCATGTTAATGGATCAGGTCATAGACTGTGTTTTCCATCAGTTGCAGTTGCATTGCGTAGGTGCATCGATCCTGTACCCATCGGCTCTATTTTTTTTTACATCAGGACTGATTTAAAGAGATGAGATTCATGCTCAAAAATGAAAATGAATTGACACAATTGTTATTTCACAAAAATACTTATGTTTTCCTCTTTTATGAACTCAAGAAGACTGTGAATGTATTTTATTTGTGGAATGGAACCGATTATTTTGTATTGAATCTCTAGAAAAATCCATAGTGTAAGTGAATAAAAAACAAGTAGATTATGAGATTATGATTATTATACAATGAAATATTCAGCCTCAGTTTGCATCATAAATCTCTTTGGGTTTCTTTGTTTCGGCCATACTATAAATCTTGACAAACAGCCCAGTTTTCTGTTTTATTTTGTGGCTTCTGTTTTATCTGGTTTAATTTAGAACCACGTCATGCTTGACAGAGGCCTATTCCAACTTCCCACAATCTGCATGACTCTGGACGTAAAGCTCCTCACCGCCTCCAGTGTTTTAAACTGATATATGACTTTTCCCCCAGCACCAGTGACCCCGCTGTTGAATGAAGGTGTTTCTCAGTTTGTGAAAATCAATATTGGAACTCAAACAAGCATTGTCAGGATAGCTTGCACTTTCTCTTTCACTTAGATGCTATATAAATTCCCCAACGGTACCCACAAAACAGAAACTTTATCACGGTAACCTCGTCCTTTAAAGTGTATTACAGTTGATACACTGGCTGCAGTGGAATTACTTATTTATTGTGTGTTACCGTAGTCTGTGGTGTCAGGAATGTGGTTGTGAGTCTAGCCTGAAGGAATACTGCACAGCGGTGTCTCTGTGTATTCGATGCTGCTATTGATTTCACTTGCTGTGTGAACTAACCTTTCCCGGTGCTGTCTGAGGTGGGGTTTGATAATGCATTCTTTTCCTTTGAGCCACTAATTACTTCCTCTCTGACCTCAGAACAGATTTTGAAGTCCAGACGTATGGGTGTATTGCGTGGGTCATTAATAGTGGGATTTCATGTCTGTTGTCTGGAATATATTAGTTGTAAAATTTATGAAATGTAGTTTGCAATAGATTGAGACTAACTACTCCTGTTTCACAGTCTCAGCGGATCTCAATCTGCTTCCCGTTTTTGCCAAATTGGTTCATTATCCAAACCAGCTGTAGAACTGGCTCTCCTGGTTCTCTTCATTCCCGAATGCATAGGCCCAGACTGGCCTCCACTCGTCTGCCGGCACCTACCTATATAAGAGCCTGTTGAGAATTCAGGGTTTGACCTTGTGTTCTCTCTCATGATTCGACTGCTTTTTCAATAGTTCCTTCCAATTATCCGAGTTTGATTGTAGGTGAATTGAAACGCAATTACTGTATGCCATTTACGGTAATGCGTTCTCAAGAGCTTTAAGAGAAAATCGCTGTGGATCCTAACGGAAGCAAAGCTTTGGCATTTTACTCCAGTAAGATTGTACTCTGGAAAAGACATTAAGGAGGTTTTATGATCTTTATTTTGGATTTGCACCACTCTGCCTGTTAAGTTAAAAAAAATATGTTTTGATGAAATGTCTTAATGGCCTGGCTTATTGAATATGATATTATATCATCTTAAATATCCAATAAGATACTTTTGTTTAAGCTTTTAAAATAAATAATAAATATAATAAACACATTGGGACTTTAATGTTTTTGAGTGTATTTGTTCTTGAGCTTTGCTGTCCTTGACAACGCAGAGCACAAGATCACTAAAGAATACATTGAGATAAAGCCTTTGACTCCCTGATTAAAATCAATCCTTAACAATTCTTACCAACAGTGAGTTCACATATAAAATAGATATTTGTATTGGACGAGTCAACATGACCTTTTAATCTCAATTAAAATTGAAAAAGATGTAGAAAAGGCTGCGTCTGAATTGGAGTGTTGCACTTTCAGATGTTTGATGCTTTAATTGCCGTCACAGGAAACAACTTAGAAAATAGCCATGCTAGAAAGGCCATGCACTTTTGTTTATCAAGGTTGACCCCTGCATAAAGAGCGTCTTAAAGGCTTGAATACAAAATGGCTATAATAAACTACAGGATGAGCTCACCAAGATAGAATAATCATAAAGTCAAGTGAAAACATTGGATTGTGGGATAAGTATTTAGTTTGTCATGGATAACTTGTGGAATTTGATAAATCAATCAAACCATTTATGGTATCTTAACTCTAGGAAAATTGTCTTTATCTTGAAAAAGTAAAACAGAAGCCTAGGAATCTGCAGGAAATATTTTATGGTTTATTATTGAAGGTCGCTCTTTTATAGTTTAGAAGACTTCCTGAAGGACTCACTATTTTCAATTATGTTTTCCAAGTCCACAGGGAATATGAAAATTTCGTCTGTGGAAAATCCCACAAAAAAGTTTGGTCATAATTTATTCTGCCCCTCGTTCCATTCAAAACCTGCATAAAAATCTTTTTTATGTGGAACGCAGTAGATATTTTGAAAATGTCACAGTGGTTTTGTGAGCATACTGAATTCAATGAAGTCCATTATTATTAGCTTTTCCCAAATAATTTATTATGTGTTCTACAGGAAAAAGAAGGTCAAACGGGTTAGAAATGACAAGAGGATGAGTAAATGATGAAAGAATTTTCATCTATCCTTTAAAGTAGTACAAATACTGTAGACATTTAAGGTAACAGTGAAGTTTAAGATCATTATTGCAGAGATTTGAAATATTTTTGAATGATATGTTCACTATGTTTTGAAAATCTGAGTTTGGTTTGTGACTTGTGGGTTTGTTTCCTGAAATTGATTTTATTTGTCTTTTTCTCTGGAGTAAAATCTGAGCAGGAACACTCGATCGAAAATCTCTTATGTCTTATTGCTGTCGAGAAACGTGATATTAAAAAGATTTATTTGTATTTTCTCTGGCATGTAGGTCATAAAAATATCAATTAATTTTTTTGTTGTCATTTCTCCCTTTGCAAAACACAGTAATATATTTGCTTGCCTCATAAATAATACAGATTAAATCCAAATAGAACATAATAAATCATGCAAATACATGCGTATACAGTTTTTACAGTATTTGCTTTTTAAAAAAATTTCTATTTGTTGTTTTAAGCTTGTTTCATTCTACAAAATGTTACATTTATATCATTATTGAATATGGGCATTAAATGGTATACTTCATTCCACATTGTGTTTGCATAATTACAAGCAATTTTGCAAAAAAAAAAAAAAAACATTTAATTTGGATTTTCTGTGATTTTGTCCACGTAGGGTAGAAATTTTTACAAGAACACAAGTCTCAAAATATGAGACATGCTTATGGACATTTTGACAACAGCTTTTATTTGTCATCCACTTTCAACCGGAGTCGATTGTATCAGTTTATTCTCTGCATAGCTAACATATCATGCTTTTTATCCATTACTATATCCTTTTCATTCCAATCATATGCCAGACCTCTTGTGCATTTTATCAAATGTTATTTATAATACGTTTAGACAAGGTGAAATGGCTGGGTGAAAAATATCAGCTGTAATTTTCTTCAGAATGGAAAGCGTTTATCTCTTTGACGGTGTGATTTAATTTGACTCAACAGCAGTCAGTTGTCAAAAGTGAGGAGACTGAAAAGAAAAAGCGAAATTCTTTTTTTTTTATTAAATTCCTTTCTCTATATAGTGGTATATAACACATGACTGTGCTTAGACACTTTAGTAACATTATATTAAACTCAACCCATGGCACGGACTGAAATAAAATAGGTTGGTTGAAAATTGATAAATATATCGCATTTGTTGATTTTTATTTCATGTATCAATTGATTGGGTTTCAGTTGGTGTATGGGCACAATGAGAAATTTTGTGATTTAAAGAAAATGCGCCACAAGGCCGCTGGAACATCAAATCGTTCTTAGAAAGTTAATGAACTGCTCGTTGACACGTGGGGTGTATAATTTCTCTTTTCTTCACGACTCGTTCCATTTGGACCGCCTGCGCTCCTGAATAAATCTAATCAAGGTTTTTTCTAATGTGTCCGACAAAGGTAACAAAGATAAAAAACAAAGACAGTCTTGTGTTCTGGGATGAAAGTGTGTCCTATCACAGCGGAAATACATTTCAGAACAGACCCCGTCTCACACAACACAAGCTACTGTGTTTACACTATTAAGAGAATCAACTTTAGGCTTATGTCTTGGAATATTAAGATAGGCTAGAGGAAAGTATTTAAACATTAATGATACTTCAGACGTTTACTGTTGAAACCATTTAAAGTCACAGGTGCTATCTTAAGTTTTTAACTTGAATCGCAAGCTTTTGTCTTAAATTTTTCTCTTACTATCCTGTTTAATTTTTCATCGGACCTTTTCTTGTGAATCCACCTTTAATACGAACATGGCCATGTTGGATCTGACAGTCAAGTTGGTGTGGCTTCAAGTTCGTGAAGTACTCTTTTCAGCCCCAGGCCCTTGATGAAGAGCCCAAGGTTATGTCGACAACCAAATTTTAATCATATTAACATTCAGTTGGCATGCAGAAGGGTGTTCTTGAAAGTCAAATATATTCTTGACCTTCATCCTCAAATAATGATGTAATCCTTTTGACATGATGTACTTTCAACAGGAAATTGTTAATTTTTTTCAATTGTGTTATGTGGATTACCCACCAGGACATTGTAATTGTGATCTTTTTTGTTGATTAATAGATTTTACACAGAAGTTTTAAATGTTTATAAGTTTCTGTGAAACCACTGAATGAAATATATTTTTGGGAGTTTTGTTGTTAGTAAAAATCCATATAAATAATTTAAGGAGACATCTGCTTGTCAAGTTAACACTTCGTCACTTCTTTATTTAGTGCCTAATAATACTGCTGAAACCCATAAAATCAGAACAAATTGACGCGGTAGGGATGGGGTGAAGGAATGGAGAGCCCAAATGAAGGCGTGATTGAGGGGAACAAACAAGACTTTAATTCAAAAACAGAAAGCAAAAACCCACGATGGGGAAAACAGTACACTAAACACTATCAAAAGGTCAAACAAAAGACTTCCCACAAGGGGGCACAAAACAAGGTAATATTTATGAACCTAAAGGCAAAACAGGGACCAGGAACAATTCAAACAAAAACATAAAACTGGAAACACTAGACAAGACCTTTACACGATTTCACGGAACACCAGTAAAACATGTAATGCCAAGACACAGGACAGCAAACACAAGGGCTTTATATAGGGAAAACATAACAAGTGATAACGACATGGGGCAGGTGTGGGGAATGAAACAATGATGGGAAGATGGACAGGATACCAAGGGGGTGGGGTCAAGAGACGAGACAAGAGAGCACATGGCATGTCAATGCCATGTAACCCTCACAAAAACCACAGGTCTGCCATGATTCTGCCAAAAACAGGAAAAACATGAACAAGAGAGGCAAAATCATGACAGAACCCTCCCCCCTTAAGGAACGACATCCTGGTGTGGAATGCCGGCTGTACCGGCGCTGAAGCCGCGGGGAATGCCGGCTGTACCGGTGCCGGGACAGGACTTGGATCCGGGACAGGACTTGGATCCGGGACAGGACTTGGATCCGGGACAGGACTTGGATCCGGGACAGGACTTGGATCCATGAAAGGACCTGGAACCGACGTCGGGACAGGACTTGGATCTGGGACAGGACTTGGAACAGACCCCGGGACAGGACTTGCATCCGGGATCGGCGCTGCGACCTGGACCCGCCGCTTCTTCTTTGAGCGGCAGGTGAGAGTAGAGGTTGCAGGAGGGAGCAGGACCATCTCTGGACCCGAGGAATCAGATGGGGAGTCCCAGGACTTCCTCCTGGATCTTCTCCCTCGGACGGTGACAGGGGGATTGGCTGGACTGGGAACGGGGAGTAGGGAGCTAGCGGTGCTGGAGCTGGGAGGAGCTGAGTCCCCAAATGTGGCCGTGGCCAGGACGCAATCCTCCGGGACCGTGGCCAGTGGGCTGGAACCCCAGGTTGGAGCTGCTGGCCACGGATCATCCCGGTTGATCACGTACCTGGCCATGTCTGAGAAAGGGAGGGGACTCAGCATGTTCATCTCCCTGGGCTTGAGGGGCTTGGTGAGGCAGCTGATAAATATCACCGCCTTCTCCCTCTCCCCAAACTCGGTCTCCGCCGCCACCGTCTGGAAGGCCTGAGCGAAGGCTTGGATCCCTCGGTCTCCCTGGCGCAACCCGAACAACAAACGGGACTCCGCGTTCCGCAGCCATGTGTTGTCGCCTGCTGGGTTCAGATTTGGTCTACGCATTCTGACACGGTAGGGATGGGGTGAAGGAATGGAGAACCAAATGCAGGCGTGATTGAGGGGAATAAACAAGACTTTAATTCAAAAACAGAAAACAAAAACCCACGATGGGGAAAACAGTACACTAAACACTATCAAAAGGTCAAACCAAAGACTTCCCACGAGGGGGCACAAAACAAGGTAATAGTTATGAACTTAAAAAAGGCAAAACAGGGAACAGGGACCAGGAACAATTCAAACAAAAACATAAAACTGGAAACACTAGACAAGACCTTTACACGAACCAGACCACGATTTCATGGAACACCAGTAAAACATGCCAAGACACAGGACAGAAAACACAAGGGCTTTATATAGGCAAAACATAACAAGGGATAACGACACGAGGCAGGTGTGGGGAATGAAACAATGATGGGAAGATGGACAGGATACCAAGGGGGCGGGGTCAAGAGACGAACCAAGAGAGCACATGGCATGTCATAACAAACAATGCCATGTAACCCTCACAAAAAACACAGGTCTGCCATGATTCTGCCAAAAACAGGAAAAACATGAACAAGAGAGGCAGAATCATGACACAAATGGACAGTTGTTATTGGTGAGAAAATGTTATTGTTTCTCCTGTAATTGTAATCCCGTTTAGTTTTTCGATTAATTGTGCAGCCCTAGTTTCAAGTGGGTGGGTTTAATTTATAAATCCGAAATCTGCATATAATAAACGAGTTAAGGATGTTGTTTCTTTCAAATCATTTTAAAGTATAAAATTTTTTGTAATATATAATATATATAACAATAATAAATGCTATTTTAAAGTTAACAATGAGTTTTAAGTGATTATCATTAAACGCAGCGTAGAGTAATAAAAATGCATTTAAACAATCCCAAGTGTATTGTGACCAACGATAACAAAATCAAAACATATTTTATTGTTTTAAAATTCCTTAAATTGGCAGATTATTCATTTTTATGCGAGTCTCACCCTGAGAGGCTTTTCCAATTGTATTGTAGTCCCAATGTATGCTTGGCTATTATTGGCTGGCTGTCTTTGTTATTTACTCCAAATATCATCAATTAAAAAAAATGTATTTAGTTCTTACGAAAATTCAATTTAATTATAATTTTTTGTTGTGCTTCTGATAATGTTGTTGTGCTTCTGCAGCACTATTGGTTGTTGTGAGAAGCATTAAAAAAAAATGGGAAAGGTCTTAATCTCGACCAAAATGTGCCAAGCATTAACCGGACGGCGTTCATGCTGTCCCAATGCACCATCTGTGTACCTGGCAGTTTACTACAGACACTGCAGATCTGGGTGATGACCAGCTTTTGACTTTGCAGAACAATTCTGAGCATATGGGCCGGCGTGAAGGATTCAGTCAAGAGTTATTCACTCAAGTCTTGGATTCTTATAGTACTGAGATAAAAGTGATGCTAATGTTTTCTGTTAAATGAAAGAAACTGAAATTAAGTGGTTGGAGAACACAGAAGGATACCAGCACATGTTGGGTTTTAGATGTTTTTTGGATTTAACATTAAGCATTAACATGGTCGTGAACAAACATGTGAAGCATCATTACAATTTTACTTTTGGATATTCCGATCCGACATATATGCTTAACATCAATGTTCAGGTTATTAAAACTGTCGGTTTAGCGGACTTAGCGGACTCCTTGAAAAAAACAGCTAAAACAGTTGGCACTATCTCGTCATTAATTTTCATAGGACAGTAGTATATTTATAGCGCTCAAGATGGCACCGGACTCATTAAGTTATCACCTGGAGTTCTGGAGAATCAGAAGCCCTTGGTGGTCCCCGTGGGTCTGGAAAGGTTTGGAGCCGTGTGAGTTTTGGCCAATGTCCAGTTATTCATTAACTGAGCCAGTAACTCTACTTAAGCTGGAGGTGATCTAAATGAATGTCATGCTGTGTTCTTTGGTTTCCAAAGGTTACTGAATAAGTATGCTGAATAAAGTGCAACTTTTGCATTTATATGGCCATCACTGTTTAAAAAATATAAATATGGCAATCGAAATATCTTTTTATTTATATAGTATAAACACAACAACAATTCAAATCAATGGGTAACGCTGTTATTTGGTCACTTACTGTACGTTCTTTAAATTTATAGAAGTCTTCAAATGTATTGCAATAGTTCAGCCAAAAATGGTAACTTATAATTTACTCACCCTCCCGTCATTTCAAACCTGTATAGCTTTCTTCTGCAGAACACAAAAGACATTTTGAAGAATGTTGACAACCAAAAAATACCCATTCATGTTTATAATATGAACACAACAACATTTTAAGTCAATGGGTACCACTGTTATTTGGTCACCGGCATTTTTAAAAATATATTTTGTGTTATGCGTAATTAAAGAATTCAATAAGTTTCATTATTATTCGATTTAAAACATTTTTACTATTATAGTGTGCTACTATTTCAATATACTTTGTTTTCAGACAAAGCTCAAAAATATTTATGTATTTCTTTAAACTAAAGAAACAGCAAAGAAGTTCTGTACAAGGATCTTTCATCTTCCTATTTGCCATATTAAAGCGTTTAAACATCTAAAGATCATTTTGGTAACTTCAGTAACATTCATAATGCAAGTAAAGGGAAAATGTTGGTTGCACAGTATGGATAGAACATGTTTTTACCTTACCCACTGAGAAGGCCGACTGCATCATGGTTTCTCCTTTTATTCAATCGCTCTTATGTTTGAGATATTTGACTGTTTGGGTTGCACACTTTCTCCAGAGAGAGTATTTTGGCCTCAGTGAAAATTGATATCTTTTCAGATGCCCCGAAGAAGATATCAAACAATAATTTGGTGCCTAATTTCAAGTTTCTGGAGATACGAGGACTGCATTTCAAAAGCTTTTCCCACTGTGCTGTTCTTTGTTGGAGGCCGGCCCTTTTGGTAATAAAGGGCTATTTATTTCTGATGAGAAATTTTCATCTGAAATGAATCCGTTTATTATTATGTACTTCCCAGGGACACGCCGCATAATCAAGAGTAAAAGATTGGCTTTCAATAAAGCTGTGTGCTTGTTTAGTACTGAAAGAAATGGCTTTTTTTTACAATGTCTGTTAAATTGTTGTACACAAGTTTACAGTGTAAACCTAAAGTTAATGGGTAGAAATAAATGTAAGATCACAGCGTTTTCTATATTCTGATTCATAATGTCAAGAGAACCTATTATTTATCTATTATTTTAATTATTTAATCTTATACATAGTATTTGTGAGTAAACTGTATCTAGAGATTTGGTCGTTTGATCATTTAAAAAAAAAAAGGATATTTTGAAATAAGCTTAAAGGCTTGGTCCCCATTGACTTGCATTGGTTTTTTCATCACACAGGTTGGAAATTACAGAAGGGAGAGGAAATGATGGCAGCATTTTCATTTTGGGACTGAAATATCCCATTAATGTTAGTTATTGCAAATACATTTGTTCATATTACTTTACCATGCATCGACTTTTACAAACAATAAACTAATATACTAAGTATATTAACATGAACGAAGGTGAATATTTTAATATTTAACTAAGTATTACTGTTAGTTCATGTAAGTTAATCTGTTTACCAAGGTTAACAATGCAACCATAATTTAAAATGTTAAAACTGTAAATGAAAATTCTGTCATGTATTTGTCTCTCTTTATTTATTTATTTGTTTGGGTCAACACAGATAAATATATTTGGACAAATGCTTGTTACCGGATATAACTGCTTGTGACAGTTTTTAGAACCCATCGTCTACCATACTAAAAAAATGCTATTGCCCCAGAATGCTTTGCTGTCCTACATTTCTTAAAATATCTCATTTTGTGTTCAACAGAACAAAAAATATAAAGTAATTTTTCCTGCTACGGTAGTCAATGGGGTCCAATAACTGTTTGGTTTCAAGAATTCTTCCAAATATATTTCTCTGTTTCATCAGATTTGAGACAACTCAAATGTATGTACTAATGACAGATAAAAGGCTTTGTTCGTGAGATTACCTGTATTAATATATTTGGAGGGGGCGTGGGATTACTCGCTGACGCACCAGAGGATTTGATGGCACCACTCTGCATGTCATTTAAATCAAGAGCTTGGCCCGGTTCTGGGAGACCCTTCATCTCAACCCGCTCAATAGACTCATTTGAATTTAAATGCCATATGAGAAGCAATGTTCCTTCATACACATCATAATGTAGTTCTATCTGAACAAAGATGATAGTGGACGATTGCTGAAAATCAAATAGCTTGTGTGATCCAATTTCAAATAAAATGTGAATAAAATCGATAAAATGCTTGCCATTAATCTTAACAGCATAAAGGGCTCTTTTAGTACCCTTACTCATTGAATTTGAGAGATACTGATATTCTAGTCTGACTGTTAACTGTGAACATTGGGGTAATTCACTAAAAGTGGTACGTGAACTTTGAAAGTGACAGCAACTTTTCCAAAAACAAACTACTCTATTTCCTAACGAAGTATTCTGAGAAAAGAGCTTTGAGCTAATATTTAGTAATATTTGTAATTTTAATAATTTTTGTTCTCTCGCATCTCCCATCCTGGAGAAAACGGCCCTTCATGTTATTCTCATTGGATTGAAGGCATGTGAAAAGGCAAGATTTACAATTCAATAGATTTGCTTTAAAAAAGAATCTTATTTCTCTTTAGTTTCCACCCTGATGACTACAGTAGTCAGCTTCTGGTATTCTCATGTCTCTTGGATTTTATCATTATTGTCATAATGCCTGAAGCCTGTCATCAATCATAAATTGCATTTTGAATTACAATCGGTCTGTACAGTTTGCTTCATCAGTTGTGCGTTGTGTTAAAATCAACCATTCAGCTGCAATGCATGTCCTGTTTATCTTTGCGAATATGACACGCGTTTATTGCTTTTTTATGAAACATGTGCCTTGTCTTTGTTTACTGTTAGTTAATATCACATCTGTCCCGCTGAAATGAGTTCCTGTCTGATCTAAAGAAAAAGCTGTCAGATTATGTAATTTTATGTTGAATGTTTATTGTAAAGTTATACTGCTCAAGGATTACTTTCTTACAGTTTACAATAGTCATTCTCAGTTGTAGTTTATGGTATCTGTATTTTTGAGAAAAACATTTGAGGCAGTACATGACAGATATTTAAGTTAAGGAAAAATAAATTACTCTCACTTAACTTGATCTGAACCTCTATTAATTTCTTTGTTCCATAATCATAGAGGAAGATATTTTGAAAATTTTCAGTAGAGAGATTTTTCAGGGGCCGCATTTGCTTACATGGTAGAAAACTAATGAATCATTTTATTTGTTGAACACAAAAAGAAGTTATTTTGAAGAATTAAGGAAAAACAAACAGGTCTGGTGCACCTTTGAAAACTATTTATACTGTCCCGGAAATCGACGTTCTGTTGAACACCAAACAGAGATTAAGAAGAATGTTAGATAAGCAACTGAAATTTCAAGGGAAGCTTGGGCTACATTTGTAGAAAAATACTTTGTAATTATTGTTTTGTGTATCACAAAATAATATATTCAGAAAAATGTAGGAAAACAAGTTAGCTCTGAGGCACACTCGAATAAAAATTTTGACTATCCCAGAAATCTCAGTTGCAAACATTCTTCTAAATATGTTTCTCTGTGTTCAACAGAAAAGAGGTTTGAAACATTTTTCAGAAAAATTAAAAGATATTGAATTCTTCTTGGTTTTATGCTGAATATATATATTTACATACTTACAAATACTGTCTACTGGGGACAAACAAGTTTTCAGAAGTTCTTTTACAGCATTCCCTGTCATTTATCTCATTACTGTCACAAATATTGCAGCCATTTTTTTCTAGAATATTTTTTCCCATAGGAACAAATATCTGTCAACATAACACTAATAGAACGTGGCTCCGAACTAATATTAATGCTTTGAAAAGCTCAGTGTTTGTTAAGTGTTTGGTTTGTACAAACTGAAATTGGGTGATATTGATTTCTCCAGCCAGGGCGTCATGAAAAAGTGCTGCAGGCCGCAAGACCGACTTTGGTGTTGTTGTTCATCAGTGTGTAAAGCAAGATTGTAATGTCGTCCCTATTGCCTGAAGTTCAGCCAATGTATTAATAAAAACAGAGAATTAAGTTGGCCCATTTAATTTGCTGTGTGCTTCAGCATCTAAACCTTCTGAATTATGAAGCTGGCTGACGTGTCATTGAATATCATTACCATAAACTTGAAAAATGAGGTTGACCTACAGTGGTAATTGCCTGTTAATGTAGGACAGAGATGTTTTAAAAATTAAGCTTAAAGCACAGGAGAGCATTTCTCCAGTGGGACGGGTTGGTCGGAAAGAGGTGTTTTAAAAGTTTTTAATAATAAAACTCAAGTTTGCTCAAGTAGTGACATAGTTTTTGTGGTATAGATCTTTTGCTTTTTTAAAGGATTCCTAATATGGCTAAAGTGCTCCCCACCACCACCACTTTGACCTTTGACTCAATTTTTGCATTATTGCACAATTATGTTTTTTCTAAAACAGCCACTCTTTTATGATAATATCATTATTTGCTTTTGTTTTGTTTCAGAATGAGTCTAAATTACAAATGCCTCCTATTACGTGTAATGGAAGTCATTCTAACAAACATTATGTTGCTCAGTTCGAGAGGAGAAATCAAATAATTTGTTTGCTCCCTTTGATTTGGGCAAATCAGGCACACACTTTTCCGGAGAAGAGAAACAATCCAATTGAAAAAGACCTCTTACTTGTTTTCCTCATTTATATCTCTATTTCAATGAATCCTGGCATGTAATGGAATGCATTACAGGCCGACCCCGACTCATCCTACCAACTGAAAGAAGACTTCAGGTATTTACCAAACTGTCCGATAAGGTGAACATTTAGAGGAAAAGAAAGCGACTGAGGCTTCATATAAACAATTTTAAAAAGCCTGGGCATCATTCTATAGTTACCCTATAAGATCCTTTGTTAAGTCCCTACGGCTTCTGAAACGAGTTGCTTTTGTAAATAGAAAAATGTGCAAGTCGTAATTTCCAAGACTTATGAGCCATAGGAATGTACTGTGATTGCTTTAAGTGTGTATTATAATTCTTCATATTCCTTTTCTTGGTTTTCCCTTCAAGAAATGTTTTATCATTATTGCACCCATGCATATTACGTATATTTAATTTATGTATTACAATGCACCAAAACGACACAGTATTTTAAACTGAAGATCATTCATCTTCTCATTCTGAATTTGTTAGCAATGAATTATACTTTGTAAATGGCCCGTTTGCATTAACCCTGCTGAAGTCAGATCTCCTTACAAACATTAAAATAAATCACCCCGCTAGTGCTTATATTTTAATGTGATAAACAGTGTTTTTATTAAGGTAAGGGATCACCATGTTCCATTAGTCTATTGTGTTTCGCCGTGGTCTGGATTTCAGTAATGGTTCTGTTCCATTTGCATTGATGTAAGGTCATGCTGAAATTATTCAGTCCTTGGATGGCACCTAAAGGGATACATTCCCCTAAACTCCAATGAATTTTTAATTCTCAACACATTTCTTTGGTAAAAGTTTCAATCGAGTCACTTGATAACAGCCTTCAGAATACATCCTTAATGAGTCCAATTGATATCAAAGTATTTCTCTTCAATAACAGTTGGCTTAAAATCAAATTAAAAATAGAAGTCATAAATGTGACTGGGCTGCTTACATTGACATTTGTATATACAGATAAGGTGTAAAGGTGTGCTCATTAATCGAACCCATCGGCCAAAGAACATGAAACTTATAAAAAGTTCCGCTTGGAGCAATCTTATTCATAGCACAATATACCATCGCAGTCAGTCTGTTTAGCGGCTATCTGACCTTATTTCTGTAATTTACCTGTTAACGCACTTTTATTCAAGAGAATGAGGCACAGTTGGTTCACTGGGGTCATCCTATTCAATTTGGCATTAAAATGACCAGTTTGGCTTTCAGAGGCGGCAGAATCTCTTTTGTGATTTTTCACAAAGGATTCGTTTCATTGTTCAGCGTGATCAGTCCTGTGTCGTTTGGCAGTGTTATACTAGATAACTGTATAATTTATCATCATAAATTCTGTTTATTCAGTATCAGATGGTTTAATTAATGCATTCATCGTATGCTTGAAAGAGAGAGACGGTTATAGGAAAACAATAATTATTGTTCACCAATTGTGCATGAAACTGGCGCATAGTGAAACACAAAGGAGGATGTTTTAAGAAATGTATGAGAGGTTTTGTGCCCGGCAATCAAATTTTTTGTTTTCCTTAAAGGAAAGTCCACCCAAAATGAAAATTATACAGGAAATTGCTCAACCTCAAGTTGTCCTAAACCTGTTCAAATATATTTGTTCTGTTGAAAACAAAGAAAGACATTCGAAAGAACGTTTCCGAATGGGATTCTGAGTCATCGTTGATTTTCCATAGTAGATTTGTTTTCCAACAATAAACAAGTCAGTATAAGTCAGTATAAATTTCAGTTGGTGACATTTTTTTATGTCTTCCTTTGTGTTTAGGGTGAATATTTATGACAATATTTTCACTTTTTGGAGAGCTATCCCTTTACATCTGAAATCTCAAAATGTCACTTTTAATTACTTTTTTCTAAATTCCTTCACTTCTCACAGTATTAAATCAAGCGTACAGCCTTCTGAGAAACACTTGACAGGTTAAGAGCGTTCTGAGGCGACATATTTATCCGAGTTTCACACCACTAACACAATACAAAGTTGTGTATTTTGTTTGTCACGAGCCATCTGTTTCTCGATCCTGCATCTGGCTCATTTAAAGAAACACGGCATTCAAAATTCATCAAAATTAGCATCGCTTAAAATCCCGCTGTTTCCTGCTCGCTCTTAATTTGTTTACACGGGTTGAATCATTATACCATTATCTCCCTGTCCAACAATGACAGGAATGTTCTGTAAAATTTCCTTCAGAGTGACAGGACCTGGACCTTGTACAGCTCAGATGAGACTTTGACGACTCTTGGTTTATCATGAAAAGATTAATTATGGTTGCACTTCATTTACTAATGCTGTTTGCTTTTCCATCCAGGTGTGAAGCTGACATATTTACTCCTGAGGTGCACACGGATAAGGTAAGATTCACATTTTCTATTGTAAATAACAGTTGGTAGAAAATAAAAACGGAAATATCACAGACTTATAATTTATTGCTACAGCAGTTGTAGATGTATTCGTGCTTAAAATGGTAATGTACACCTGAATAAGTCAGTGAATATTGTGTTTAACGAAGGAAGCGGAAATTATCACAAGTCCAGATAGACTCAAATCTAATATTTAAGCTCTTGGTCTTCTAAAAATAGATGTAAATTTGATCTTGAAGGTGTACACTTATACTTTTATTAAAAATATGGCACAGTCGAAAATAGCCATTTTAAACATTGAAATGGAACCTTAGCACACCAGAACACTCCACCGACCAATATCTGAAGTATTTAATAGAAATCAATATAAACAAAAAGAAACAACAAAGCAATCAACGGTCAATTGTCTCAGTTAGAAAAGTCATTCTAAGTCATTCAATTAGAAAGTCGTTCCAATCTGTATATAATTTATTTTTCCTGTTACACACTTGAGTGACTTAAGAAAGATGTTTTTGTCTGTAGACCATGTGCATTATGGTAATGATTGACATCTGATTGAACATTTCAGAATTGTTATGTGTGAAAATGCTCTATTATTTCTAAGTTTGATCAAGGAAAGGCCTTATGTAATGTGAACTCTAAACATGTACATGTGTCTAACTTTTAAAGCAAAATACCAATAACCTTGTGGTCAGTGTGCCAACATTTAGGTCTGGTTCGATCATGGCCGATCTGAGTTCAATACCCATTTCGAGAGTTCTTTTAAAAACCTGTAACAAAAAATTAATAATACACATTTTTTTTAAAGAGAAAATACTGGAAATGTCATCTCAGATGTACAGTATACGAATTACTGTTTTTCAGATGAACACAAATGGCTAAAAGCTCTAAAACATTTCTGCTGTACATTGAGAAAGAGGGTAAAGGGTAAATTCTGACGTTTATGATGAAAAGGCGAGTAATTTCAAATATTTTTTTTGAAGTGATACTTCATACAAAAATTTAAAAAATACATAATTCTGTCATCATTCTATCCCCCTTTTTACATTTACTCCTGTTTAAAAAAAAAGAACACATTTTGAAAAATGGTGACTGGAAACAAAGGCCAATGGTGCCTGTTCACACATATACTTAGACCTAGATATACGCATTATATCTGACCAATGGCAGATTCTGTTTATATTATATATAAATCTGACCAATGGCAGATTCTGTTAAATAATAATATAAATATAATACATTAACATTAATAAATCAGAAAGGAAACTTGAACTATTCTTTTTCTGTCTGTACGGTCACTCGTATTCTGTCCATCCTTTTATTACAGAAAACAATTAGGCAGAACAAGTCGAACAGGAAGTAGAATCACACAGTCTGTGTGTTTTCATTCTTGTGTTTTATGCTGATTTTTTCATATGAATTATCAGTGCTCTCATTAGTGAGAATCACAGTTAAATAGTGAGCTTTCCATAAGCACAACACAGACCATTGTATGGAAAACTTTTATAATCTTCTTCTAACTGAAGCAATCCATCACAAACACATGGTCATGTTTAAGTGACTGGTGTTAGAAAAAAAGGATTTTTGCAGATGTATTTTTAAAACTCTGCATTGCTCTTATTTGTTTTTTCGCTTAAAGGTCACTCATGCACTTAAATAATTTCTTTATGGCAGTTCTGTAAAATTGGTCACTGCACATTTTAGAGATATAAGGAGTCTCATATGAGGAAAGAAAACTAGATCCTGCAGCTTTTATTCAAAACTACAACATTTCCGTGTATAGCATGCATCTTTTTGAAAAGTAATTTTAAAGCTGGACAAATGCCCTCGGATAGAAGAGTAAAATCTGTGATCTTTAAAAAAACACAGAAATGTCATGGCTTATATGACCATAATTACAATTCATAAGAATTCGTACTATACAAATGCTATAGAATTACTAAATGATTCTACTTTAGACTTCTATGCCCATATTGTACGTCTGTAAAACCAAAATATGAGTGAAAAAGACACCTGATGCATGCAAGTTTCAAAAACAATGCAAGACGATAAAAACTTTATGCAGAGATTAAGATAGAAAAGAATTTCCATTTGCCAGCTGATTCAGTTATTTATCACAGTCCCTGTCCCTTAAACTAAATTGCACTTTTATCAGATCTATTTGTTAATAGTCTTCTTTGACTTTGGCCTCATTCCATTTCAATCCATTTCAATCGCTGATAAGCAGTTGCTTTATTTAACTGTCCCCTGTATAGCAGAGAACCCAAAGGTAACAATTGCATGAAAACTTAGCATTCTCTCCCATCAATGCAGTTAAGACAGAAAATATGAGAAATAACTGTCTTTCCTTTAGCTTAGAGAACAGTGCTAGCAACGCAGGTCATGGGTTTGTGGATTGCACATTCTGTCATTTTTCATGAACCAATTCCCTCAAACAAATGAGTAAATTTTAAAGCTTTGAAATGTATTCACTATACTGTTTAAATTAAATGTAAATGTTAAATAAGTAAATCTGACTAACAGAAATATTTCTATTCAATTTCACAAAAAATATTGGTGTATATTTCAAATATATATTTGTTAACGAAGTACATTTTTTCAATGCCACTTATATTAGATATTTGTAAATTTTAGAGATATTGACTGTTGGGTTTTTACTCAATTATTTTAATATCTTCCACATATAAAATCTATTTAAGTTTTAATAAGATAATTGTTTATTTTTGTGAAATTTACTAAGCCATATGAAAAATTTTCAATGTAGAATGTGTAGTGTAATGCTATGTAAGTCGCTTTCGGGTTAAAGAGAAATAGAAAGTGTTCTGTTCCTGACTTCCTGTTCTTAACCTTGAAAGACATGGCTAGACATTTTTTTTAAATATTTTTTGAACATTGTTTTTTTCTCCAGGAGCTTTCATTTGTGTCTCTGGTACTTTAAAATTGATTAAAAATCCCACATTTTACAGTGAAGTCGGACAGGACCTTGTACAGTTTGATTGATGAACTCTCATAAAGTCCTAAATGTTTTCAATTACTATAGTAATGCTGAACGGATGGATGCTATTCGCAAGCAGAAGTGCATCCAAAACAAATACTTTTATTTCAGTCTCTAAATAGAAGAAAAGTGGCAATATTTAGCTTTTTTCAATTCGCTCCACATTTTAATTCCCCAGCTCATTGAGCTGTACCTAAATACCGACGGTCTACTTCTGTTTCGCCTGTACATCTTGAAACGGCTGTCAACGGTTGTAAATCTTCACCGTTGGCTTTGACAGTGGCATGCAAACAATAACGTCACCCCCATCATCCCCTTCATTTTATTCTGGCTTGATTTGTACTCATCCCAGGGATGGAGGAGAACAGATATAGCTGAAATAAAGACTAATATCCTTTTACTCTGGAGGCACCTAATGCACTCAGTGTCACTTTATCAATAATGCTTTATAATAGACATAAAATGGTCTTATTCTTAGTGCTAAATCACTGTGTATCTGAAAAATACACTTCCCAAATAATAAAACATGAAGGGGTTGAGATACTGCAGGATTACAGTCTCAATAATCAGCTTTAGTTCATCATCACAAATCTTTTAAAAGGCCCCTATAAGGCTTAATGAAATCTAAGAGTTTCGTATAAATGGAGCTCATTACCATTTCCCAGGATTATTTACATAAGTCAATGTAATTTTCGATCCATTTCACTTAATGCGTTATGTAAAGCTATTTTTGTACTGATTCAATAAAAACATTGAATAGTGCTTATAGAGCTTTATTATCATTAATTATTCAACTATTCCCTAAGCAACTTCTTTTCTTCCTTCCTGTTTCTCACGGAAATTAATACATTAATCCACAGCATATGGAAATAAAACTGCGGGTGTATATGGCCACTAATACATTTTAATTTAGGGGAATACAAGTATAATGTATAGTGTCTCATGTTAAAATGGTTTTGAGTAATTGTAAAATTCATAATGGCTCCTTTTTATTTCAAAAGCTTCTTTTGCAAATGGTGTAGGTAGTTACAGGAACTTGTTTTTTATGAACGAGGAATAATTGCCAAACATTTTTCCCTAGGCCATTGTCCCGTTAGCATTTGGATTGGCGCCATGTATATGAGTCCTGTGGTATGACAGTAAATATTTGAAGAATACGAAAAAAATTATGTGAAATATGTGAAAATATTAACAAGGAGGATTAATCTCTGAATCTCTCTTATATCTGATACTATTCTTATAAATGTTATAAGGGCCATGTCATCACGAAATATATTCTGTGCAATATTCTTTGAAATGGTGAAAACATATATACACATTTTTATGTATGACTTTCATCCATCTTATCAGTTTGTTGATTAAAATCAAGCAATAGTTCCCTAACTATCTCTGTTCACTTAACATTTTGAACCAAGTGTGTAAATATATATTTTAAAGACAAAAAGAACAAAGAAATCTTAGTCGCAGTCTTAACCTGATCCATCACAACACCTTTGTGCTTGGATGTTACTGTTTACCTCGGACAATTTTTCAAGATTAAAATGTAATGAACTGCTGCTCGGGTTGGCTCTGTGTGCATATTGAAAACCTACTGTAGTGGGATCCAAATAAATTTAGATAAATAATTGCCCGCTGTTTTCCATTGCCACAATAGCAGTATTTAGCATCAAAGCAATTGCACTATACAGGGATTTACTCTTAAGCTTAAACAGGGATTTACCGTTAAACGTATCTTTCCTAAAACTGACATTTCTCTTTAGAACGGGAGATTGTTGAATCTCAAGAGACTGTACTGTCACCAGGAGCCTGCAATAGACAAAACATCAGATCTTTGGAAAGATTGGATTGAATTCCACACCTCAGATCAACCTGTGAAACTATTGATGAGCCTGTCCAGTAGTCCTGACAGCTCAAAGAGATTTGATTAATGCGATGTGATCTGTTGTAAAGATATTCGGTAATGTCCAGATGTGAGTTTAGTGTGAGGTTGGAAGACAGTATGAGAATATTTTAATATAAACTAGACTCTGTACGTGCAGGGGCTGCTCACTTTGGGCAGAGTAAAGAAAAGACATGGACACACAGATTTTATTTGCCACGGTTTGACATAGCAGGTAGCTTGCCAATAAATTGCAGTTATTAGTTAGTGAGATGTTTTTCAGTAGTTTCTTTTTTTAAGTATAAAGTGGAACGTTTGAAGTCAACACAGATACTTGATTTCTGTACCAATATTGATTATGTGATCTACCAAAATCCATATTTCGGCCTTTCAACAAAATGGGTGCCTTTTAAGTGATCCATGTTTCATAAGATGGAAAAGGTGCACAAGTGTTTCCAGAGCTTGAAATGGTTCATTCAAGTGTCATTATTAACAAGATGATAAAATACAATTTTTTAAGAAAAAATATAATATGTTAAATATTTGATGGTACATAATTAATTTTCTAATTAATTTAAGTAGTTGTAGTGATGACATGAGATGCTTTAAAATAAGATTTATATTAGCCATATGAAAGGCAAGTTATATTTCTTTCTATGATTTTGTCAGTGATTAACTTTAGGAAATAAAATAAAATAAAGTTTTGCAATGAAATTTACCACCCCATGACTTTTTATTTTGAAATGGTAATTGCCGTAGTAGATCTCATGGTTTGAAAATCTTTTACTTTTGAGGATTAAAGTTCTAAGTTCACATGTTTCAAGTTTTAGTTGTGTTTTTCGTTCTTAGGAAAAAGTTTCTTCTTAATGAAAATGTTGAAAATTACAGTAGTGTAAATGGCACCTGATTTGTAGAATGACTCATTTATGCATTTGGTAGACCTGGTTTGCATTGTACTATGCATTCATTTTTAATATGTGCAATCCATCAAGACTTTTACCTTTGCGTTGCGGGCGATGTGCTCTAACCACTGAGAAACACAAGATTAATTTTGTTTCTAGATCTAAATGTTATTCATATATCTAACTTTATTTAAAAAATCAAATTAATTATTATCCCCTTTATCACATTTGCTCTTGTAATATTAATATTTGATATAATGTTGGTATAGACTTCCCATGTTTGCATTTACCATAGTACTCTTTGTACTAAATCTGCGCTGATACTGTTTGCTCATGTTTAAACGTTTAAATGTTAGAAAGATGGTAAGTGCGTATAACGAGTCAATTGGCTGTAATGGTTTTAAGCAACTGTTGATTTGACCTCAATTTCTCAACATGCACTCTTTAGTTATATGGTTAATAGTTATTTTCCTTCTTTTTTCCATAGTTCATTTTATTATGACAAATTTTATACAATATACAGAAATTAAATAGTTAAATCTCTCCCTCATTAAAAATAAAATCTAAAATTTTGATTCATCTCCATTGATTTCCAGTGTTCACTTCTTTATTTCTGCCCCACAATATCACCTCTGTTCTACTGCTGACTTTTAAAAGGAACCTGGATTCACCAACATGTCAAAATCGAGGACAAGAAACCGTCAGAATAAGAGTCAGGATATTAATAGTTACGATCATCGGGACAAAATGAAGACAAAAATACATGAGAAAACAAGTGGAGTTAAATGCAATCTGGTGCACACTAATCTTCCCATGCAGAACTGTTTGCATCTAGCATCTGTTACTCTTCAGCTGTCATAGAAAAGAACTCAATTGTCTTTTTCAGGTATTTCGCTATTTTCCTCTTATTTCAATATAATCTCAGTAACAATTGTTTGGCTTGTAATCATCACGGAAGCTCATAAAACTGAACGTATTAACTGAAATAAATCAATCTGTGGGGAGAATAATCTCAAACCAAACCATGAATGTACGATATGTAGACCCAGGACACATTTCAATTTCCAAGACTTAATTTAATACCTCAGGGGAGCTATTTCGAACAAATACCACCACATTTTCAGGAAAATAATGATTTTTTAAAACAAATTTAAGTAGCCGTAGGGATGACATGAGATGCTTCAAAATAAAGTTTCTATAAGCCATATTAAATGCAAGTTATGTTTTTGATAGGTTTATGTCAGTGAATAAACAGACACTCTTACTACGCAGTTTTTAGTATAATTATGATATAAAATCAAATAAAACAACAGTGGATAAGTCATAGATCAGTTTTATGTTTTATATCACATGTGTATTAAAAAAAGTTAATCGCAATAAACCTAGTTTATTGCCTCAGGACAGATGAATAATGGAAGAAAAATTTGTTTAGTTTTTCTTTTTAATTGCTACAGTAAGCAGGAAAGGAACATTTTATTGACGACAGATTTGTTCTTAAAAAAATCTGGATAGTCAGCTCTTGGGCTAATATAAATAGTTGTTTATTATGCTTATTATATTGTGTATTTTATGAGATCTCCTGTACTCTATTAAAATGGTTTTGGTTAAAGTATATAAAGTATATATAAAGTATATACATCCTGATAAATAAATGTTTAGAAGTTAAATTATTTGATGCTAATGTTCCATAAAAAATATTGCTATAAAAGGGAAATCCTTCTACTTAAAACCTACCATGTATTTATACAAAATCAACAGACATAACAACCAAACTTCCAGTGTTCAAACCTCCTGTATTTCTCAGGGCCCTCAAGATTAAAATACCCTCTACATTGACTTAAGACTAGACCTGTATTTATAAAGTTGGCATGAAACATTCATATCTCTTCTGCATTATTCATACTCTTTTAATGATGAGGCTTTGTTTACACTGTCGGGTTATCATGAGAGATAATCATTAAGAAAGAGAGGGTTGAAGGGGGAATCAGAAGAGTCACAGAAAGATAAAATGTCTATTATGGGTTCTTCACATGAAGCCCATAGGGTCGACTTTGAAAGATGATGTTATAGTTGAGAGGGAAGGGTTTTATTACATCGAGTTCATCTCAATCAACTGTGGCCATCTGGTTGATATAGGGAATGGGAGACATGAGCTTTATTGAATCATGTCTTAAGGCAGCACTGGTGACTGCTGAGAAATGAATCAGGCTCATAGGATGGGTACACCCAAACACTCGTATTGTGAACACAGAAGAACTGTTTGGTTACAAGCATAGATTCAAATACAGAAATGTAACAATTAAAGAGTGATTCATGACTGTATTTTATTTTATTTTACTTTAACTTAAATTTCAAAAACTCAATTTGATTTGATTTGATTTGACGTGACGTGACGTGACGTGACGTGACGTGACCTGACTTGACTTGACTCGCCTCGACTTGACTTGATTTTTTTTAGATTAATGTTTTATCTGTATTGATTTATTTTATTAAAAAAATGTTAGCATGAAACATGTTTGAAAACTGTTTGAAGCCATTTATGCGAACCGGAGCCGGGGGAACAGAGGGGGGTTCAGTGTCTTGCTCAAGGGCACCTAAGTCATGGTATGGCTGGCCTGGGACTTGAACCCACAACCCTAGGGTTAGGAGTCAAACTGTCTAACCTTTAGGCCATGGCTTATGTAAAAGCCTGCAATGTGTTAATGCTCAATTTCACAACTCGTTAACGTATTTTAATGCCAACCTCCTCATTTGAATGTGTTTTATAAGTATATTATAATTTCAGTTTTTCAAAGAAATGTTTTGTTCAGTTAGATTTCAATGATTTGTTTAGAAGAAATAAAAGGGACAATTAGAGGTTCAGTTTTGCCCACCGTAGAAACAATTCAACTATCAAAAGTCAACAATGGGGATTCAGTAGTGTTGACGATTTGAACATCTGTGCAAAGCCAGATTTTAGTGTAAGCATCCCTGCCAGACAATGCATGATTTCTATCGCATAGCAGTGCTAGTTCAAATCCACAGAAGATGGAGAAGGTAACCTTAAGTTCTTTGATGCATATGGGCTTATAAGTCACCTTGACCAGGACTTATGGGCATTATATGAACAATGTGCTGGTTAAAGAAAGTGGAAAATGCATGCACGAATGCTGAAAGGATATCCGTTTAAGAGAGTTTGTGATGTTTTGTTTAAGTAGAAGATTGTTTTTAGCTGGCAAACTATTTAGCGCATTGAGTTTTTTTGTAATCATCACCAAAGGTTTCAGAATCAATAAATAAAAAGTTTCGGACTATAAGCGACAGGTAGCTTGTGATGTTAATTTTTGATGTACTGAAAATAGAATTTCAAACACTAATACTGGGTTTGTGTGTGATTATTTGGTCATTTTGACACAACCCTACCATGAAAGTTGTTTTTCTATATCTAGCACACAGGAAATGTCCTTATTATGATTATATTACTTATATTAAAATTCATTCTTTTTTGAGGATACATTTAGGGCCGGAGTTTGAAAAGGAGGCGTGTCTAACATAGTTAGAGCCTGTTGTATTTTCAAGAATCTCTTCCATCACCTATAACTGTTTACTTTACCCAATGGCTCACTGAAATAATCAATGCAGGGTTGTTTTAGGAAGTGATTGGCGTTTTTCTTTTGACCTTTATCTTAAGCCCGGAGCTTTAATAGAGATTTCACATCAGCGAGAGGAAATTGCAGGTAAACAAACTCGCCCAGCTGTACGGGTTTCATAAGAGACGTAACACCATCCACACAGGAGTGAAACTGACGGACACTCATGACATTTTCAAACCTCATTTCATTTTAATCAGTTGCTCTCTAGTGGTATGGTACTGTAGGAAATTTGCATTTTGTGGTTTTGAAATGCTCATATGCTGGACTTTTTTAAACAGCATGTTGTTGATTTTTAAAAAGCTGGTTTTTAAATTCCATTAGGGCTCATTTATTGCCAACATTAGTGGGCGTTGCATATGTGCCTGCACGTGAGTGGATAAACAGCATCCAAATGTTTATTTTCTTAGAAGCAATATTTTGTAATGTAGATTTTTTTCCAAAATGTATTTAGTATTTTGACAAAAATACAGGATCCAAGAATATTTTACAAATCACACTGATATTTGAAGGGCAAAAACGACCATCAAAATACATTATAAAGTTGGAAAGATGTTGGAAAAGGATCAGGCGGTGGTATTGGAAAGTCTTCTATAGTACAGTACTGGCTGTGGTTTTTTCTCATGAGAAGTACAGACAAAATGATGTATGGCCCAATCTGGTCCGGTGGTGGCAGAGCGCTCAGTGTGTGGAGATGGATTCTTTCATTTCTTCAGACTGATGGAGATGTGCTGTAAAGACATGAGGTCTGTGTAAAGACCAGATTGGTCTGCAGTGCTTATGCTGTAAAACAAGATGCAGTCCACATTATGAACATGAAGTGCATTTCCTTTTGCAAAGGAAAGATATGTACAGAAGACAAGTGATTACGTTTCATGTGATAAAAGTGCACAATGATACACTTAAGTGTTCCTAAAGTGCTCTATTTTCATTTTATTCATTTTGCGCTAAATATAAAAAAAATCCTTTGTTGTTATAGGATAAGCTTGAATGGATAGTTCGCCCAAAAATGAAAATCCTGTTTTAAAATGTCAAACTTGAATCATTTCAAAAGAATGCAGTCGTCAAAAGAAGGTACTTGGAAGAATGTTTTTAACTGGCACCCATTCATTTGAATTGGTTTTGCCTACATACAATACGAGTAAATCTGTTGGGATAGCAACTTATTCAAAATGTCTGTTGCAGAAGGATTAAAAAGCCAAGAGGCTTAATGATGACACGATTTTCATTTCGCGGTGAACTATAACTTTAACTGCTCTGTTCACGCACCATTGAAAGACATACCAAAAAGTAAATTTTGGGAGTACAATAGAGTAGTTTGATATCTTATATCAACAGAGGTGATGCTCTGTCGTTGCTAAGCAACAATTGGCCATGCTAGCCATGAAAAGTAGAAAGTGGACCATAGTTTCTAAACATTAATAGATTCAAAGGGATTCATTCATGCCATGGTTATAAAGCCATTCAGGGCTTTACTGACAACATTCAGGGCTTCAGTCCCCCCAGCCCCCCCCCTGAAAGGTACGTTATAAATGATCATGTTGTCTCATAATGACAGCTATATGCAAATAAACCTTTAAAATTTTTCTAATGTAATTAGACTCTCTGTCTCTTGTGTTTAAGTAACTAGACGTCTCCGTCTCATGCAAATATACACGATTTAGAAATGCCATCCGTTTCGTTAGCCATGAAATGTTTTTAATATGTCAAAATACAGAATAAAAACTTTTGAGGCTACTTGTGATGTAGAAAGTTAATGGAGTACTTCATTAGTCAAGTAGACGATGCTGGAGATGTGCTCCGTAATGAAGGCCATTTGACCCCATCTTCATCCACTCGACTTACTGCTGGCTCTCTTTGGTGCCAAAAACCTATGGAAATGAATATCATTATTCACAAGACAGTCCGCATTTGTTTCCATTAGTTGAAATGCTCTTAACATATTTCAAAGTCAAGTTCAATCAGTGGGGGTCTAAGAAAGGGAATGAGTTCTCCAGAGACCAAAGAGCTGAAGTAATGTAGCCCAAGATGGAAAATAACAAATGTACAGATGTAAAGGGTTTGTGTGTATAAGTGTCTTCCTTAATATACATAGCATACATGTGCAAGAATAACAAATTACATACACATATCAATGAATATGAGTGTATTTATCTTGATATTTGTTTGTGTGCGAGCGTGCGAGCAAAGTTGCGTGTGTGTGTGTGTGTTTTTCTGTGTATATGTGTATCTGCGTGTGTGTATGCGGGCTTGCGTGTGAGAGAGATGTCCATATGGAATTCATTTTTTGTATTTGGCATCATAACATTCACTTTTGGGCTACTTTTACATAAGCAATGAAAACTCTTATTTTATTAATTAATTTATGATCATATGTTTTAATCTTTAAGGGAACCTTTTCATGGGGAACAGTTTTATTTGTCGATGTAAAGAATTTTTGTCCTGCCAAGTTTATTTTTACATATCAAAACTATTTTGTATGTAAAATAATTGAAATTCCAAACCTGTATGACTTCATAAGACTGCCGAAAGCACCAAGGAGATATTTTGAGGAATGTTGTTATCTAACACCCATTCAATTGCTTTTTTTATTCTACACACTGATCTGAGCACACCACATTTGCATGTTACCATACTCAATTACATTTTTGTGCAAACTGATATTCAGCTTTTTTTTAAAACAAATCCATTAAAAAAATTTCTTGTGTAAATATTTCTTCTGTTTTGTTTGTAGACACTTAGATGTTTTGAGTCAACAAGTCTACAGACTATCCAGATGAACAAGGAACTGCAGTCTTTCTGACACATTTTTTAGTCAATCGGCCATCAGGTATGTGCCAAATGAACACAGTGCTGCTGGAATTAATCAGCCTAAAGAATCTCTAGACAACATTTTGCTTTCATTGCTCACACTGACATGTGGAAAAACAAGCTGGCAGTCTTGATAAAGTGCATTTGATTTGACAGATCATAAGTCTCTTTGATCGATGTCACAAAGAAAGGGTAGAGCATAAAAGGAGAGCAAAGAAGGAAAGAAAATATTTGTACACGTCTATCCGTTCTCATAATAGCTGCGTCTAGGAATCTGTGCCCGGATCAATCAGTTTAGTTAGTGATCACAGAACACAAAGAGGTTCTCAATGGTGTGTCTGCTTTTGTAGAATGCCTGAGTGATTTGGATTTGAAATGATCTACATAGGCAAAAGTGAACTTGACTTATGAGCATTACATAAATCATAAAATTATAATAAACAGTATTAATAAACAATCATTTTTGTAGATTAAAACAAATCTGTATTCTTCACTATTAATATTATTTATTTTTATTATTTGTATTATCATTTTTTTTCGCCTACAATTTTGGATTGTTGGATTGCATTCTTGTGATGCTGTTTTATTGTAAAGACGAAGGCAACATGATAAAGTTGGGTTCTTTTTAAAACCGTTTTTGTCTCAAAAGCAAATTCATAAAGCAATATTTTTCTACGTGTGTAAGTCACCGTCCAACATAAACAATGCTAGCAAGTTTATAATCTGTCTAGTGACGTGTATAATAAATATTTTGCACTAAAAGTATTGTTTTCATACAATTCTTCTGTACTTAATATACAAACAAATATTATTTGTACATGAAGTTAATGTTTGACAAAAAGCACTTCACGTACAGTATGGAAGTGTTTTCAAAGAAAGTGTTCTGAAAACAACTTACATAGCCTCCTCCTGAAAACCGGTTGTGCCACAGCTCTATGGACAAAATTAAACTTTATTTCCTTGTACACCCGTTGAGAGGAAGAGTGAACTTCATTAACTTCAGGTGACTTGCCTTTTCACAAAAGGTTTGTTAAACAGGTTTACAAATGTCAGGAATTAAACAAAGGCAGAGAAAGTTGCCATTGTGAAGATGTACTTCTGTTGCGGCATTCTTTAAGCACTCTTAATATTTGTCAGTCCCAAAAATGTGTAATTAATTGAATCAATGGCAATGTATTTGGGATACATTATGTTATACATATATTTGATTTGCAACCATAGAGTAAATTGTACAATCACAGAATGATTAGATTCGGATAAGCAATTATATTAGATCAGATACATATGTGTATAAGAAGCATACTAATATTTTAAACATCATATAAACACATTATTTATGAATAAACTCTAGACAAATGAGAAACATTAACAGTATTCCAAGTATACAGAAGTGAAGAGATGGTTAGATAAAAACTGTGTTTGGCAGCCTGTATGTGTGTTTGTGTGCGCGTGTGTGCGTGCGTGTTAACATGTTTTGTGCGTGCGTGTGTGCTGTCATCTCTTATGGTCCGATTTTACGATAGCTTCTCAAACTCATGGTGTAGTTACTGGGAAGTCCACGTTTTTCAAGTTCTTCCTGGAGCTGAAACAATAGATTATTTAAATATTTTTTATATGTGAGTGATAAAAATAAATACAGAAATTCCATCAGGTGATTGTTTTACATTGACAGGCCGTAACTCACCTGTTTAAGCACAAGTTCTTCAATCCGAGACTTTGACAGATATTCTTCACTTGTAACTTGCAGTCTGAGTCCCACCACTGATCATTAAACACATAATAATGTAAACACAATGTACACATTTTCATAAATATTTATGGTAGATACACATATAAAAACTTTTTACATTGTTAAACACATACCGTGGTTATCTGAAGTGTTGGTTTAAAGAATCATCATTGCGTTGAGCAGAAAATAAACAGAAGACAACATTAATGTTAACTAAATTTAATAATTAAATTTATCAGACAATTAAGTTTTTACATGAATGTTAAGTTCGTCCTACTTGTTTGTCTGTGTCAACAGTGGGATGTTCATGTTTTGATTTTAAGATTGAGAAAAGATGGATAATCTCACCAGCATAACAGAAGAAAGGCAAACTTTCATGGCAGCTCTCATCTGTCCAACGGCCAAGAGATTTTAAAGAAACTGCAGTACAATGTTGAGCTCCCTGTAGTCCTGATGCATATCTACCATTGTCTGGTTGTGGAGGAACATAATTACTAAATGGAACCCAGTATGTAAAAGAAGAGTTGCTCTGATCTGACCACAGTCTGTTCCTGTACAGACCGATCCATACATTATAACCATAGGAACGTATAATGTTCAGAATCTGTTGATGTTCTGTCTCATTTCTCACGATGGCCAGATCTGTGTAAAACTCTCTGCAGTATCTCTGAGCTTCATTCCAAGACTTGTACTGATTTACCAAGACATACTGAGAGGTGTTTCCTCTATCTGAAATATAAAAACATGCAGTGAATTCTAATTAATCGATTTATATCACTATCTTTAAAATGTAAAAAGATTGTAAGTTTATTAAACAATTATTTCATTATCAAATTTCAGAATGTATTACTGGTATGTGCATAGTTTCTTAAAGAATTATGTAAGTGTCTTACCATCAGAACAAACAAATGAAAATGAATTGTCACATGATGAATCAAACCAGCGTCCATCACTACTCATATAAACACAAAGTTCTTTTCCATTATAGTTGTTTGGTTCATGATACCAGTTTCTGAATTCCCTCTCTCCTCCCTTATAGAAATCTTCATCATCCAGTGACCATCTCCAGCTGTTGACATCATCATACAGTCCAATCCAGGCTGAACCATTATAACTCCCATTAACTGTGTTCATCACACTGTTCATGTCTGTCATGTTCTCAATGGTTGCCAGATCAGTGTAATTCTCTCTGCAGTATCTCTGAGCTTCAGACCAGCTCTTATTCACAGATATAAAGTGATACTGACGCCATGATGCCAGAGATGAAGCTATGGAGAAATATTCAAACATTTATTCTACTGTTCTCTTGTAAATCTGATATCTTGTAATTCAGTTTATTTTTGTTTATTCACCGTTGTAACAAATGAAAGGTAATTGAATGTCACAGTTTTCATCAGTCCATGATGAGTCACTGAATGAAACAGCAGTGCAGGATTCTCTGTTTCCAGCATTATTCGGTTCTCCTGACCTCCAGATACTGAATGTAGAGTTACTCTGATCTGACCAAGATCTAGTTCTGTACAGACCAATCCAAACATAGCTATAATAGTTTTTAAATAAATACTTGATCTTCTGATTTTCTGTTTCATTCCTGATGCTGACAAGATCTGTGTGATGTTCTCTGCAGTAATTTTGAGCTTCAGTCCAGTTTTTGGATTGATAGACCAGAACATAACTAGTGCTGGCATTCTGTCGTCCTGTTGGAAATAATTTAATTTGTTAAACATTTAATTGTATCGTGAATGTCATTCTTACTGTTGGAAATATTAACAGCAGTTCTCACCATCATAGCAAACAAAAGGACGTTGGTTTGAACAATCATTTTCATTCCACCCTCCTCTGTAGTATGACATATACACACACAGACTCCGTCCATTCCAGTTAGTTTGTTGAGCAACATACCAGCTACTGAAACCTCCTCTTAACTCTGTGTTTCCCAGAGACCATCTCCAGCTGATCATATCATCATACAGTCCAATCCACGCTGTACTGTAGTAAATCCCCCGTAGTGTTTCATTGAGTCTCTTCATCTCCTCCATGTTCTCAATGGTTGCCAGATCAGTGTAATTCTGTCTGCAGTATCTCTGAGCTTCAGTCCAGCTCTTAGACTGAGATATAAAGTGATACTGACGGACATTACATGATGATTGTGTGCAGTTTTCTATAAGTTCATGTTAAACAGCAGGACATAAAACGCAGAACGTAAGTAAACTTTTCAAAAAGTGTTTTAAGCATTTTTTCATCTTATTCTTCACATTTATGCTTTCTTCTTATTTTCCCCTTTTTCCCAACTTAATGAATACTTGTACAATTTAAATGACTGTCAAAGATTTAGATGCTGGCAAATTAAATTAGTCAATCATATTAATATAAAGCCTAAATCAAGTACAAAATATAATAAAACATAAACTCACTGCTGTAGCAGATGAAGGGCATGTTGGTTAAGCAGTTCTCATCCGTCCATCGGCCTGAATGTGTGAATGATACAGAAGTGCAGCGCTGGTCACCCCACTCTCCATAAGAATAACCGTTGTCTGGTTGTTGGTATGAATAAGGAATTTCTGGTCTCCAGTTTTGGTATTTGGTAGTTTGACTATTTGACCAAATCCTGTTTCTGTACAGACCGATCCAGACCCAACCACCTGTAATCTGCAGGATCTTCTGATTCTCTGTCAGGTTTCTCACATTGACCAGATCTGTGTGATATTCTCTGCAGTATCTCTGAGCTGCTGTCCAGTTTCTATACTCATAAACTCTGATGTAACTCTGTGTGTTTCCTAAGTCATGAAATATAATAAATATATTGAGGACTTCTCAGTGATTGAAGAAAGTAAAAGCAACCATGACATAATAAATGCTCTTACTATTAAAGCAAACAAATTGCATGGTGTTGTCACATGATGAATCAAACCAGCGTCCATCACTACTCATATAAACACAAAGTTCATTTCCCCCATTGTTGTCTGGTTGATGATTCCAGTATCTGAATTCTCTCTCTCCCTCCTGATAGAAATCTTCATCATCCAGTGACCATCTCCAGCTGTTGACATCATCATACAGTCCAATCCAGGCTGAACCATTATAACTCCCATTAACTGTGTTCATCACACTGTTCATGTCTGTCATGTTCCCAATGGTTGCCAGATCAGTGTAATTCTGTCTGCAGTATCTCTGAGCTTCAGACCAGCTCTTATTCACTGATATAAAGTGATACTGACGCCATGATGCCAGAGATGATGCTATGGAGGAAGATTCAAAATGTAACATTCTATTAAGCAAATTCTGACACTTAAACACACATTTACTCACCATTGTAACAAATAAAAGGTAACTGAATGTCACAGTTTTCATCCGTCCATGTTGAGTCACTGAATGAAACAGCAGTGCAGGATTCTCTGTATCCAGCATTATTCGGCTCTCCTGACCTCCAGATACTGAATGTAGAGTTACTCTGATCTGACCAAGATCTAGTTCTGTACAGACCAATCCAAACACCCCAATAATAGTAGTTTTTTTGTAAATATTGGATCTTCTGATTTTCAGACTCATTCCTGATGCTGACAAGATCTGTGTGATGTTCTCTGCAGTAACTTTGAGCTTCAGTCCAGTTTTTGTGTTGATAAACCAGAACATAACTAGTGCTGGCATTCTGTCTTCCTGCAAGCATTAGGACAATTTGAAAAATATTCAGGAAAATTCTGAGCTTCTATATTTTAGTGTGCTTTTTTTCTCACCGTCATAGCAGAAAAAAGGAGATCTGTTAGAGCATGTTGTTGTATACCATATCCCGCTGTACATGTACACACACAGACTTTGTCCTCCATAATTAACTTGCTCTTGTGTATACCAGTTTCTAAACTGTTTTTCTCCTTCTTTAAAGAAATCTGTGTCCTGTAGAGTCCATTTCCAACTGTTCAGATCATCATAGAGTCCAATCCATGCCAGGTCATTGGAAGTATTGTTATCTATCGTGTCGAGTAACTGAACCGTATCTTGATCATTTTCAACACTGAGCAGATCTGTGTATTTATTTCTACAGTAACTTTGAGCTTCTGCCCATGTCTTGTACTCATTCACAAAGATAAACTGACGTGGAACACACAAGGTGAAGGTGACAAACCCTGTTTAAGAGACAAATTAAGAATGAAATAAATTGTTTTTGTTTTTAATTATATTAATGATTGCTCTGAGTGAAATGTATTTTAAATTTTAGCTTACCAGATAGAATAAGCAGTGGCAACATAGCTGTTGGAAGACATTGAGAATTAAGTATAACAATGTGATATATATTTATATGTGCCTGCGTACGTGCGTGCGTGCGTGCGTGTGTGTATGCGTGTGTGTGTGTGTGTGTGTGTGTGTGTGTGTGTGTGTGTGTGTGTGTGTGTGTGTGTGTGTGTGTGTGTGTGTGTGTGTGTGTGTGTGTGTGTGTGTGTGTGTATGTGTTTTATAAGTTTTAGTTGATAGATTTATATTTTTAAAAAGGGTTTACATTTACCTTTGGATTTGAAAGCTGGTCTCTGCTCCTGTCTGTCGGTTTAGTTTTAGACTTTTTTCATGCAGCCTTATTTATATTGCTAAAAGGTGGGTGGGATCATTACTGTAAGTCCTGGTATCTAAAATCCTGTTCATTCACATAGTTTCTTAAACACATGTACAGCGTGTGAGGTGTAGAATAGGCTGTTATATGATACAAGTGTTGTACACAACCGTTGTGTTAATTCTCTTTCTTCATAGAATCATTTCAACATCTCAATGTGATCAACTAGTTTTTGTCAGACACATTGAAATTGTAATGCTCTCTCTTGTCAAGATTGAGTTTATATATGACATTTTTATATTTTTACATTTGATGTTGCCATGTCAAAATTGGTTTTGATTTAAATTTAGAATAAAGGACCATCCAGGATGGTCTATGACTTGTTCATGAGAAAAGGCAATCAAATAGACCATAATATCTTAAAACTGCTCAGAAGATTAGATATAGTGAATAATAGTGTTACACAAAGACAAAATAATTTTGATCAATGATGTAAAGTCTCTACTAGACTAGTGATAAACAGGCTCTACAGTTATTGAATTTATGTGATTATATTTGATAATATTTCCATTTATCTTTCATTAAATAAACCAAACAGGCTGAAACCACAACAAACCAATGCATTCTTGAAGAAAACTCAACAGGGACACACCTAACATCATGTTTGTTGTGCTAAGGAACATTTCCTGCTCTCCCACTCACTGCATTACTTAAGATTTGAGAAACATGAAACATTTATGTACAGTAGTAGAGGTTTCATCTCTTAATGAATCTGTTATGACTCTATGAATATGATAAAATAAAAAGACAATAACTTGTAGTACCTGTCTTGGACACATTTTTCTCAAACCCAGTCTACTGAGATGTTCATGTCTTAAAAGTTTTTACACATGTCTGCTATTGATGTCAATAGATATTTTAATTTCTTTCTGACTTGAGGTCAATTTAGGTTCGACAGACTTTCCAGACGGAGAAAAATTTGATGTTCAGCTGATAATCTCTAGCTCATTTCAATCTATGTTTTTACATGCCAATGCAATTTCCAAATACTTGTAATAATAATAATAATATTTACTAAATATTATTATTATAATAAGTATCTGGAAATTTCATTGGCATGTAAAAATTTAATTTGATTTAGTTATGTCCCACAAATTGAATTGTGAAATTCATAATTAAACATAAAATAAGGAAATGAAACAAAGAGAGGAAATGAGGTAATGAAACTTCATATCTCAGAAAAGCATTTGGTTTTTATTTAGGTTTTTTCAACATTGGATTTCTCTGAAAACTTCACTTTCTGAGACCGAGATGCAATAAATATATATATAAAGGCCATAGTTTTAACAGTATGTTCTTGATTCTAACAAAAAAATTTGATTCTGATTCTGAAAAGTAGCAAATTACCAAAAAATGATATAGGGTGACATTTCATTATATCAAACCGACCAGCATTAAACAACAACAAAAAAATACTAATCTTCTAGAAATCTCAAGAGTGGCATTCCTAAGATCACGCCACTGTTTTGTACAACGCTGTCATTAAACCGTAAAAACCTGTGCAGTTAGTTTTCAATGTTTATTTGTCTAATTATTTTTAAATAAAATCTTATTCTCTATAATTTGTCTTCAGTTCATTCTTTCCTACATTTCTTAAGGTATCTGCTTGACATGTATGCTTAATGTCTGCAGGTTTTTGTCTTGTTGCTCTCTTGCTGCCATAGCTACAGATGGCATTTATGTGTGCGGTTGAGTGACTATACAGTAGTTTAATCCTATGGCTTCATATTTTAAGTTTGGGTTCGAACCTCTGGGTAGCATGGGTAAAGTTTATATGTGAAGCGTTTTATTTTATTTTCAACTTCTATTCATAACCATTTTTCACTTATGTTCTATTTCTGGTGGTTTTCACTCTTTCTGCTCTGCAGTTTTGTTTCTGTTTGCTGGTATAGCTTTAGGCGTTGCCTGAGTGTGCAGTTGCATGGTGTGACTTGTTAGACCACATGCTTTTGTGTTTGTGTTTGGTGGTGGGATTGGTACTGCATTTGTTATCTACATTTACATTACATTACATTACATTAAGTCATTTAGCTGTTGCTTTTATACAAAGCGACTTACAAGTGAGGTTCAAAAAGAAGCAATTAGAGCAAAGCATAGATTAGTGTATTCATACTAGTCCTAGCTGAAGTACATGACAGTATACAAGGCCACGTGCAGAATTTTTTAAGAAAAGAATGGAAAGAAATAATATTTTAATAAGTCAGGTGTAGATGAAAAATGTGAGTTTTAGGCGATTCAAACAGAGTCAGCTAAGCATATTGTATGAGAGAGATCATTCCACCATTGTGAAACCGATTTAGGGAAGGTTCGAGAAAGGAATTCCTTACCTTTTTGTGAAAGCACCACAAGACATTGCCATTAGCCAAGATTAGGTATATGGAGTGAAGGTAGGAAGACTGTTATCTTGTTGGTGCAAAATGTGATCTTTTAGGTACCTTGAAGAACCCCATTGACGGCGCATTCTGTTGCATCTGCAGAGTTTTGATTGTGAATGCCGGGAGTTCAGCTAGTAGAGCATTACAGTAGTCCAGCCTGGACAGTTCCAGAGTTTACAAGAGGAAAGGTGTAACCTTCCTTATTTTAGGAATCTACAGGAATTGCGCTGCTGGCATGTTTTAGATGTAAAGTCTGTTTTGTTCTCAACTGTTCCTCAGTCTGGACATTTTTTCAAGACCATTCTATGTTTTACATTTTGCTCCTGATGTTCTGATTTGTTTGATTCCAGACTTGGATCTGTATCACTGCTTGCATTTACATTGATCTGAACATATAGTTGTTTATGCTCAACTTTTGCATACCCATCAAAAGTCAAACCAAGTACGGGTTCTCTAGCACCCACTTTTGAGTTCACCTACCAGTTCAAGAATCCCTTTTCACATGTCTGTGAAGCCTGATGGATTGGCTTCAATTCTTAAGTTCTTGAGTTGAATGTCACCTTTTTTCTTAACCCATATGTTGTTCACACAATTTCTTTTTCTACATTCATTCCTTTGTTGTGTAAGTGAAACTCATATTTTGTGTTTATGGTGTGAACATGAGATTAAAATTATAATGTTATTCATGATTTAAATCTCAAATGACAACTCTGTGACAACCCTCTCAAACTTGTTCTGCTACAAATGAATAGAAGTTATTGTATTTCCTTGTACATCTGTTTGTGAAGCGATGTGTTTACCGTAATTTAAATGTTTCTGTTCATTGAAATCAAATACAAGGTTGGCTCAGAAATCATTGGGTGTTGCCTTTAAACTGAAACTAAAATAAAGCACTACATTTATAATAATAAACTTAAACCACATTATGAATTCGTTAATCTTATCAAAACATGTCAAATAAACCAGTGAAAAATAAGATAAATCATAAAAAAATGCTACAATAAGTATGAAACTTTTACTAGTTAAGTGAACCATTTTATCATACAAAACCCTTGTTGTGATCTTTAAACATAAAATTAAAAATCAGTCTATGTGTGAGTTTTCTCTTTTCTAAAATGTAAATAAACCTGCACTAGGGGTGTGACAATTTTTGGGAAGACATATAACTTCTTAAGATTTATTTGAATTAAAATGCACATACTAGATGTAATAATATCCACCAACTGGCCAAAGGATACAAGGGAAACAAAACTGTTTAGAAATCTCTATAGATATTTTATTTGGCTTTCTGCAGAAAAATGTCATAGAGGTTTAGAAAGTGATACTGACGCCATGATGCCAGAGATGATGCTGTGGAGGAAGATTCAAAATGTAACATTCTTTTAAGGAAATTCTGACACTTAAACACACGTTTACTCACCATTGTAACAAATGAAAGGTAACTGAAGGCCACAGTTTTCATCCGTCCATGTTGAGTCACTGAATGAAACAGCAGTGCAGGATTCTCTGTTTCCAGCATTATTCGGTTCTCCTGATCTCCAGATACTGAATGTAGAGTTACTCTGATCTGACCAAGATCTAGTTCTGTACAGACCAATCCAAACATGGCTATAATAGTTTTTGTATAAATATCGGATCTTCTGATTTTCAGACTCTTTCCTGATGCTGACAAGATCTGTATGATATTGTCTGCAGTAATTTTGAGCTTCAGTCCAGTTTTTGGATTGATCAACCCAAACATAACTAGTGCTGACATTCTCTCTTCCTGCAAGAAAGAGGACATTGGGAAAATATTTAATAGAAATCAAAGCTTCTATATTTTTAGTGTTATTATTATTAGTAGATAATATTATTATTGTAAGTATAACTTAAATTGCTCACCATTAACAAATAAAAGGATTTCTGTAAGAGCATCTAGCTATATACCATACCCTCTGTACATGTACACACAAAGATGTGTCCTCCATCATACACTTGTTCTGGTTTATACCAGTTTCTAAACTGTTTATCTCTATCTAGTCCATTTCCAACTGTTCAGATCATCATAGAGTCTAATCCAGGCCAGATCACTTGAGTTATTGTTATCTATCGTGTCGAGTAACTGAACCGTATCTTGATCATTTTCAACACTGAGCAGATCTGTGTATTTATTTCTACAGTAACTTTGAGCTTCTGCCCATGTCTTGTACTCATTCACAAAGATAAACTGACGTGGAACACACAAGGTAAAGGTGACAAACCCCTTATTAGAAAACAATTTTTAAATTCATTTTTATTTACCTATATTTGCTAATAGGTGTGAACAGTGTAAAATAAAGATTTCCAAGTTTTTATCTGTGGGCATTAACATTAAACCTGAAAATACTATAATTACTATAATACTATAATTAAGTATTCAGTTAATATCACAAACTGTTTCTATGTAAGAACAAACATGTTCCAGTGCCTTCTGTAATGGCTGATGAGATGGTGAAGGCAGACCCAAATGCAGTTAAAATAAAACATTTAATACAGAAACCAGAAGCAAAAAAAACAGTGACAATTTGATCACCTGACAAACAACACACAAAGAGAAACACAACATCTTAAATACACAGGGGTTGACAAGAGTACAAGATACACTTGGTAGAAAATCAAGACAGGACCAATAAAACATAAAACTACAGGGAACTACGAACCACAAGACATAGACAGGAAATAAGCAGGACTACACCAAAAGAGAATACTGTCAGGGGAAACAAGATCATAACACCATGTATCAATTAAGTTTTTTTCCTGTATTTATAATTTATTATTATTAATAAAAAAGTGTGTATTAAAATCATATTTACAACAAATAAAAAAGCATTCCAAATACTCAAATTAATATATAAAATTAATATATTGTTACATTTATAATACAACACAAATAAGCAAAGTAAATTAAATTATGAAATAAATTCAATTTATGTGCTGATCAATAATTTATGGTGATTAATCGTATAGTTTGCGTTGAAGTATACATGTCTGTGCCTTATTCATGTTTATCCATTAACACATATACTTACAGTTACCAATAAATACCAAATAATTTATTTGTATTTATTTCTATTTATATGTGATTCAAATTATATGAAAAATATCTTGATTTTCACCTTTTCTTAAATATATACATTTGTGTGTGCGTGTGTGTTTATATTAGGCCATTCTATTAAACATTACTGTAAAAATGAAAATCATCTGAGAAAATAACTATTGGGGACATGGTTGTGAAGAAATCTTGTAGTCCTGTTAAATAAAAGAAAGTATTATAAATGTTAGAGTAAAATTCTTTGCTTTGTCACCTTAGTTCGTATGTCTTTTTGGTAGACTTGTATATTTATACCAACCTGAAAAATGTGGGTGTGATGATTACTATAGACCTTTCAGGTCTTATGACATATGGATGGGAGAACAGTGAAACCAAACATATTAAAAAACCAGTTAGACTGTGTGGTTAGGCTGAATTGCGTTTGGCTGTTTGTCTCATGAGTATAGGGCTCTGGAAAGATTCTCATCATATGTATAAAGTTGAAACAATATGAACCACTTCTTGTGACCAGCAGTCATTGACTATTTGTCAGAATTAGTTCTTGTGGCCTCCTTTCTCGCTCCATGTCTTTAGTAACGGTCAAGGGAAACTCCAATACTTGAGAACATACAAGAACATAGAACTCATTAAAGTGAATCTGTTCTTGATATCCTTGCAGTAAATGCAGACTTTTGCAAAGCAAATCCACTTTACAACCCTGAGTCCAAGTCCAGTCTCGACCAGTCTCGAGAACATAAATCTGTGGCATGCTCTTGGTATTGAGAAATCACATTTTAACATATACAAACCATCAACATAACAAACTCATCATTGTTTGTGTATTTCACTGGCCACACAGAAACGAAATGGTGTAAATATATATGCATGTTCTCATCTTCAGAGTCAGAAAATTGGTTACTATATTTATCTTAAAAGTGTCCGGTATGTTGATGGACTTGTTTGTAAAACAATTCAGTATTCTTCTCACTTATTACCTGCAGAATGAAGTCCTCCCACATGCTTTTAAAGGTTCCTGTTCACATTCCACCATTGTATCAAAACGTTAAACCATGCATGAAAAGCTTCAGCAAAACATGTCTTTGTCTTACTGAGAACAGGTTTACTTTGACATCTCTCCATCATCAGTCTAATTAGTTCACAGATGTCAAAAAAGCCGTTCAGTGTTTTATAATCATTTGTATGTTTATTATATTGTGCACCTCTGAATTTATAAGACATTTACATTACGTTTATGCATTTTGCACTCATTCAAAGAAACGAACTGTACGATGCAGTCAATAAAACATTTTTCTATCAGTGTTTACTTTATTCCTATAGCACAAGATTGGGATGTTTTCTTAATGTCTGTTTGATTCTAAAATGTATTAATCCACTGCCTTTTACATTCTTGTAAATCTACAAACCTGTTGTATTATTATATTATCCTGAGCATGTCTGAATCATGTGTTTACATTCATTTCATTGCTTTTGCATTGAACTAATAAGAATGTTAAACTTAAAATGTTGCACTTCTATATTCTAAACATTTGAAGTAAACAGAGGCTTGATTTTTTCTGTACAGTAACTAAACCACGTCAAAGCATTAGAAAGCTCTGTCTTTTGATTTATACAATATTTATTGTTTTATTTCTTAAAGGTCTAAACATCCTTATCTTGTACAGAAAATCTCCCGAATGCTTGCGAATTGTTTGGAACTTACAATCTAGTCTCATTCAATACCATACATGCAACAGCTTTGGAAGGGACTTATTTAGCTTATTGTCAATCTCCCTCAAAACAGACAGAACCAAAAGAGTTCTGCGCTTATAAAAACTCATCTGTCAGGTCAGTTATAGCAAGCAGAATGTAAACAGTCTGTCTATAAATGTAACATTTTTATTATACCTTAAACATATTTCATGAATAAACAAGTTTATACGAACAGATCAGCAGTAAACAACATCAAAAAATATTAATCTTTTAGAAATCTTAAGAGTGGCATTCCTAAGATCATTCCTAAGACCATGCGTTTTATAGTACGCTGTCAATTCAGCACTTTTCCTGAGTGGTAAAACCATAAAACGGCAAGTCTTACCTTTTTGATTAGTGACTATGAGTACTGTGCAGTGTGTTCAGTGTTTATTTGTCTAAATAAGTTTAAAATGAAATCTTATTCTCTATAATTTGTCCTCAGTTCCTTCTCACCTATAATGTGTCTGCTTCACATGTATGTTTAATGTCTGCAGGTTTTTGTCTTGTTGCTCTCTTGCTGTTATAGCTACACATGGCACTTACATGTGAGGTTGGAGGGACTATGTAGTTTAACCCTATGGCTTTATATTTAAAGGTTAGGCGTTCGAGCCCTGTGGGTGCCATGGTAAAGTTCATGTGGGGTTCTCTGGCACCAACTATTTAGTGCACCTACCGGTTCAAAAATCACTTTTCAAATCGCTGTAATAATCGATGTCTTGAGTGGATTGTCACCTTTTCTTACCTGTTGTTCACACAGTTTCTTTTTCTGAATTTATTCGTGTGTTGTGTAAGTGAAACTCTTATATGGGTAATATGTTAGTATTTTGTGTTTATCTGATTAAATCTCCTTATATGGTGTTGTTTAAATCTTCTCAAACTTGTTCTGCTACAAATGAATAGAAGTTATTGTATTTCCTTGTACATCTGTTTGTGAAGCGATGTGTTTACCGTAATTAAAATGTTTCTGTTCATTTAAATCAAGCAAAAGGTTGGCTTAGAAATCATTGGGTGTTGTCTTTAAACTGAAAATAGTATAAAGCACTGCAATTATAATAATAAACTTAAACTTAAATCACAACATGTAAAATTAACCAGTGAAAAATAAAATAAATCCCCAAAAATTGCTACAATGAGTATGGCGTGCTCAATCTCTACTGCGGGAACTACACTGGGATACGCTGCCCCTTCAAGGAGGGAGTGCACTACGGAGGCCACATACCCGTCATAGGGAGATTGATGTGTGGAGACTACTAGATGGTCTCACCTGTCAAGGAAGAATTTTTGAGTTTAACCGCCCCGCGCCCCTGAGAAACCTGACCAAGTTGTGCCGTCCGAGGACCTCCCTCCTCCTAGCTTATGGTGAGCGGCAATAGCGGCTACATATACCTTAAGCATAGAGGGTGAGAGGTTACTCTCTAGTAATTTATCAAACATCTCCGAGGACATCGTCGTGCGAGGAACACCAGGACGAGAAGAGACGTCATTTCATGGCATACCAACGTCTAGTAGCCGGAGCCCTGGCCTGCGCAATTGTGTCCGCCACCGCCGGAGTCAATCTGCTCAGGGTCTCCTCGTCATGTCTAGTTGCCAGACATGGAGGTTCCAGAGGTCTGGTTGTGGGTGCCATACCGCGCCCTTCCCCTGAGAGGGGGAGCTATCTCCAGAGTTTCTAGCTCTGGAAACCAAGCCTGGTTGGGCCAGTACGATGTAACAAGAGGGACTTGGTGCTCCTCTCCCCTGACCTTGCACAGGACCCTTGCAATGAGGCTCACTGGGGGGAAGGCATACTTCCTATTGTCCCGGGGCCAGCTGTGCACTAGGGCATCCACTAGGGCGTCCGACCCATGGTCAGGGATTACCATAGTAGACAATGGGAGCTGTTCGGGCGTAGCAAACAGGTCCGCTTGGGCTTGTCCGAACCGGTCACATATAAGCTGAAACCCCCGTGGGTGGAGTCCACTCTCTGCGAGGTGGCATCTGACAAGAGAGTGCGTTGGCTGTCTGGTTCAGGTAGCCTGGGAGAAACACAGTTCGCATGGGTGTGACAAGTTGTGACATCCGTCGCGATCGTACCCCACCTTGGTGGTTGACGAACGCTAATGCAGATGTGCTGATGGACCAACACATGCTGGCCCTGTATGAGAGGCTGGAACCTCTTTAGGGTCGACCATGAATGCCAGCAATTCCAGGCGGTTGATGTGCTAGGGTAGTTGGGGACCCGACCATCAACCCGAGGCTGCATGCATGTTGTACACTGCGCCCCAGCCAAGCAGGGAGGTGTCTGTTGTCACCACAACGTGCTCCGACACCTGTCCAGGGGAAACCCAGCTCGTACCCCTCAAACTGGGGTTCATCGACTTGCCCCTAACTGCTCCCACATCGAGGAAAGTGAGAGCGGAAGAGCCAGTCAAACTGAAACCTAATACTCGCGGCACCCCGGACAAGCATTGCCGCCATTTCAGGATTCAGGTCTTCCCGGGACTTACTAGCTGGAAGCAAATGCTCCAGGATGTCCTCCGGGTCCAGAGCGAGTAGATCGCTCTCCGATGCTGCAACCGACAAATAATCCTCAATACGTGATGGGAAAAGTGGTGCGCCATGAAGGGGCAACATGCTATAAAGAAATTTTCTCTTTTAGAAGAAGATCTCTGGCATCTGCCAAATGGGCCAGGGCAGTCCCTGAAGGGGGACAGTCTGCTGCACCGCGTTGTTGAACCAGCATAAGGTACGTTCAGTAGCTGATAGTTTTGCCGACATACAGCAAAGGTTCCGAAGAACAAAAGGCGATAAATGAGCACGCCATCTTCCCTTTTATACATGTACGTACGGGTGCATTGCATGCAAATTTAATTCGCCAATTTCATTGGCCTTTCAAATTCAAGTTCAGAGTCAATAGGTTCTCATTTTGATTTTGGCAAATTCCTCACACAAGATATATCTACAACACATACCATATGTAGCTGATGCATCAGTGTTGGTTAGAGGAATTGATCAGGAAGTGCACCGGAAGACAAATAGAAACTTGATAAAAGTTCAATCAATTTTATCATAAAAAAACTGTGTATTGGTATATTTCGGTATATAATATGTGTTCGGTATATTTTATTTAGCTTGTATCTCTGTGTGAATAGCATGATATTCAGTTGATTTTAAGATAGGGAAAAGATAGATGATCTCACCTCTATACCAGAAGAAAGGCAAAAGGTCATGGCATCTCTCATCTGTCCACCGGCCAAAATATTGTAAATAAATAGCAGTGTCCAATGAACCAGTATGTGAAAGAAGAGTTACACATCTTGCGTTTGTGTCTTTGGTGTTTAGGCCGTGAGTTTACACAATGTAATGCAGAATAAGCATCTTTTTTATGCACATTTAAGTAACACCATTTTTCTGTCAAAAAAGAGCTTTATCCCTTCCCCAGCATTAAAATAGCTTTCATGGACAGCAAATAATGTATCATTCTTATCAATGTGTATTTAACATGTTAACTATCATCTTGCATTATGGACACGGCCACACTGTTTTACTAATCCATATTTTACAGCTGCTTTGATGCAATGTATTTTGTTTAAAGCGCTGTATAAATAAAGGTGACTTTTTGACTTTGCCTTCGGCTTTGCCTTCTACTTTTTGCAGAAGCATAAGTTCATTTTTTAAGAGTTGTAAAAAGTAGTTGTGTGTCTTACCAACAAAACAAACAAATGGAAATCAATTGCCATAGGAACAATCAAACACTTTGCCATCATATTTCATATAAATATACAGTTAATCTCCAAAGTAGTTGTCTGGTTCATGTTAACAGTTTCTGAAGTCTCTCTCTCCTTTCTTATAGAAATCTTCATCATCCAGTGACCATCTCCAGCTGTTGACATCCTCATACAGTCCAATCCAGGCTGAACCATTATAACTCCCAATAACTGTGTTCATCACACTGTTCATGTCTGTCATGTTCCCAATGGTTGCCAGATCAGTGTAATTCTGTTCTTCCTTATTTGTACATTTTACTTTTCCAGCATCTTACTACTACCTGTCCCAACTTTTATGGAATATATAGATCTCAAGAAACCCAAAATGAGCCAATATTTGGCATGAAATTTCAAAATGATCAATCTTTTGTTTGTCACAGATACTGTTGCATGCCGTGAAATGGCACCCCTCCGACTATAAACACATAGCACATTCAAGGGAAGACGGATCGTAGAGGAAGTAAAGAGAAAAAGGAACAACAATTTGTACAGTGTCCCAACTTTTTTGGAGTCGATTTTGTATAACATTCCCTTACTTTAAGGAAATACTGGTAGTTAAACACATATAAACTTACCATTCTAACAAATGAAAGGTAACTGAATGTCACAGTTTTCATCCGTCCATGTTGAGTCACTGAATGAAACAGCAGTGCAGGATTCTCTGTTTCCAGCATTATTCGGTTCTCCTGATCTCCAGATACTGAATGTAGAGTTACTCTGATCTGACCAAGATCTAGTTCTGTACAGACCAATCCAAACACCCCAATAATAGTATTTTTTTTGTAAATATTGGATCTTCTGATTTTCAGACTCATTCCTGATGCTGACAAGATCTGTGTGATGTTCTCTGCAGTAATTTTGAGCTTCAGTCCAGTTTCGGTGTTGATAAACCAGAACATTCTCTCTTTTTGCAAGCATAAGGACAATTAGGAAAAAACTAATTTGAGCTTAAGTGTATTAAGTGTGTTGTATTACTTAAACTTATTACTTACACTGTCATAGCAGATAAAATCCCATTGATCATGAAAACACACAGGCTTTGTCCTCCATAATTCACTTGCTCTTGTTTGACAGGTCCTGAATTGTTTCTCTCCCTCTTTAAAGAAATCCATGTCCTGTAGAGTCCATTTCCAACTGTTCAGATCATCATAGAGTCCAATCAATGCCAGATCATTGGAAGTATTGTTATCTATCGTGTCGAGTAACTGAACCGTATCTTGATCATTTTCAACACTCAGCAGATCTGTATATTTATTTCTACAGTAGCTTTGAGCTTCTGCCCATGTCTTGTACTCATTCACAAAGATAAACTCATGGTTTTCAGGGTCATGGTTTTCATGATTTTGCAGAATCATGGCAGACCCATATGTTTTGTGTGAGACCCATGTTATTGTTTGTTATGACATGCCATGTGCTCTCTTGTCTCGTTCCTTGACCCCGACCCCTTGTTATCCTTTCTATCTTCCCATCATTGTTTCGTTCCCCACACCTCGTAATCCCTCGTTATGTTTCCCTATTTAAACCCCTTGTGTTTTCTGTTCTTTGCTGTTTGGTTTGTATTTTGTTCCTAGTGATGAGGTTGTATTGGTGTTTTGTATCCCTATGCCTGTTTCCTCCGTGCTAAGTGTTCGCCTGTGCCTGCTTGTTAGTTAAAGATCTGTTTTGTTTTTGCCCCCTCGTGGGAAGTTGTTTGTTTTATATTTCTGTTATCCCTTTTCCCATTGTGGGTATTTTTCTTTATTTATTAAAGTCTTTGTTCATATCAACTCCGCTGCCTGCATCTGGGTTCTCTCTCCATGACGAACCCTGTTTTAGAAACAATTTAAGAATGTTATAAACTGTTTGTTTTAATGATATTCATATATGATTGCTTTAAATGAAATTGATCAACAATATTGTGATCACCAGGTAATAGAAGCAACGCGAACAAGTTTTTATAGCTAGATTTAAATGTTTTAAATATGGGTATACATACATTAAGTGGTCTTTGCTCCTGTTTTTTGGTTTAGTTTTAGACTTTTTTCATGCAGCCTTGTTTTATAATGTTTCATTTGGGTGGGATCATTACTGTAAGTCCTGGCATCTAAAATCTTGTTTTATCAAATAGTTTGTGTGAGTTGAAGCGTGTGAGTTGTAGAATAGGCTGTTATTTGATACAAGTGTTGTACACAACCTTTGTGTTAATTCTCTTTCTTCATAGAATCATTTCAACATCTAACTGTGACCGAGTAAGTATTTTTTGTCAAAATTGAGTTTATATATGACTCTTAAACTTTAAGTTTAATAAGTGTATAATGTTGTTGATAAGAGTATTAATTGTTATGATTGTGGAGTTTTGTTGTTTACCACCAGAGTTCGCCAAATTAGATTTACCCTGATTGCCTGGCCTGTAATTGACCCTGGACCGGTGCTATGTTGAACTCTTTTTGCATTACCCGGTGGATTAGTTTACCTCTCTTGGATTATTCTGGTTGCCAACTCTGCCTGTCTTGGAACTCTGATATTAGGTTACCCTTTGGATTGTCTACCTGACTTCTTTGCCTTTTGAGGAATTAAGAACGTAATTTGGGTTTTTGGTTTTGTACATATCTTCTGTGATTTTTGGACTTTTTCCTACCTTTTTGAATAAACTCTTAAACTATACCAGTTGTTGCTTCGCTGTTGAGTCAGACTCAGTCCCTGGTGGTTCAGAGTATTGTTCAAGAGCTACCACATCTAAGACCTTTTGTATCAGTAATGTCTGTAAAATTATAAAGCTCAAAGTTTGCCCAAGAAATTTCCTACAGAAAAGTGCCGTTAAATTGTTAAATTTAAAAACATGTTAAATTGAAACACTATAAACGCAATCAAAGCTTCAAAAACACATAAAGAACAGGACCTCAAGTCAACATTGGTTCTAATTGGTACACAAAAGGACAAATCAGGATTTTTTTTCGATCCTAAAATGTCTTTTTTTTTGTACTTTTAAAAGTTATGTAGAGTATTCCATAGTCTCTGTTTATTGAGTCTACTCAAATCATTCTTGTGATAGTTTGCAATTACCCTTAGTTGACTTAAGTATTTTTGACAGTGGATGTAAAACTAACATCTGAACTTGAACATCTTTAACAAGAAGCGACTTGTCTCCTCAAAAGGGCTTATGCTGGAGTGTACACGTTGATGTTCGTGTTTTACAAATTCTGATTGGTTTGTGGGCGGCATTTTTCAGTGGGGTGGCCATTAAATAACTTAGCTAATGGCGGGATAGGTTGAAAATGTAAAAAAAAGATGTAAAAGTATAGGGGGAACATGTTTAATTGTCTAAAGTACTGATAATGCATAAAACAGCGTGATACTCATTATTGTCAACAGGTTCCCTTTCAGTCGGTCTCTCAACGTTGTGACTGAAAGGGGGTTTGATCTTGAGAACCCATTGTCTCCGAGCCTATTAAAAAAGGCCAATTAATTGGCGAATGAATCAATTCATGTCCCCGCCCGTGATGACGGGTATAAAAGGGGACGGAAGAGATCATTCATCAACGTTTTGTTCTTCGGAACCATGGTGTGCTCCTCGAGCGTCTCGAGTCTAACAGAATGCTGGAGAATGATAACGCGGTGCAGCGGAACGTTCCTGAGCGCGACTTCCCCTGGGTGTTTCAGCTACTGCTGGAGGTGTTTTAAAGCTTTAAAGCTAAAAGAGCAAATTTCTTACCTGGGCACAGCGGTGGTTCTGTAATGGGACGCCGCTGTTCTCTTGGGTGCAACCGGCTGGTCGAGGACGGGGATTCCCGCGAGATCTGCCTGACGTGTTTGGGTCTCCAGCACGCTGAGATTGAGTTCTCTCAGTGAGAACATGATGAAAAAGAAGTTGCGGTCACGGTGTCTTTTTTCATCATGAAATCTGACACCACTTCGTTTGCTCCCCGTAGCTCTGCAGCCGAGTTCCGGGCTCGGTCTGTATCTACCGCGAGCAACGTTGGTGATTTGGGGATCAATATGGGCGTTTCTTCGTCAGTTTCACTCTCGCGGACCGCCCATACCCCAACACGCTCTTCCTTCCCGTCTTCTCGAGACGACACAACGTCTCGCTCCCGCAAACACGCGAGGAGGACGAGCTGTCAGTTGCAGCATCTGAGAGCGAGCTGCCAGCGTTGGACCCGGATGACGCACTGCACCTGCCGCTTCCGGGCGGTCAGGGGGCGGGCGTATCCGGATCCGCCAATGGCGGCTGTGCTTTCCCGAGCCGCGAGTATTGGGCGAGTGTACGGCCCCGCCTGCACCCCAGTGGTCGTGGTTGGATTATTGGTATGTCGGGGGCGCCCGGAGCAATAAGCCCCGCCCCGCCCCGATACCATATGTTTCCGGGAAGAGCAAAACGAGCTGTGTTGATCGGGAAGCTGCCTCCGTCATGACAGCTCATCCGCTCTCACTTCCCCGATATACGGTATCCCAAAACAGAGCGCGCTGCTGTGACACACCTGTGTCCTCAGAGCACATCTTCCTGGGGGGATAGACCGAATTTCCCCCCCCAAAAGAGTGCATATTTCCCCGTCCTAAGTGGTGAGGGCCTATGCCGCCGCAGGGCCTGCTGCGTCTTTTCTCTATGTAATGGCCTTTTTGCACCAAGCAGGAAGCCTTGCAGGAGATCATCGAGGGGAGGCCTGACCAAGCCACAGTACGTGAGCTCAGGACCGCAACTAGCCTCGCGCTGATAGCGTTGAAGGTTACCGCGGTCCCCTGGTTGGGCGATGTCCACCATAGTGGTCCAAGAGCACCACCTCCGGCTCACCCTTGCGTAATGTGGGATTCCGAGAAATCTAGGTTTTTCTATGTGCCCGTTGCGCAGGGAGGGGCTGTTTTGGAGACGCTACGTAGAACTTTGCCCAGAAGTTCTCTGTGGTGCAGTAGCAGAAGGAGGTTCATATCCCTCCCCGGCGTGGATCGGTCGCTGGAAGCCGCCGTAATCCTGCCCATCATTTGCTCCAAAATGGCTCCGCGCCGCCGGCTCTGGTATGAGCGCCCCCTGAACAGCTGGCGCCCATCGGCCTCGCGGAGGTAGGCAACTCCATCCCGTCAGTAGTTGCCTAAAGCGGTTACTTTGACGGGTCTCACCCAGGGTGTCTCCTTCCCTGGGTTTCTGCAGCCACAGTCACTCTCCATGTGACGGTGCGCGGCTAGCAGATGTGGTTCCCAGACGGGAACAGTCGGTCTGCGGGCCAAGGAGGCATGTCGAGACCAGCTGTCCCCCTAGGGTCCCACCCTGGCCGGCCGCTGGTCTCGACAGCCACGAACCACCCGCCTCGGCTATGGTGAAGCAGATCGGCCCTCTGATGCCTCTGACGGGTAAGTTGCCAGCCTGGCCGGCTGTGCACTCCATCACGATGGCTGGAGCGTACGATCTGTCTCGGCTCCTCGATCCAGTTCGCCAGGCGCCCGCCCAAGTTCCGGGGAGTTCACGGTCCGACGCTGGCAGCTCGCTCTCAGATGCTGCGGGGATCCTCTACACTTCGGTGAGAGCGAGGAGTCTTCCGTCCTTCGGGGCGAGGTCGCCACCCTTCTGGCAAGGCCGTGTTCGAGCCTGTCCCACGAGCCGAGATGTCCCCGGGATTCTAAGCCCCTACTTCATCGTGCCCAAGGAAGGCGGAGGTCTGCACCCCATTCTAGGTCTACGCGTCCTGAACAGGTACCCCTTTTTCGGTTGCCATCCGGATGCTGACGGAGGCGCATCCTGGCGTCAGTCAGGTCCCTAGACTGGTTCGTGGCTATCGACCTGAAGGACGCGTACTTCCATGTCTCGGTTCCCCTCGACTCCGACCGCTTCAACGGTTCGCATTCGAGGCACGAGCGTACTAGTACAAGTTCCTACCCTTTGGGCCCTCCCTGTTCCCCCGGGTCTTTATGAAGATCACGGAGAGCACCATCGCCCCACTGGGAGCAAGGAGTGCAGATACTGAACTATCTCGACGACAGGCTCATCCTGGGTCACTCGCCAGAGACAGTCGGTATACACAGGGACCTGGTGCTACGGCACTCAGCCCAACTGGGTCTTCGGGTCTCCGAGAGAGGAGCCAACCCTCCCAAGTGTAGGGGATCTCCTGTCTCGGAATGGAACTGGACTCTGTCACTATGTCTGCACGACTCTCAGATGGGCGTGCCCAGTCAGTGCTCGAGCGCTGAAACATTTCAAGTGCCCCGCGGTCCCCCTGAAATTATTTCAGAGGCTCCTGGGACACATGGCATCCTCGGCCGGAGTTATTCCCCTCGGGTTGATGCACATGAGACCGCTACAGCACTGGCTACAGAGTCGGGTTCCGAGGACGGCATGCACAGGCACCAGGCAGATCGTTGTAACGCCTCTGTGCCATCACACTCTAGTCCTTGGTCTTCAAGACCATTTTCCAGCGGGAGTACCGCTCGGGCAGGTACGAGGCATGTTCTGGTACCTCAGACGCCTCCCTGCAGGGCTGGGGTGCAGTGTGCAGCGGGCACGTAGCGTCGGGTTGATGGACAGGTCCCCGCCTACGCTGGCATATCAATGCCCTAGAGCTGTTGGCAATACTGCTGGCCCTCAAGAGGTTCAGGCCTCTCATTCAGGACAAACACGTCCTTGCTCGGTCGGACAGTACAACAGCCGTTGCGTACATAAAATAACCAAGGTGGCATACACTCCAGGCACATGTCTCAGCTCGCCCGCAGCCTCCTCATATGGAGTCAGCAGGGGGTGAAATCTCTGCAAGCCGTTCGTCCCTGGTGCTCTGAACCCGACAGCAGAAATGCTCTCGCGCCGGCCAGGAAAATGGCGGCTCCATCCCCGCGCTGTCCAGCTCATTGGGATCACTTCGGTCAGGCTCAGGTAGACCTGTTCGCCTCTCCGGACTCCTCCCACGCCCGCTCTGGCATGCCCTGACCGAGGGTCCCCTCGGCACGGATGCCTTAGCACACAGCTGGCCACGGGACAAGCGGAAGTATGCCTTCCCCCAGTGAGCCTCGTTGCACGGGTCCTGTGCAAGGTCATGGAAGAGGAACACCAAGTGATTTTGGTTGCACTCTACTGGCCCAACCCCACTTGGTTCTCGGAGCTCATGGCTCTGACAATCACTCCCCCCTGGCCGATTCCCCTGATGAAGGACCTTCTATCCCAGGGGAAGGGCACGTTGTTGCACCCCAGGCCAGACCTCTGCTCCACGTCTGGCCCCTGGACGGGACGAGGAGCTTCTGAGCAGCCTGCCACCAGCGGTCGCAGGTACCCCTGCTCAGGCTAGAGCCCCGACCACTCGGTGCCTGTACACCTTGAAGTGGCGGCACTTCTCGTCATGGTGCGCCTCACACGGTGAGGACTCCCAGAGGTGCGGGGTCAGTGTCGTGTTGTCCTTCCTCCACTTTGAAAGTGTATGTGGCTGCCATTGCAGCCTATCACGATCTGGTGGATTGGAGGCCTCTGGGACGACATGACCTGATCACTAGGTTCCTGAGGGGCTTGGTGAGGGTGTATCCACCCCAGCCGCGCTCTGTACCCTCTTGGGACTTGCATTCTGTCCTGGAAGGCCTGGCAGTCCCCCCTTCGAGCCCCTGGAGTAGACTTATCTTCCTCACTTAACGATGAAGATGGTCCTCCTTGTTGCGCTCGCTTCTATCAAGAGGGTAGAGGACCTACACGCACTCTCTGCGCCCAGTGAGTGCTACCAGTTGGGTCCGGCTGAGTCTCAGGTGATCCTGAGGCCCCGGCCCGGCTACGTGCCCAAGGTTCCCACCACTCCTTCTGGGAGCAGATGGTGAGCCTGAAGGCGCTCCCTATTGGGGAGGAAGACCCAGCCTCTTCCGTGTTTTATCCCGTACGCGCCCTACTCCTCTACGTGGACCGCACGCAGAGCTTAGGAGCTCTGAGCAGCTGTTGTCTGTTACGGAGATCAGCAGAAGGGGAGGGCTGTCTCTAAACAGAGAATGGCGCACTGGATGGTAGACGCAAAAACAACAGCATACCAATCTCAGGGGCGCCCGTGCCCGCTGGCGGTAAGAGCCCAGTAAGAGTGTGGCCACCTCGTGGGCACTAGCGCGTGGCGTCTCTCTGGCAGACATCGTAAAGCTGCGGGCTGGGCTACACCCACCGCCTTGGGAGGTTCTACAACCTCCAGGTGGAGTTAGGTCTCTACTCGGGTCTTGTTAGGACTTGTGGGTGTATGCCTGCGAAAGCGCCCTCTCCCCTACGTAGGTGAGCAAGAGCGCTCCTCTTAGCCTCCCTACTCCCCCCCTTCAGGGGTGAGTATAGGCAACCTATCTTTCACGAAGCACACCCCAAAGTAGCCGGCCGAACGGAGCGACCGTGGCTGCTGCACCAGTTGGTGAAGTTGTGCCTCCATGTGAAGTGGCTCCCCAACACCGGGCGGCCCCACACGATGTAATATGTCACTTAAGGTCCTCACAAGCAGCTTACCGGGTGATCTCCCCAGGTGAGCCTCCACCTATAGCTGCGCCCCCCATATGTGGGCTAGCGCACTGTTTTTCCCATGACTTCTTCCCAGAAGGCGAGAATCATGAGGTAATCTCCACATAGTTACCCCCCAAGTGCGGGATGTGGTCTCCGTATGCAGACCCTCGATTAGACAGATAGCGTTCCCCAGTGATCCCATGGTGACGGATGGCTCCTAGTTAAGGTAGGAGTAAGGCCACTGTCCGGGGCATCGTTGGCGAGAGTCTCTCAACTTCTAGCGAAGCTCTGATGACACCTTGCCAAGACTCACTGGAGGGTCGTGACTGACGGAGAGTGAGTAAGTCGCTCCGTTGCATGTCAGGACGTGGCCTGGCGACGTGGCGGGATTGAATTGGTCCCCCTTTCAGTCACAACGTTGAGAGACCGACTGAAAGGGAACGTCTCCGGTTACCTATGGTAACCTAGGTTCCCTGAAGGAGGGAACGAGACGTTGTGACTTCCCGTGCCACAAAACGGTGATGAATGATCTCTTCCGTCCCCTTTTATACCCGTCATCACGGGCGGGGACATGAATTGATTCATTCGCCAATTAATTGGCCTTTTTTAATAGGCTCAGAGACAATGGGTTCTCAAGATAAAACCCCCTTTCAGTCACAACGTCTCGTTCCCTCCTTCAGGGAACCTAGGTTACCATACGTAAACGGAGACGTTTTCTATAGCCTTTCAACTGATTATACTGCCTAAATTACCATCTGCACTTGAGACTGCTAAAGTGTTTTTTCTCCATGTCTTCCGAGTGTTTGGCCAGCCACAGGACATCGTCTCTGACAGAGATCCCCAGTTCTCTTCCTGTGTCTGGCAAGCTATCTGCCAACTCATCGGGGCCACTGCCAGCTTGTCCTCTGGGTTTCACCCGCAGTCCAATGGCCAGACAGAAAGGGTTAACCAGGAGATGGAGACCAACCTTCGGAGATTGGTCGCTGACAACCCTTCCTCCATGAGCTCCAAGTTACCCTGGGCAGAGTATGCTCAAAATAGAGTATGCTCAAAATACTTGTCTCCATTCCAGTGCCAGTTCAGGCTCCAGCAACCCTTGTGCCCTGAGCAAAAGGGGGAAGTGGTGGTACCTTCAGCACTTCATTTTGTGAGGTGGTGCACACAAACCTGGAAAAGGGTCCGGCAGGCACTTTTTCTTTCCACCAGACGCAGCCAGGTACAAGCCAACCGTCACCGAAGTCCAGCTCCTCGCTTCCGCCCGGGACAGAAGGTATGGTTATCCTCCAGAGACCTTCCGTTATGTGTGGAATCCCATAAACTGGCCCCACGTTATATCAGCCCTTTTAGGATTTCCCATCGGGTCAATCCAGTCACCTACAGACTCCAATTGCCCCCATCCATGAAAATTAACCCCACTTTTCATGTTTCCCTTTTGAGACCCGTTGTTACCTTTCCATTTGCCCCAGTCCCCAAACCCCCTCCTCTAACTCCGATGGTTGATGCGAAAGCCGGTCTACACAGTCCAGAACTCTCGGCAGGTTCAACAGTCTATTCAGTATCTTGGTAGTGGCCATTAAATAACTTAACCTAATGGCGGTGATAGGTTGAAAATTTAAAAGAAAATGCAAAAGTATGGGGGGGACATGCTTAATAGTCTAAAGCACTTATAATGCATAAAACAGTGTAACACTTTAAACTTTTAATTAAAGTATTTCTTAGTGTTTTCAGATATATCACACAATTGAAACATTGCATATTCAAAGAAATTATGGTTTCAATGGAAAAAGAAAATACAAATGAGAGACCTGAGAAGAGAACCAGTGAAAATAGGGCTGTGAAGAAATCATGAGTTCGCAATTAAACAACCATGTGCGTTCTTTTCTTTTTAGTATTGGGAAATGGCTACTGTTTGGCATTTCGTAGGTTGATGATAAGCCTTGAATGACGTAAGGCCTCTTTTCTCCTGTAGGGCTGAATCTGTTTAAACTAAAAACTATTTTCACATTTCTTTACATTCATCAGTGCCGTTGTTTTGTCTTAAAATGCACACAAACAATGTTTTTGTAAGGCAAGTTTGTACAAACTACTTAAATGTTCTAAATTATTCTTGAATAAATCTCATTTTAGAGACATATTAATACAAAAGCTAATATAGAAGCATGTAGATGTAAAGACATGTGCTCATCTTATATAAAAAAGTGGTTGGACGTGTTTCAAAAGCAGGTCAGCATTCCAGATGTCAAAGCTGTCAGAATAAAAGGCTGTCATTCAATGATCTTTCCAAACTGTTTTGTTATTTATGACTCATTTAGATGTTTGTAATATTGTGCCCTAATATTATTTTAAGCCTGTTTTGTAATACCTAGATAAAGATGAATGATTAACTTGGTAATTTTGACAGGGTTATCCAAACTTATGATGCATATCATATCTTATTTTTTCCATTGGTGTACTGTATTCCCATAGGAGAAGAAATGGATAAAGCAATTTAGAATATCATATAAAATGTTTTATTTTATAATTCACATAAATGTTATTGGTTTTGCACAAAGCACATACAAATGTTATGCACAAATATTATAAATTCGAAATACTTAACATCTGAAATATACATTAGCCATTTTGTACTGTACAGAAGTAAATTTTGTCATGTCAAAGAATCAGAGGGTGCTGTCTTGGGTTTTTTAAACAATATTTTTTTTTAGTGAATGTACCAGTCCGTCTGCTTTTACTTTCGAGCCAGCAAAGTTTTGTAATTTTTTTACTGTACATCCACATGCTGTAAACACAGGATCTTGTGGTCTTAGCTTATTGTCGAACTCCTTGAAAACAGAAAAAAAGTTCCGCACAAATAAAAACTCATCTGTCAGGTCAGTTATCGCAAGCAGCATGTAAACAGTTCTGTCTGCAAATTGCATGTCTTGATTATGATCAAAATACATTTTGTGAATACATTTAAAGTGTATATGTGTATTTCTTTTAAGAATGCGCGTCATGTGCGTGTCATGTGCATGTGGTGTGAAATTATGCGCATGTGTGGTGTGTGCATGTTGTGTGCGTGCGTGTGGGCTGTCATCTCTTATGGTCCGATTTTACGATAGCTTCTCAAACTCATGGTGTAGTTACTGGGAAGTCCAAGTCTTTCAAGTTCTTCCTGGAGCTGAAACAATAGATTATTTAAATATTTTTTATATGTGAGTGATAAAAATAAATACAGAAATTCCATCAGGTGATTGTTTTACATTGACAGGCCGTAACTCACCTGTTTAAGCACAAGTTCTTCAATCCGAGACTTTGACAGATATTCTTCACTTGTAACTTTCAGTCTGAGTCCCACCACTGATCATTAAACACATAATAATGTAAACACAATGTACACATTTTCATAAATATTTATGGTAGATACACATATAAAAACTTTTTACATTGTTAAACACATACCGTGGTTATCTGAAGTGTTGGTTTAAAGAATCATCATTGCGTTGAGCAGAAAATAAACAGAAGACAACATTCATGTTAACTAAATTTAATAATTACATTTATCAGACAATTAAGTTTTTACATGTTAAGTTCATCCTACTTGTTTGTCTGTGTCAACAGTGGGATGTTCATGTTTTGATTTTAAGATTGGGAAAAGATGGATAATCTCACCAGCATAACAGAAGAAAGGCAAACTTTCATGGCAGCTCTCATCTGTCCAACGGCCAAGAGATTTTAAAGAAACTGCAGTACAATGTTGAGCTCCCTGTAGTCCTGATGCATATCCACCATTGTCTGGTTGTGGAGGAACATAATTACTAAATGGAACCCAGTATGTAAAAGAAGAGTTGCTCTGATCTGACCACAGTCTGTTCCTGTACAGACCGATCCATACATTATAACCATAGGAACGTATAATGTTCAGAATCTGTTGATGTTCTGTCTCATTTCTCACGATGGCCAGATCTGTGTAAAACTCTCTGCAGTATCTCTGAGCTTCATTCCAAGACATGTACTGATATACCCAGACATACTGAGAAGTGTTTCCTCTTTCTGAAATATAAAAACATGCAGTGAATTCTAATTAATCGATTTATATCACTATCTTTTAAAATGTAAAAAGATTGTACGTTTATTAAACAATTATTTCATTATCAAATTTCAGAATTTATTACTGGTATGTGCATAGTTTCTTAAAGAATTATGTAAGTGTCTTACCATCAGAACAAACAAATGAAAATGAATTGTCACATGACACATCAAACCAGCGTCCATCACTACTCATATAAACACAAAGTTCTTTTCCATTATAGTTGTCAGGTTGATGATTCCAGTTTCTGAATTCTCTCTCTCCCTCCTGATAGAAATCTTCATCATCCAGTGACCATCTCCAGCTGTTGACATCATCATACAGTCCAATCCAGGCTGAACCATTATAACTCCCATTAACTGTGTTCATCACACTGTTCATGTCTGTCATGTTCTCAATGGTTGCCAGATCAGTGTAATTCTCTCTGCAGTATCTCTGAGCTTCAGACCAGCTCTTATTCACAGATATAAAGTGATACTGATGCCATGATGCCAGAGATGATGCTATGGAGGAAGATTCAAAATGTAACATTCTATTAAGGAAATTCTGACACTTAAACACACATGTACTCACCATTGTAACAAATGAAAGGTAACTGAATGTCACAGTTTTCATCCGTCCATGTTGAGTCACTGAATGAAACAGAAGTGCAGGATTCTCTGTTTCCAGCATTATTCGGTTCTCCTGACCTCCAGACACTGAATGTAGAGTTACTCTGATCTGACCAAGATCTAGTTCTGTACAGACCAATCCAAACACCCCAATAATAGTAGTTTTTATATAAATTTCTGATCTTCTGATCTTCTGCTTCATTCCTGATGCTGACAAAATCTGTGTGATGTTCTCTGCAGTAATTTTGAGCTTCAGTCCAGTTTTTGGATTGATGAACCAAAACATAACTAGTGATGGCATTCTGTCGTCCTGTGGAAAACAACTTAATATGTTAAACATCTCATTGTATCATGAATATGTCATTCTTACTGTTGGAAATATTAACAGCAGTTCTCACCATCATAGCAAACAAAAGGACGTTGGTTTGAACAATCATCTTCATTCCACCATCCTCTGTAGTATGACATATACACACACAGACTCCGTCCATACCAGTTAGTTTGTTGAGCAACATACCAGCTACTGAAACCTCCTCTTAACTCTGTGTTTCCCAGAGACCATCTCCAGCTTTTCATATCATCATACAGTCCAATCCACGCTGTACTGTAGTAAATCCCCCGTAGTGTTTCATTGAGTCTCTTCATCTCCTCCATGTTCTCAATGGTTGCCAGATCAGTGTAATTCTGTCTGCAGTATCTCTGAGCTTCAGTCCAGCTCTTAGACTGAGATATAAAGTGATACTGACGGACATTACATGATGATTGTGTGCAGTTTTCTATACGTTCATGTTAAACAGCAGGAAATGAAACGCAGAACGTAAGTAAACTTTTCAAAAAGTGTTTTAAGCATTTTTTCATCTTATTCTTCACATTTATGTTTTCCGCTTATTTTTTCCCTTTTCCAGACTTAATGAATACGTGTACAATTTAACTGACTGTAAAGATTTAGATGCTGGCAAATTAAATTAATCAATCATATTAATATAAAGCCTAAATCAAGTACAAAATATAATAAAACATAAACTCACTGCTGTAGCAGATGAAGGGCATGTTGGTTAAGCAGTTCTCATCCGTCCATCGGCCTGAATGTGTGAATGATACAGAAGTGCAGCGCTGGTCACCCCACTCTTCATAAGAAGAATAACCGTTGTCTGGTTGTTGGTATGAATAAGGAATTGCTGGTCTCCAGTTTTGATATTTGATGGTTTGACTATTTGACCAAATCCTGTTTCTGTACAGACCGATCCAGACTCCACCACCTGTAATCTGCAGGATCTTCTGATTCTCTGTCAGGTTTCTCACATTGACCAGATCTGTGTGATATTCTCTGCAGTATCTCTGAGCTGCTGTCCAGTTTCTATACTCATAAACTCTGATGTAACTCTGTGTGTTTCCTAAGTCATGAAATATAATAAATATATTCAGGACTTCTCAGTGATTGAAGAAAGTAAAAGCAATCATGATATAATAAATGTTCTTACTATTAAAGCAAACAAATTGCATGGTGTTGTCACATGATGAATCAAACCAGCGTCCATCACTACTCATATAAACACAAAGTTCATTTCCATAGTTGTTGTTTGGTTCATGATACCAGTTTCTGAATTCTCTCTCTCCTCCCTTATAGAAATCCTCATCATCCAGTGACCATCTCCAGCTGTTGACATCATCATACAGTCCAATCCAGGCTGAACCATTATAACTCCCATTAACTGTGTTCATCACACTGTTCATGTCTGTCATGTTCTCAATGGTTGCCAGATCAGTGTAATTCTGTCTGCAGTATCTCTGAGCTTCAGACCAGCTCTTATTCACAGATATAAAGTGATACTGACGCCATGATGCCAGAGATGATGCTATGGAGGAAGATTCAAAATGTAACATTCTATTAAGGAAATTCTGACACTTAAACACACATGTACTCACCATTGTAACAAATGAAAGGTAACTGAATGTCACAGTTTTCATCCGTCCATGTTGAGTCACTGAATGAAACAGCAGTGCAGGATTCTCTGTTGTCAGCATTATTCGGTTCTCCTGATCTCCAGATACTGAATGTAGAGTTACTCTGATCTGACCAAGATCTAGTTCTGTACAGACCAATCCAAACATCCAAATAATAGTAGTTTTTAAGTAAAAATTGGATCTTCTCATTTTCAGACTCATTCCTGATGCTGACAAGATCTGTGTGATGTTCTCTGCAGTAATTTTGAGCTTCAGTCCAGGTTTTGTATTGATCAACCCAAACATAACTGGTGCTGGCATTCTGTCTTCCTGCAAGCATTAGGACAATATGAAAAGTATTTAAAAGAATTCTAAGCTTTTATATTTAAGTGAATTTTTTTGCCCACCGTCATAGCAGATAAAAGGAAATGTGTAAGAGCATGTTGCTGTATACCATATCCCGTTGTACATGTACACACACAGACTTTCTCCTCCATAATTAACTTGCTCTTGTGTATACCAGTTTCTAAACTGTTTTGCTCCTTCTTTAAAGAAATCTGTGTCCTGTAGAGTCCATTTCCAACTGTTCAGATCATCATAGAATCCAATCCATGCCAGATCACTGGAAGTATTGTTATCTATCGTGTCGAGTAACTGAACCGTATCTTGATCATTTTCAACACTGAGCAGATCTGTGTATTTATTTCTACAGTAACTTTGAGCTTCTGCCCATGTTTTGTACTCATTCACAAAGATAAACTGACGTGGAACACACACGGTGAAGGTGACAAACCCTGTTTAAGAGACAAATTAAGAATGAAATAATTTGTTTGTGTTTTTAATTATATTAATGATTGCTCTGAGTGAAATGTATTTAAAATTTTTACTTACCAGATAGAATAAGCAGTGGCAACATAGCTGTTGGAAGATAATGAGAAATAAGTATAACAATGTGATGTACATGCATATACATATATATATATATATGTGTGTGTTTATGTGCGTGTGTGCAAGCGTGTGTGTGCATGTGTGCGTGCATGCGTGTGTATGTGTGTTTTATAAGTTTTAGTTGATAGGTTTATATTTTTAAAAAGGGTTTACATTTACCTTTGGATTTGAAAGCTGGTCTCTGCTCCTGTCTGTCGGTTTAGTTTTAGACTTTTTTCATGCAGCCTTATTTATATTGCTAAAAGGTGGGTGGGATCATTACTGTAAGTCCTGGTATCTAAAATCCTGTTCATTCACATAGTTTCTTAAACACATGTACAGCGTGTGATGTGTAGAATAGGCTGTTATATGATACAAGTGTTGCACACAACCGTTGTGTTAATTCTCCTTCTTCATAGAATCATTTCAACATCTCAATGTGATCAACTAGTTTTTGTCAGACACATTGAAATTGTAATGCTCTCTCTTGTCAAGATTGAGTTTATATATGTCTTTTTATATTTTTACATTTATGTTTCCAAGACAAAATTGGTTTTGATTTAAATGTACATTAAAGGACCAATTAGGATCAGCTTTTGTGATTTCTATTTTTTATCTTTTTTAAAATGTCTCAAATTGTACACTATTAAGCTTTAAACGTGTAATTGATGTGTGTCTTAACTATGACAAGAAACATTGCCATACTTTCATCTAGAAAGAAAACCCTTTTACCGGTCACACTTTTTATAAAATAAAGTCAGATTTCCTACACTCAACTTGAAATATTTTCTCCCATCAAAAAGTTTTTTTATGAACTAAACAAAGCAACCCCAAATATGTTTCAAACAAATAAACTTTATTTTCTTGTCTGTACTTAGATGTTCTATGACTTGTTCATGAGAAAAGGCAATCAAATAGACCATAATATCTTAAAACTGCTCAGAAGATTAGATATAGTGAATAATATTGTTACACAAAGACAAAAGAATTTTAATCAATGATGTTAAGTGTCTACTAAAGTAGTGAATAAACAGGCTCTACAGTTATTGAATTTATGTGATTATAGGTGATAATATTTCCATTTATCTTTCATCTAAATAAACCAAACAGGCTGAAATTACTTAAGATCTGAAAAATATGAAACATTAATGTCAGTAGTAGAGGTTTCAACTCTTAATGAATCTGTTATGACTCTATAAACATGATAAAGTAAAATGACAATAACTGGAATTACCTGTCTCGGACAGATTTTGTGTGTTTTCTAAAACCCAGTCGACAGACTTCCAAGCCGGAATTTTTGCCAATGCAGTTTTAAATTACATTTACCTTTACATTTATGAATTTAGCAGACGCTTTTATCCAAAGTGTCTTACAAAGAGTCGAGGAGACAATGAAGCGGTAAATAGCTGATACAACAATAGGTGAACAAGTGCTACAACGAGGTTACTAAGTTACACAAACCAAGATAAAACCTGTAGGGGTGGAAAAAGGTTAAGAGGTTTTTTGTTTTTTGTAGAGAGTGAGTAGGTCTAGAGAGAAGGTTTTCCTAGTGGGTTAGTTGTAGACGGAAAAGATGAGTTTTAAGGCGTTTTTTAAAGATTGAGACAGAGTCTGTCAAGCATGATGCAAGAAGCAGATCGTTCCACCATCAAAGAGCCAATGCAGAGAAGGTGCGAGAGAGCGATTTCTGATCCATTTGTGATGACACCACAAGATGTTGCTTGTTTGCAGAGTGCAGAGATCTGGAGGGGTTATTCCTTTGAATCAGTGAGTTAAGATAGCTGGATCCTGAACCTGTGGTGGTCCTTTGGGCAATAAGCAGGGATTTGAATTCAATACAAGCTGCTATAGGGAGCCAATGTAGTTTAATGAAGAGAGGTGTAACATGGATCCTGTTTGGTTACTTGAACACCACTCTTGCTGCTGCATTCTGTATCATCTATAGAAGTTTCCTTGTGCACATAGAGAATCCAGTAAGCAACACATTGAAGTAATCCAGCCTGGACAGGACCAGAGCTTGAACCAGGATTTGTGTAGCCTATTCTGAGAGGAAAGGTCTGATCTTCCTGATGTTGTAGAGTCTGAATCTGCAGGATCTGGCAGTGGCGGCAACATGATCCGTAAAGTTGAGCGAGATGTGCTTTCAAATGACTGATCCCAGTGATGTCATGTAGATCGAGAAGAGCAGCGGTCCAAGAACTGAGCCCTGAAGTACGCCGGTGTGAAGACGTTGCGGTTCAAAGATTTCACCGCCCAATGAAACACCGAAGGATCTACCCGAGAGATACGATCGGAACTATTTAAGAGCAGTGTCGAAGACGCCCATTGCCTTAAGAGTCGATAGGAGAACGCGGTGGTTAACAGTGTCAAAAGCAGCAGACAAGTCCAGCAGGATAAGAATTTCGAAATGCTTACAATAAAAATAATACTAATTATATTTAGTTATGTCCCACTAATTCTTAAATTTATAATGTAACGCAAAATTAAATCTAATTAAAGGAAAACAAAGAGAGTTTCTGTCCCTCTTATGTAAATCTTGAGTAACTGGACTGTGATATACATTGTTCATATCTCAGAAAAGTATTTTGTTTTAGTTAGATTTGTTTAACATTGGATTTTCTCAAAAACATAATTTTCTGAGACCGAGCCACAATAAATTGATATAAAGGCGTACATTTTACTCTTTGCTCTGTGTATGATGTATGATAATCTTTGCAGAAAAAAAGGAAATTTCCCAAAAATATATTTGGTGACATTTCATTACAATAAAGAGACCAGCTGTACACACCAACAAATAATTTATTATCTTTTAGAAATCTCAAGAGTGGCATTCCTAAGACCATGATACTGTTTCGTACTACACTGTCATGTCAGCACTTTTTCTGAGCGGTACTGTAACAAGGGTAGGAAGGAGGCGGATCCAGTGGCAGCTAAATAACCTTAAATTAAAACATTAAACAAAACAAGGTAAATCCATAGATGAAGCAATAACAGACGAGAAACAGGCAATTGATAGACATCCATATAGATACTTTTAACAACAGACAAAGAACAAGAGAAACAGAAGGGTTCTAATACACGGGAATAAAAAGGGAACAAGAAACACCTGGGATACAATCAGATCAGGAGCAATGGAACAAAATAACTGCAAATGACTACAAAACACAGGATAGAAACCGGAACTCTTTAGCTCTGAACCAAAAAACAAACATACAAGGGAACACAAGACAAACATCATAACAGGTAAAAGCGTAAAAACCTGTGCAGTGTGTGTCAGTGTTTATTTGTCTAAATAAGTTTAAAATGAAATCCTATTCTTTATCATTTGTCTTCAGTTCATTCTCGCCTATAAGGTGTCTGCTTGACATGTATACTTAATGTCTGAGGTTTTTGTCTTGTTGCTCTCTTGCTGCCATAGCTACAGATGGCATTTATGTGTGTGGTTGAGTGGAAGGACTGTACAGTAGTTTAATCCTATGGCTTTATATTTTAAGATTGGGTCAAACCCTGTGGGTAGCATGGGTAAAGTTTATATGTGAAGCGTTTAATATTATTTTCACCTACTATTCATAACCGTTTTTCACTTATGTTCTATTTAAGCTGGTTTTCACTGGTTTTCTGTTTGCTGGTATAGCTTTAGGCGTTGCCTGAGTGTGCAGTTGCATGGTGTGACTTGTTGGACCACATGCTTTTGTGTTTGTGTTCGTTGGTGGGATTTGTACTGCATTTGTTATCTACATTTACATTACATTATATTAAGTCATTTAGCTGTTGCTTTTATACAAAGAGAGGTTCAAAAAGAAGCAGTTCGAACAAAGAATACATTAGTGTATTCATACTAGTCCTAGTTACATAACAGTATCGAAGCCACATGTAGATTTTTTTAAGAAAAAAATGGAAAGAATGGAAAGAATTATTTTTTAATAGGTCAGGTGTTGATGAAAAAGTTGAGTTTCAGGTGATGTGAACAGAGCCTGCTAAGCATTCTGTTGCATTTGCAGAGTTTTTGCTTGCCGGGAGTTCCGGTAGTTGATCCCCCAAACTCTCGTTTGGCTCACTGCAAAGGTGGTCGCACCTTTTACCTCTCCCTGCCTTATCTCTCCCAACTGCTTGCATTGTCCTGTTCCTGTATTTCTGAGACTTTTTTCCCTGCTCTCAAATCAGAAAAGGCCTCTAAAGGCAATTGTCACCATTAGGGGAACCCAGCTGTCCTGCAGGAACATTTACAGCTGGATACATATTGGACTGATGGGAGAAGTGGCGCGTGTTGTGCCTGGCGACCCTGTCCCTGGAGGATATTGAAGATATTTATTTATTTGGATCTTTGACAATTCTGCTGAATGAGTTTGGCAGGGCCCTTTTATATTGATGATTCAAAAAGCAGTCTATGCTCTAAGCGCCCCAGCAAGTTGACCGGCTGGATTGAAACAGTGGTGGGCAGAGCTGTTAGTGCTCAAACTGTGGTTATTGACCGCAAACTGGAAAACATTGTGGAGAAACTAGAGACTATACAAGGGATTTTGGACAGACTTGTGGACCAGTGACGGACAGTAGATATCTGCGGAAACTAGCAGATATCGTTCTAAAATTTGAACAAATCTTCGGCTTCAACCCTCTTTCCAGATGGCCTTGGCCAAGGCGGGTGCTGAAGACAAACAACCTCCCCGAGATCATGATAACAAGACGCTCTGATTTCCTCTCCCCATTCCAAGGACACCTGTTGTGGACTGGCTTCTCAGACCTCACAGACTCCCTGACACACACATGCATGCACACACACACACGTACACAGCTAGCCATATCCCATGCCTTAGTATGATTTTTACCCATGGTGTGGGTTTGCGCGTTTGTGTCCACCGCTTTTAAACTAAAAGATCGAATGGCTTTAGCCTACATTGAACCAACTCAACATTCCCTATCCCTCCCCTCCCTGTTGCAATGTTATGTCATAACGTGAGTTTATGTGCTTGTTGCTTGCATCTCACCTCTATAACACAAGAAAGGCAAACGATCATGGCAGCTCTCATCTGTCCACTGGCCAAGAGATTGTAAAGAAACTGCAGTACAATGTTGAGCTATAATATGTCCTGGGAAATTGAAACCATATCGGGTTCTTGATAAATATTCAATGAACTATGAAACCAGTATGTTAAAGAAGAGTTGCTCTGATCTGACCACAGTCTGTTCCTATACAGACCGATCCATACATTATAACCATAGGAACGTGTAATGTTCAGAATCTGTTGATGTTCTGTCTCATTTCTCACGATGGCCAGATCTGTGTAAAACTCTCTGCAGTATCTCTGAGCTTCATTCCAGCTCTTTTCTTCAAGAACCAAAACATAATTCTGGGATGTCTTTTCTCTACCTAATTAATAACAAAATTGAATTTAAACCATTTGATTTTCAATTCACTTTTGAAACATAAACATCCTATAAATAAACAGCCACTGTCATGTGTTTGAAATGTACCATCAAAGACTGGAAATAAAACTTATGTCATACCATCATAACACAAAAATGCTAGTGGACTTTCACATGAAGAATCAAGCCAGCTTTCCTTGTAAATCATATAAATACAAAGTTCATTTACATAGTAGTTGTCTGGTTGATGATTCCAGTATCTGAATTCCCTCTCTCCCCCCTGATAGAAATCTTCATCATCCAGTGACCATCTCCAGCTGTTGACATCATCATACAGTCCAATCCAGGCTGAACCATTATAACTCCCATTAACTGTGTTCATCACACTGTTCATGTCTGTCATGTTCTCAATGGTTGCCAGATCAGTGTAATTCTGTCTGTAGTATCTCTGAGACATACTGACATGATTCAGCGGTCCCTGTCAATTAAATAGAAAATGTATTTTTTACGCAAGTTTCAAGATTTAAAAAATTCAGGGAGGCTTCAATATCCGTTTCACAAATACATCTGATAAGTTAGACATAAGAAGTGTTCTCAGACGTATGGATACCCTGAGTGTTCAAATTCATGTCTAGCGAAATTTCGAAAGATATAAATTATTAATGTTTGACGATCTCACCACTAAGGCAAACAAATGGAATTTCATGAATGACCCAGGTCCAGGGTTATACCAGTTCCTGAACTGTTTTTCTCCGTCTTTAAAGAAATCTGTGTCCTCTAGAGTCCATTTCCAACTGTTCAGATCATCATAGAGTCCAATCCAGGCCAGGTCTATGGAGATATAGGCATTTACTGTGTTTAGTAACGGGAGCTTTTCTTGATGCCGTCAAGAGTGACCAGATCTTAGTCATCATATTTAGTCAATACGTTTTGAGGACTGACCTTATTATAGGTCTTAAAACTATTATTTAACAGTTTTATATTATGTTTTACCGTTTAGACTTTCAGAGTATTTAAGGAATATCAAACTTTAAACAATAAAACTATTCTTTATTGGGATAAAGTGAAAACATGGTTGAGGCTGTTTTACGAGAAATACAAATAAATTACAAATGTCATTCAAAAATGTCAAATTTCCTGTATGTTTTTTTTACCTTAATGTCTAGAAAACAGTAATTCTCATCTTGCCATTTACTGTATTTGTTTGTGGTCTTTTTGTATTTGCAGCAGCCTGAATAAATGTGAGAAGTACGTCTAAAATCAAATGACATGGTGGGTAACATAACCTGCAGCTTTGTTTGATCATAGGCAATAACCAGTTGGACTACATGGTTAGAGATGATCAAATGTTAAAATAAGGCAAAAAACATGTTCTTTCATAGAGCAGATGTTCTTTCAGGTGCTTCATATATTGAACCATTTTTTTTATTTAAATGCATGATTGACTTAATTTGAACTCTGGATTTCCTGTTCTGTCTAAGAGGAACAGGCTCTCACGTTTATTGTAATCTGAGAAATGTTCTTGAAGGAACCGGTACAATCAGGCAGGACGTGCTAACGTGACAGCATTCCTTGCATTTTACACTTGCAGAATGCAAATGACTTAAGTTTTTATAAAGTTCATATTGTACTGCGAGATTAAACTATCTATGCAAATCGAAAATAGAACAATAAAAAATCCACAGCCTTTAATCTCAAAACCATCAAATAAAATATGTTGAGCCTTGAGACTCAAAATACTTTTTACATTATTAAATGGGAAAAATATGAACTGACACTAACTTCTGCGATGCTATTTTATGGGTGTCAGAACTGTCAGAACGAAGACTTGAACACACAACAAATTGAAGAGATTTGACCAAAGGCAGTTTTTCTTCAAACCTTGCAAAAATGTAAAATATGTGCCTGAAAGTAAACTGCATTTGTTAATAAAGCTTTTAATACAATACAGGTCAAAGAAGCTTTACAGTGAATCTTGTTCATTTCACAGGTTTTTCATTTAATAAGGATTTCTTTTTATTTGCTGCCTAAAAACTATTTAAAGAAAATGTTTGCCCAACATTTGAATTGTGTCATTATTAGCCAAGTTGTTCCAACCCTTACAGTTTTCTTTAAACATAAAATTACTACTTTTCAACACGCTTTATAAAGACAAAAAAGCCCTGTGAAAAAGTCTTTATCACTCATGCTCTTTATCCCAGTTTGTCCCATCTGATCTTTGGATGTCTTAGAGGAACTCGTTCTCATATTTATTGTAATCTGAGAGATGTTCCTGAATCAGCGGTATAATCTGGCATTACATGTTAACGTTTCAGCATTCCTTTCATTTTATACGTGCAGAATGCAATTCATTTTAAGATTCTGATGGTATTAAAATTATTTAGCAGCAGATAATAGAACACTAAAATACCCAGTCTTAATCTCAAAACCACAAAATAAATATAATAGGTGTCGTTGCATATATTTGTTATAAAACTCAAATAGTTTTTTACATCATTAAACACTATATATAAAATGACACGTATTTCAGCCCTGTTATTTATTGGTGTCACACTTTTACTAAAAAACAAAGTGAACAGATTTGACCGAAGGCAATCTTTCTTCAAAACTGGTATTTCAGCTTACAGTTTAAATTGTCCAAATGTAAAATATGTGCCTGAGAATAAATTGCATTTATGAACAGAGCGATATAATAAAATACACATTAAAGAAGCTTACAGTTAAGGTCATTCATTATGATTTTTTCATTTTCTCACGGGTGTTCATTCCAAAAGAATACAAAATTAAAATATGTTTTTTGTTTGCTACCTAACTAACAGATTAAATAGTTTTAAATTTGTCATCATCAATCAAACTTTTCCAATCTTTATGTTTTCTGTAAAAAACTGATTATTTTTAAACACAGTCCTTATAACTCGTGCTCTTTATCCCATGTTTCCAAAGCTATGTTACACCTCAGAAGGCCTGCCTCATATTGTCCATCGAGATAATCCACATTGATTTCAGATCTGCAAAAGGTTGAGCATTTTGAGCAAAACAACTTCAGATTGGTGTATTTCTCAGGCCAAAATGTTATATACATCGTTAGAAACTCATCAAGCAATTGTATGAAGCAGCTTTAATGTGCCAGCATGCTGCATGGCAGACAGTGTTAAAGGGATGGTTCCCTTTCTGTCGGTCTCTCGACGTTGTGTCGAAGAACGACAGTATGGGGTTCGCTCTTGAGAACCAATCGACTCTGACTTTGTTTAAAAGGCCAATGAAATTTGGCGAATTAAATTTGCATGCCGTGCCCCGCCCCGGACATCCGGGTATAAAAGCGGAGGCGGCTTGCTCATTCATTACCTTTTGTTCTTCGGAACATGGCGGATGACTTCGAGTCTGAAGCAAGAATCGACTTCTGGCGATCATCTTCCTGCTGGTGTCACGACGCGTTTTGCAGCGGATTGTCCAACTTCGGCTCCCCTGAACGTTTCAGCAGAAGACAGAGAGTGTCTTCTCTTTTTTCAATAAAAGAGCAATTTCTAAACAGCGTGTTGCCTCATGGTGCATAGCTGTTCTCTTGGTTGTGGCAAGCTTGTCCTAGATGGGGACACCCATGATGTCTGCCTCGTGTGTTTGGGTCTCCAGCACGCTGAGGCAGCATTTATGGGACCGACCTGCCCGCATTGCGAGCAGATGTCGATCAAGACGTTGCGGTCACGGGTGGCTTCTTTCCTTGGAGAGTGAGCCACCATTTCGTCAGCTCCCTTTGTATCGCTGGCTGCGGCTACGGCACGGTCGGCGGTCTCGGGGAGCGGCGTCCGTGATTACGAAGACACTATAGATGCAACCCCGTCAGCCTCTGGTTCGCGGAACGTCTATACCTCGGCACGCTCGTCTACCCCATCAGTGAGAGACGGTACGCCGTCTCTCGCTTCCCTCCGGGATGAGGACGGGCTGTCTGTCGCAGCATCGGAGGGTGACCTGCTAGTCTCGGATTCGGAGGACATCCTGGAGCTTCCGCCTCTGGCAGGTAAGTCCCGGGATGATCCGGATCCTGAGATGGCGGCCATGCTTTCCCAGGCCGCCGCGAGCATTGGGCTTCAGTGTACGGCTCCGCCGTCACCCCAATGTTCGCGGCTGGACGCATGGTACCTGGGGTCCGAGCAGGGCGTAAAGCCACGCTCGATCCCAGTGCCATTCTTTCCGGAAGTGCACGAAGAGATTACGAAGTCGTGAAACGCGCCGTTCTCGGCGCATACACGGCAGACGGGCTCTTCCGCCCTCACTTCCCTCGAGGGGGGGGCAGCAGGGGGTTGCGTTGACATACCCCAGGTGGAGCGGGCTGTTGCGGTGCACTTGTGCCCTCAGACCGCTTCTACCTGGAGAGGTCGGCCGAAACTTCCATCCAAGGCAGGTAAGATCTCTTCCACCCTCGGGTCGAAGGCTTACGCTGCCGCTGGACAGGCTGCTTCCTCGCTCCATGCCATGGCCATCCTGCAGGTCCACCAGGCCAAGGCACTTAAGGAGCTCGAAGAGGGAAGTTCTGACCACGCAGTTATGCAGGAGCTGCGCACTGCGACTGACCTGGCCCTCTGGGCCACTAAGGTTACGGCGCGTGCCCTGGGTCGGACGATGTCCACTTTGGTGGTCCAGGAGAGACACCTCTGGCTTAACCTTGCGCAAAGGCGAGAGGCAGAGAAAGTTCGCTTTCTCGATGCCCCCATTGCGCAGGGTGGGCTGTTTGGTGACACGGTGGAAAGCTTTTCTAAGCAGTTTTCCGCCGTGCAGAAGCAGACGGAGGATATTAAGCATATCCTCCCCCGCCGCAGCCAGGCCGCCTCCGTGCCGTCTAGGCTCCGTGCATCGTCTGTTCCCAGACAGCCTCGCCCCTCCCAACTGACCACTCCGGCTGTATCTCCCCCTCGGGTGGCGACCCGGAGAACGGCGAACCGGAGGAGAGCGACTCCTACTCATCAGCAACCACCCCGCAGAAAGCGTTGGACGTGGTCCCGATGGGAGGCAACCAGTGGGGGAAACACCACCATGCTCAGCCCTGGACATTTCATCTCCAAAGTGGCTGGAGCGGGACGGTCCTGCCACGTCCCAACTCGTACCATGCCCCTTTCAGGGTCCGGTGCCCACTCTCTCTCAAGAGTGTTTCCTCCCCTGGTCTTGAGACATAACCGTTATCACTCTCCAAGCGACGGTGTACGGTAACAAGACGTTGCGTTAGTCTGACTCGACGTTGCGTCAATCCGACCCAACAGTGCGTCATGACTTGACGTTGCGTCACTTCGGCGGCGCTGCAGTGAGACACACTCTCAAGCAGACGGTGTGCTACACTGCAGCCCCCACAAGCAGGTAAGTATTCGGGACAGGAAGCTCCTAGGGGATCCGTCCCCAAGCGAAGCAGCCGTCCCGAGAGCCACAGAACCCCCCTCCATGGGGGTGGTGAGGGAGATCGTTCCTCTGGTTCCGCTTGCCCAACGACTGCACGCATGATCTATGCCCAGCAGACCGGGGCGGTGACTAGACAGAATGATCCGTCTCGGCTATGTGATCCAGTTCGCAAACACCTACCCAGATTTCGGGAAATCCTTACACCTCGGTACAAGGGAAGGATTCCGCCGTTCTTTGGGTAGAGGTGGCGACTCTTTTGGCAAAAGAAGTGATCGATCCCCTTCCCATAGCCGGGATGTCATCGGGCTCTACAGCCCGTACTTAATCATCCCCAAGAGAGGTGGAGGGGTGCGCCCAATTCTGAATCTGCATTCACTGAACTGGTGTCTACGGACGGCCATTCAGAATGCTAACACAGAAGCGCATCCTCGAGTCTGTCAGATACGAGGATTGGTTCGTGGCAATCGACCTGAAGGACGCGTACTTCCACGTCTCGATGCTTCTTCGGCACAGACCGTTCCTACGGTTCGCCGTTAGGGGTCGGGCGTACCAGTACAAAGTCCTGCCCTTCGGTCTGTCCCTACAACCCGCGTCTTCACGAAAGACGTGGAAGCTGCACTAACCCCCCTCAGAGAGCAGGGCGTGCATGTACTAAAAGTACACACAGGGATCTGGTGCTCCCGCACCTAAGCCGACTGGGTTTAAAGGTCAACTGAGGAAAGAGAAGTTCTCCTCGAGAACATCTCTTATCTCGGTATGGAACTAGACTCTGTCACCAGATTTACACGACTCATGGATGAGCGTGTCCAAGCCTTGCTGCGATGCCTGAGCAGGCTCAGGCGTCCAGTGGTCCCCCTGAAAATATTTTCAGAAGCTCCTGGGGCGTATAGCATCCACGACTGGGGTTATCCCACTCGGGTTGATGCACATGCGACCACTTCAGCATTGGCTTCAGAGTCGGGTTCCGAGGAGCGCGTGGCGCACAGGCACCAGGCGGATTGCCATCGCCCCGGAGCACCCTGGCCCCATGGTCCTCCAGGACCTTTTTACGAGTGGGAGTACCCCTCGGACAGGTTTCGAGGCGCGTTGTGGTGACAACGGACGCCTCCCTGTTGGGCTGGGGAGCAGTGTGCAACGGGCATACAGCTTCGGGTCGATGGACGGGTCCCCGACTGTACTGGCATATCAATTGCCTGGAGTTGTTAGCGGTCATGCTCGCCCTCAGGAGGTTTCTACCTCTAGTGAGAGGCAAGCATGTGCTGATCCGCTCCGACAGCAGGGCCGCGATAGCGTACATCAACCGCCAAGGCGGGATGCGCTCGCGCCGCTTGTCACAACTTGCCCGACGCCTCCTCTTCTGGAGTCAGCAGAAAATAAGATCTCTGCGAGCCGTATTTCTCCCAGGCTACCTGAACCAGACAGCCGACGCGCTCTCTCGTCAGACGCCGCCTCGAGGAGAATGGCGACTCCATCCTGGGACGATCCGGCTGATATGGGAACTGTTTGGTCAGGCACAGGTGGACCTGTTTGCCTCGCCAGGCAACACCCATTGCCCCCTGTGGTACTCCTTGACCGAGGGTTCCCTCGGCACGGATGCCCTAGCGCACAGCTGGCCCCGTGACAAGTGGAAGTACGCCTTCCCCCCAGTGAGCCTTCTTGCACAGGTCCTGTGCAAGGTCAGGGTCGAGGAACACCAGGTCCTGTTAATTGCGCCATACTGGCCCAACCAGGCTTGGTTCGCAGAGCTAATACCTCTAGCGATAGCTCCCCCCTGGCCCATTCCCCTGCGGAAGGACCTTCTGTCCCAGGGGAAGGGTACGGTATGGCACCCGCGACCAGACCTCTGGAATCTCCATGTCTGGTCCCTGGACGGGACGAGGAGATCCTGAACGAATTGCCTCCGGTGGTGGCGGACACAATTGTTCAGGCGAGGGCACCAACCACGAGGCGTGTGTACGCTGCAAAGTGGCGCATCTTCTCGTCCTGGTGCTCCTCACACAGTGAAGAGCCCGGAGTATGTGTGATCAGTGCAGTGCTGCCGCACACCATGAGCTGGTGGAAGGTAAGTATCTCGGACAGCATAGCCTGGTCACCAAGTTCCTCAGGGGCACGAGGCGGGTTAATCCCCCGCATCCACGCCCTATACCCTCTTGGGATCTCGACGTGGTCCTAACGGGCCTTTCCGAGACCCCTGTCGAGCCCCTAGTAGAGTCTGACCTTCCTCGTCTCACGAGGAAGACAGCACTCCTAGTAGCGCTCGCCTCTATCAAGAGGGTAGGGGACCTACAAGCATTCTCCATGTCCAACGAGTGCCTACAGTTCGGGCCGAATAACTCTCACGTTATCCTGAGACCCCGACCCGGCTACGTGCCCAAAGTTCCTACCACCCCCTTTCGGGATCAGGTAGTGAACCTGCAGGCGCTCCCCACAGGGGAGGAAGACCCAACTCCTTCAGTGCTGTGTCCGGTACGAGCGTTACGCTTCTACCTGGAACGCACGCAGAGCTTCAGGAGCTCTGAGCAGCTTTTTGTCTGTTATGGAGGTCAGCAAAGAGGGAGAGCTGTCTCCAAACAGCGATTGGCACACTGGATCGTGGATGCCATTTCCATGGCTTACCGATGCCAGAACCTGCCATGCCCGCTCGCAGTGAGGGCTCACTCTACTAGGGGTGTAGCCTCCTCGTGGGTTTTGGCTCAGGGCGCCTCTCTAGCAGACATCTGCACAGCTGCGGGTTGGGCTACGTCCAACACCTTTGCAAGGTTTTATAACCTCAGGGTGGAACCAGTATCAGCTCGGGTTTTACGCAGGTAGAACTAGCCACTGGCCGGGCGTACGCCTGCGAAAGAGCCTTCTTCCCTTTTCAGGTGAGTTCAGTGCTCTAATCTACCTCTCTACTTCCCCTACAGGCGAGTATAGGTAACCTAATTCCATCACTCAGCACCTCCATGGTAACAGGCCGGGCGGAGCGGACCTTGTAACCAGGCTGAACATCGGAGTGAGCTGCCCTTTTCAGGTGAGCCCCTTTCTTCAGCCAGTGCTCCGTACGTAGTGGCTCCCCCCTCAGGGGTGGCCCCGTACGATGTAATTCCTTCACCAGAATTCCCCCATTAGGTGAATGTGTGATCTCCCTCACGTGGTGCTCCCAAAATACAGGTAGCAATGCACACTAATTTTTCCATGAGTTCTACCCTTATCAGGTGAGACCATTGGTACATCTCCACATGTTAACCTCCCTACGGTAGGATGTGGCCTCCGTAACGCACTCCCTCCTTGAAGGGGCCGCGTTTCCCAGTGCAGTTCACGGTCGGGCGGCTATCTCGCTGTAGAGATAGGAAGGCCGTCGCCCGTGGAGACCGGTGGTAAGTTACCTCTCACCTTTTTGTAAAAAAGCTCTGGGACGTGTTACCATTTCCCCACTGGAAGGTTACGCTCTCGCGTAGAAGCACAGACCATTGGACCCGCTCGAGCCTGTCAGGGTCGCTCCGCTAGAGATCGTGACGCAGCACAGCGCCGTGGCGTGTTACATAGGAACCCCATACTGTCGTTCTTCGACACAACGTCGAGAGACCGACAGAAAGGGAACGTCTAGGTTACTATTGTAACCCCGGTTCCCTGATGGAGGGAACGAGACGTTGTGTCCTTTCGTGCCACGTCGCTGTGCTGCTCGCTGCAGCGATCGTGAGTCATCCTTACGTTCCTCAGCACAAAAGGTAATGAATGAGCAAGCCGCCTCCCCTTTTATACCCGGATGTCCGGGGCGGGGCACGGCATGCAAATTTCATTCGCCAAATTTCATTGGCCTTTTAAACAAAGTCAGAGTCGATTGGTTCTCAAGAGCGAACCCCATACTGTCGTTCTTCGACACAACGTCTCGTTCCCTCCATCAGGGAACCGGGGTTACAATAGTAACCTAGACGTTCACCTAAAATAAAAATTTGCTCATCATTTATTCACATTTGAGTTGTTTCAAATCTGTATAAATATCTTTGCAAAATTGAGTAGTGTTCGGCATAAGAAAAAATCATGAAAAATCAGAACATAAATTAATAAATTAAACATTCCCTAAACAAATCCGGTAAACACAGTGATTTGGTCAGGACCTTGGTGCCGGTCTTACAACATTTCTGTAGCTGTTGTCGCCGTGCAACTTTAACTTGACTGGTCCAGTGTGATGTAAATAGAAAGCTTCTGGCTGTGTGACGTGGCTGTATGAAACTTGAAAGCAGGCCGTCTGGTGTACACAAATGTAAGGCATTGTCAGAAACTCTAAAGTCAGAAATAAAATCTATTCTAATGTTAAACACAGAAGAAAAGAGAAATTCAATGTCTTTTGTTGCTTTTTTCGTTTTTGTATTGAGCAGTAAAGACTGAAAGTTTTGAAGAAATGTATTTAAATTTGTATATTTCCCACCAGTTAGACACACTCATTTTTACAATGGATTTTATTGGTAGAAGAATTATACATTTATAGATATCACTTGCAGTCTCTAATGTTGACTGCATTCAGTTTTACTCTGGAATTAATAGAGTGTAAGTTTATTTAAAAACATTTCCATGCTGTGTGCATAATCAATCGTAAATTTTGTTAATTTGTTATTGTTTATTGATTGACAGCCATAGTTTTCACTACACCAATAGCACAGATGATAACATTGTTGGATAAAATAGCCAAGTCTTTCTTTACGTTTTTTTAAGTTTTATTTTGAGTGAGTGGTTTTTCAGTAGTAAGTTTTTTTTAAGTAAGGGCTATTTTCAGGAATATTACATCCATAACACTACAGATTATTTATATATAATAATATTGTTCACGTAGTTTCTTTTCTGCATTCTTTGCTCTTACTGCATTACTTTACATTTATTGTGTTGCTGAAACTCTTATAAGAGTTTTTGTTTATTTGTTTAAAATATCTTTTTATTCATGATTTAAAATCTCTCTTGCAGCTCTGCATGTCAGGATGGGGTGGATGGTGAAAGGAGAGAACCCAAATGCAGGCGTGATACAATGAAAGACAAGACTTTAATACACAAAAAACCAGAAAACAAAAACCCACGATGGGGAAAACAGTTACACTAAAACACTACAAAAGGGTCAAACAAAAGACTTCCCACAATGGGGCACAAAACAAGGTAATATTTTCTAAAACTAAAACAAGGTAAAACAGGGACAATCCAAACAGGAACATGAAACACGAACAAGACTGTACACGAACAGGGAATCAAGGACCAGATCACGAACACGAGTAACACATGTAGCAAACGCAATGCAGCGACCCAGGACAGAAAACACAAGGGCTTTATATAGGGAAACATAACAAGGGATAACGACACGAGGCAGGTGTGGGGAATGAAACGATGATGGGAAGCTAGACGGGATACCAAGGGGGCGGGGTCAAGAGACGAGACAAGAGAGCACATGGCATGTAAGAAAACAATACCATGTGACACTCACACAACACAGGTCTGCCATGACTCTGCCAAAACCAGGAAAAACATGACCAAGATAGGCAGAATCATGACAGAACCCCCCCCTTAAGGAACGACATCCTGGCGTTCCTCAAGGGAGCCGACAAACAGAACAGGACATAAACACAACCAGCACACGGACCTGGTGCTGTCACGACCTGGTCCACCAAACTAGAGAATACATGACAAGAAGGACCAGATCATGACAGCACCCCCCCCCCAGGGAACACATAGCAACCCTGAAGGGGACACAACAGACAAAGAACATGACAAGACCAGAGCACCTTACAAAAGGCATACAGACAAAACAAAACACACGGACATGGTATTGTCATGATCCGGTCCACAAGACTACAGGATATTTCACAAGAAGAACCAGATCATGACAATACCCACCCTTAGGGAGTGCCACCTGGCGACCCTAAGGGGAACATATATTAGGGGACACAGCAGACAATGACATGGACAAAGACATTAACCAAACACACATAACAGAACAGATCATGGGTACAACAGACATTACAATATAAGGGTTGGGGTGACCTAATAAAAATAACATAGACGGGATGGGAGGAGGGGGAACAAAATGTCCAAACTGAGGGGGACAAGACAAGGGTGTGACAGGGGGAGTCCTAGGGGCTTGAGTCCGTGCAGGCTTAGGGCTGGGTTTGGGCACCCGAGTTCTTGCCCGCACTGATGCCCCCGAGGGCGCTGAAGCGGCAGAGAATGCCGGCTGTACCGGCGCAGGAGCCGCGTGGAAAGCCGGCTGTACCGGCGCAGGAGCCGCGTGGAAAGCCGGCTGTACCGGCGCAGGAGCCGCGTGGAAAGCCGGCTGAACCGGCGCAGGAGCCGCGTGGAAAGCCGGCTGAACCGGCGCAGGAGCCGCGTGGAAAGCCGGCTGAACCGGCGCAGGAGCCGCGTGGAAAGCCGGCTGTACCGGCGCAGGAGCCGCGTGGAAAGCCGGCTGTACCGGCGCAGGAGCCGCGTGGAAAGCCGGCTGTACCGGCGCAGGAGCCGCGTGGAAAGCCGGCTGTACCGGCGCAGGAGCCGCGTGGAAAGCCGGCTGTACCGGCGCAGGAGCCGCGTGGAAAGCCGGCTGTACCGGCGCAGGAGCCGCGTGGAAAGCCGGCTGTACCGGCGCAGGAGCCGCGTGGAAAGCCGGCTGTACCGGCGCAGGAGCCGCGTGGAAAGCCGGCTGTACCGGCGCAGGAGCCGCGTGGAAAGCCGGCTGTAACGGCGTTGAAGCAGGACTTGGATCCGGGACAGGACTTGGATCCGGGACAGGACTTGGATCCGGGACAGGACTTGGATCCGGGACAGGACTTGGATCCGGGACAGGACTTGGATCCGGGACAGGACTTGGATCCGGGACAGGACTTGGATCCGGGACAGGACTTGGATCCGGGACAGGACTTGGATCAGACGTCGGAACAGGACTTGGATCCGGGACAGGACTTGGATCAGACGTCGGAACAGGACTTGGATCCGGGACAGGACTTGGATCAGACGTCGGAACAGGACTTGCATCCGGGACCGGCGCTGCAACCTGGACCCGCCGCTTCTTCTTCTTTGAGCGGCGGGTGACAGTAGAGGTTGCAGGAAGGGGCGGGACCAGTTCGGCCCCCGAAGACTCGGACGGAGAGTCCCAGGACTGCCTCCTGGGACGTCTCCCCCGGATTGAGACAGGAGGATCGACAGGAGGACCGACAGGGAGAGTGGGGTTGGCTGGGCTGGAGCAGTGAGGAGCTGAGTCCCCCAAAGTGACCGTGGCCAGGACGCAATCCTCAGGGACCGTGGCCAGCGGGCTGGAACCCCAGGTTGGAGCTGCTGGCCACGGGTCATCCCGGTTGATCACGTACCTGACCGCGTCCTCAAGATAGAGGAGACTCAGCATCCTGACCTCGCTGGGCTTGAGGGGTGTGGCGAGGCAGCAGTTTAGGATCCCCAACATCTCCCTGTCGGAAAAAACTGTCTCCTTCGCCGCCGCCACAAACTCCTGGAGGAACTCCAATATGCCCCGATTCCCCTGCCGGAGCCCAAGTAGGAGGCGAGCTTGGCGGGTACGAACCGGGCAGGGACCCAGCTTCCACACACCTGCTGGGTTCATTTCTGGTCGCTGCATTCTGTCAGGATGGGGTGGATGGTGAAAGGAGAGAACCCAAATGCAGGCGTGATACAATGAAAGACAAGACTTTAATACACAAAAAACCAGAAAACAAAAACCCACGATGGGGAAAACAGTTACACTAAAACACTACAAAAGGGTCAAACAAAAGACTTCCCACAATGGGGCACAAAACAAGGTAATATTTTCTAAAACTAAAACAAGGTAAAACAGGGACAATCCAAACAGGAACATGAAACACGAACAAGACTGTACACGAACAGGGAATCAAGGACCAGATCACGAACACGAGTAACACATGTAGCAAACGCAATGCAGCGACCCAGGACAGAAAACACAAGGGCTTTATATAGGGAAACATAACAAGGGATAACGACACGAGGCAGGTGTGGGGAATGAAACGATGATGGGAAGCTAGACGGGATACCAAGGGGGCGGGGTCAAGAGACGAGACAAGAGAGCACATGGCATGTAAGAAAACAATACCATGTGACACTCACACAACACAGGTCTGCCATGACTCTGCCAAAACCAGGAAAAACATGACCAAGATAGGCAGAATCATGACACTGCAAACAAGTGTCACCAGAGTAAACATAAATATTTGTAATGAAATTGTAATTTAAATATTTTTATTATGTATTTGACCAAAATTTGTTTTATTTCATGCGAGTAATAAATCATGCCATGGCAATTTAATTTCCTTATATAGTGTTGTCACACTTGTTTGGGATTAATTAAAATGTTTCTGTTCATGGCAATCAAATACACAAATACCCTTGTTGTGATGTTTAAACATAAAATAAAAAATCTGTCTATGTGCAAGATTTCTCTTTTCCAAAATATAAATAAACCTGTGTTAGGGATGTGACCATTTTTAGGTATACAAATAACCTCTTAAAATTTATGTCAATTAAACTACACACACCAAATGCAATAATATCCAACAAATGGCCAAGGGATTGCCTTTATTGAACATAAATTAATAACAATATTATTATTTTCGTTTTTCTGTTTATAAGAAAAAAATGTGCTGTTGATATGACAATCCTAAATCCCTAAAAATAAAAATAATACTCGAAACACTTAAAGAGAGACCCCCCACCAAATGTTGTTAATATTATACTAGATAGATACTAATGTATTGTATATTTGTTAGAAAAGAGAACAAAGTATTTTCTTGTCATATATCATACATGTATAGTATATGCAAGATTCCTGATATGCAAAGTGCAGTGATTTTTAGATCATATCTTTCATGGACCAACTTTACGATAGTTCCTCAAAGTCATGGTGAAGTTACTGGAAACTCCACGTCTTAATTCTTCCTGGACCTGAAATATAATATATGTTTAAAGTTCTTCATTCAGTAGTATATGTTAATGTATATGTAGATAATATAAATAAATGATTGATTATAAATCATATTGTAAAATATTGTCTTTTGTCTTTTTCACAGTAAATAACAGGCTTGTTATGATGTTATATACAGGTTATTACTCACTTCTGTAATCAGTTCTTCAATCTGAGCCTCTGACAGCGTTTCCTCACTTATAAATTTCAATTTTAATCCTGCGACTGATCCGTAAAAACAAAATAAAAGACTGTTCACTACATGCAAACATGTAACTACTGTGTGTACTGACAATGTGACAAGAAAGTCAGATGTTATTTGAATTTGGCAAATTCATCACACAAGATATATGTACAACACATACCATATGAAGCAGGTGCATCTGTGTTTGTTAGAGGAATGTTCATGAAGTGAACCGAAAAACAAATACAGGCATTATAAAAGTTAGAAATATTATCAACCAAAACCTGTGTATGAATGGGTTTTTCGGTCAATTTAATTTGGCTTGTTTCTCTGTGTGAATAGTGTGAATTTCATGCTTTGATTTTAAGATCTGGATGATCTCACCTCTATAACAGAAGAAAGGCAAACGATCATGGCAGCTCTCATCTGTCCACTGGCCAAGAGATTGTAAAGAAACTGCAGTACAATGTTGAGCTATAATATGTCCTGGGAAATTGAAACCATTATCCGGTTCTTGATAAATATTCAATGAACTATGAAACCAGTATGTAAAAGAAGAGTTGCTCTGATCTGACCACAGTCTGTTCCTATAAAGACCGATCCATACATCATAACCATAGGAACGTGTAATGTTCAGAATCTGTTGATGTTCTGTCTCATTTCTCACGATGGCCAGATCTGTGTAAAACTCTCTGCAGTATCTCTGAGCTTCACTCCAGCTCTTTCTTTCAAAAACCAAAACATAATCCTGAGATGTGTCTCCTTTTCCTAAAATAAAACAAAGTTAAGTTTGACTGTGGATGTATCTACTTTTTGGTACACATCTTGCGTTTGTGTCTTTGGTGTAGGCAGTGAGTTTACACAATGTAATGGAGAATAAGAGCCATTTTTATGCACAGCAAATTAAAACCATTTTTCTGTCAACTAAGAGCTTTAACCCTTTCCCAGCAGTAAAATAGCTTCGATGGACAGCTAATGATGTCTGATTCTTGTCAATGTGTAGTATGCAGACATAAAAGTAGGTTTTTTAAGAAGCCTAAAGAAGTAAAAAGTTATTATCCATCATTTTTAGATAGAGTGTCTTACCATCATAGCAAACAAATGGAAATGAATAGTCACATGATACATCACGCCAGCTACCATCGTTTTCCATATAAACACACAGTTCATCTCCGAAGTAGTTGTTTGGTTCATGATACCCGTCTCTGAATTCCCTCTCTCCCCCCTGATAGAAATCTTCATCATCCAGTGACCATCTCCAGCTGTTGACATCATCATACAGTCCAATCCAGGCTGAACCATTATAACTCCCATTAACTGTGTTCATCACACTGTTCATGTCTGTCATGTTCTCAATGGTTGCCAGATCAGTGTAATTCTGTCTGTAGTATCTCTGAGACATACTGACATGATTCAGCGGTCCCTGTCAATTAAATAGAAAATGTATTTTTTAAGCAAGTTTCAAGATTTAAAGGGAGGCTTCAATGTCCGCTTTCACAAATACATCTGATAAGTTAGACATAAGAAGTGTTCTCAGACGTATGGATACCCTGAGTGTTCAAATTCATGTCTAGCGAAATTTCGAAAGATATAAATTATTAATGTTTGACGATCTCACCACTATAGAAAACAAATGGAATTTCATGAATGACCCAGGTCCAGGGTTATACCAGTTCCTGAACTGTTTTTCTCCGTCTTTAAAGAAATCTGTGTCCTCTAGAGTCCATTTCCAACTGTTCAGATCATCATAGAGTCCAATCCAGGCCAGGTCTATGGAGATATAGGCATTTACTGTGTTTAGTAACGGGAGCTTTTCTTGATCCCGTCAAGAGTGACCAGATCTTAGTCATCATATTTAGTCAATACGTTTTGAGGACTGACCTTATTATAGGTCTTAAAACTATTATTTAACAGTTTTATATCATGTTTTACCGTTTAGACTTTCAGAGTATTTAAGGAATATCCAACTTTAAACAACCCAACTATTCTTTATTGGGATAAAGTGAAAACATGGTTGAGGCTGCTTTAAGAGAAATACAAATAAATCACAAATGTCATTCAAAAATGTCATATTTCCTGTATGTTCTTTTTACCTTAATGTCTAGAAAACAGTAATTCTCATCTTGCCATTTACTGTATTTGTTTGTGGTCTTTGTATTTGCAGCAGCCTGAATAAATGTGAGAAGTACGTCTAAAATCAAATGACATGGTGGGTAACATAACCTGCAGCTTTGTTTGATCATAGGCAATAACCAGTTGGACTACATGGTTAGAGATGATCAGTTGTTAAAATAAGCCCCCCCCCCAAAAAACACGTTCTTTCATAGAGCAGATGTTCTTTCAGGTGCTTCATATATTGAACCATTTTTTTTATTTAAATGCATGATTGACTTAATTTGAACTCTGGATTTCCTGTTCTGTCTAAGAGGAACAGGCTCTCACGTTTATTGTAATCTGAGAAATGTTCTTGAAGGAACCGGTACAATCAGGCAGGACGTGCTAACGTGACAGCATTCCTTGCATTTTACACTTGCAGAATGCAAATGACTTAAGTTCTTATAAAGTTCATATTGTACTGTGAGATTAAACTATCTATGCAAATCGAAAATAGAACAATAAAAAATCCACAGCCTTTAATCTCAAAACCATCAAATAAAATATGTTGAGCCTTGAGACTCAAAATACTTTTTACATTATTAAATGGGAAAAATATGAACTGACACTAACTTCTGCGATGCTATTTTATGGGTGTCAGAACTGTCAGAACGAAGACTTGAACACACAACAAATTGAAGAGATTTGACCAAAGGCAGTTTTTCTTCAAACCTTGCAAAAATGTAAAATATGTGCCTGAAAGTAAACTGCATTTGTTAATAAAGCTTTTAATACAATACAGGTCAAAGAAGCTTTACAGTGAATCTTGTTCATTTCACAGGTTTTTCATTTAATAAGTATTTCTTTTTATTTGCTGCCTAAAAACTATTTAAAGAAAATGTTTGCCCAACATTTGAATTGTGTCATTATTAGTCAAGTTGTTCCATCCCTTACAGTTTTCTTTAAACATAAAATTACTACTTTTCAACACGCTTTATAAAGACAAAAAAGCCCTGTGAAAAAGACCTTATCACTCATGCTCTTTATCCCAGTTTGTCCCATCTGATCTTTGGATGTCTTAGAGGAACTCGTTCTCATATTTATTGTAATCTGAGAGATGTTCCTGAATCAGCGGTATAATCTGGCATTACATGTTAACGTTTCAGCATTCCTTTCATTTTATACGTGCAGAATGCAATTCATTTTAAGATTCTGATGGTATTAAAATTATTTAGCAGCAGATAATAGAACACTAAAATACCCAGTCTTAATCTCAAAACCACAAAATAAATATAATAGGTGTCGTTGCATATATTTGTTATAAAACTCAAATAGTTTTTTACATCATGAAACACTATATATAAAATGACACGTATTTCAGCCCTGTTATTTATTGGTGTCACACTTTTACTAAAAAACAAAGTGAACAGATTTGACCGAAGGCAATCTTTCTTCAAAACTGGTATTTCAGCTTACAGTTTAAATTGTCCAAATGTAAAATATGTGCCTGAGAATAAATTGCATTAATGAACAAAGCTTTATAATAAAATACACGTTAAAGAAGCTCTACAGTTAAGGTCATACATAATGATTTTTTCATTTTCTCACAGGTGTTCATTCCAAAAAAATACAAAATTAAAATATGTTTTTTGTTTGCTACCTAACTAACAGATTAAATAGTTTTAAATTTGTCATCATCAATCAAACTTTTCCAATCTTTATTTTTTCTGTAAAAAACTGATTATTTTTAAACACAGTCCTTATAACTCGTGCTCTTTATCCCATGTTTCCAAAGCTATGTTACACCTCAGAAGGCCTGCCTCATATTGTCCATCGAGATAATCCACATTGATTTCAGATCTGCAAAAGGTTGAGCATATTGAGCAAAACAACTTCAGATTGGTGTATTTCTCAGGCCAAAATGTTATATACATCGTTAGAAACTCATCAAGCAATTGTACGGAGCAGTTTTAATGTGCCAGCATGCTGCATGGCAGACAGTGTTAAAGGGATGGTTCACCTAAAATAAAAATTTGCTCATCATTTACTCACATTTGAGTTGTTTCAAATCTGTATAAATATCTTTGCAAAATTGAGTAGTGTTCTGCATAAGAAAAAATCATGAAAAATCAGAACATAAGTAGCTAACCCATTATATTGCGAATAAATTAAACATTCCCTAAACAAATCCGGTAAACACAGTGATTTGGTCAGGACCTTGGTGCCGGTCTTACAACATTTCTGTAGCTGTTGTCGCCGTGCAACTTTAACTTGACTGGTCCAGTGTGATTTAAATAGAAAGCTTCTGGCTGTGTGACGTGGCTGTATGAAACTTGAAAGCATGCCGTCTGGTGTACACAAATGTAAGGCATTGTCAGAAACTCTAAAGTCAGAAATAAAATCTATTCTAATGTTAAACACAGAAGAAAAGAAAAATTCAATGTCTATTGTTGCTTTTTTCCTCCTGCGTTTTTGTATTGAGCAGTAAAGACTGAAAGTTTCGAAGAAATGTATTTAAATTTGTATATTTCCCACCAGTTAGACACACTCATTTTTATAATGGATTTTATTAGTAGAAGAATTATACATTTATAGATATGTTATAGTCTCTAATGTTGACTGCATTCAGTTTTACTCTGGAATTAATAGAGTGTAAGTTTATTTAAAAACATTTCCATGCTGTGTGCATAATCAATCGTAAATTTTGTTCATTTGTTATTGTTTATTGATTGACAGCCATAGTTTTCACTACACCAATAGCAAAGATGATAACATTGTTGGATAAAATAGCCAAGTCTTTCTTTACGTTTTTTAAGTTTTATTTTGAGTGAGTGGTTTTTCAGTAGTAAGTTTTTTTTAAGTAAGGGCTATTTTCAGGAATTTTACATCCATAACACTACAGATTATTTATATATAATAATAATAATAAAGAATTATAGTGATTATTGTTTAACATCCATAGATAATGATTTGTCAAACTGGAAAAACAGAGCTACCCTCAAATAAAATGTTGCTTACGGCTGCCCTGAAGGCTTGGGCCGGCCCGGTTACATGTAGTACCAGTAATATTTGCACATTGACCCTTATAAGTAGTCTTTGGTTTGCAAGGTAAGAAAACAAATTGTCAAATTTTCATGTGTGGATAAGGTAGGGAATATGTTTTCTCAAAATATATCATTGTGTAGTTATCTCTTCCCATTGTCTGTGTATCGATTGCTGAATATGTACTTCTGTGGCTGCTATTAATTAAAAAGTGGGCTGGACTTGTAAGCAGAAGGTAAAGACTGCAATAAAGACTGAAAGTTGATGGGTTTGAGTCCCAATACCAGCAGACAAGAATTGAAGTGTCCTTGAGCAAGACACCTTATCCCTTTTTGCGCTGCAGTAATGATTGACAATTGCATAATACTGTAATTCGCTTTGTATAAAAGCGCATGTTATTACTCGCTTTGTATAAAAGGATATGATATTCCTCATTTCTGGAAAGTTTAAAAAAAATAGGGGTATAAATTAAGAGTATAGCCACTTCTCCAGGAATCACTTCCCAACTGTCTATATCCACACAAAGACTCACGCACTAGGACGTAATTCTTAACGCTTTGTTCTGTTTAACACAGAATTAGCTATTTTGAAAAATGCAAACGGTTCTGGGGAACTTTTGACCACCATTTTAATTTTTTGGTCCAAGAACTGTTTGATTAGAAGCGTTCTTCGAAATATCTTCCTCTGTGTTAATCCAAAACGAAGAAATGTAGACAGGTTTGGAATTCTGGGGTAAATTATGCCTTTAATGTTGTAGCTGTACGTATAAAATTCAGCTTTAATGAAATTTTGTAAAGTATAAACATTCAGCTTTAATGAAATTTTGTAAAGTATAAACATTCAGCTTTAATGAAATTTTGTAAAGTATAAACATTCAGCTTTAATGAAATTTTGTAAAGTATAAACATTCAGCTTTAATGAAATTTTGTAAAGTATAAACATTCAGCTTTAATAATTCTTTTGTAAAGTACTTGAAAAAAATTAATACTTTACAAAATTTTATTAAAGCTAAATGTTTATACTTTACAAAAATGTAAACAAAGCTGAAGTGTTATACTTCACAAACTTTAATTTTAGCTGAAATGATGACATTTCAGCATTTTCGCTTTCACGTTCCCAATTTCGTCTCAAACCACAAAACTCCCCGTTTAACCACAAAACACCCTTAAACATTCCACTATAATGAAACATAATATTAAATCGCATAAACTTATTACCAAAGCAAGAAAAAAGCACACATGTCCACACACCCAGAATAGCGAATCGGCGGCTGTGAAACGCAACGCTCCACTTCGCGCCATATTGGATTTAGCAGGATGCTAGGTGCTGGAGGAGTTGTTAGCTAGCCCGCGTGATTTCTCGTGTCCTGTGTTTCTAAGCGGTTTCAGCCGTTTTGCGGATATTGTTAGGAATGTACCGGCGCGGGGGAAGCAAGAAGGACAATGCCAAGCCGAGCAGAGACAGAAGCGACAAGTACGCGGAGCTGCTGGTGTTCGGCTACGCCTGCAAGCTGTACCGGGACGACGAGAAGGCTGTGTACCACGATCAGGGCAAACACCTCATCCCATGGATGGGGGACAGGACCATCATGATCGATAGGTCGGTTTAACAAAGCTCACGGGAATCATTAGTTAAGCAGCTTAACTTGTGGACCTCGTTGGATGTTGTTGTTGTTTTGCAGCACAGGTGGAGCTGATGGCTCTGCGTCATGTTTACGTTGCAAACGTTGAATAAAGGAGACCTGACACACGACACATCTGACATGACATGCTTGGATTGTCATTATTGTAACCGGAAATACAGTGGGGATGACGTCAGTGAGGGGGGGGGGAGTGTTTGGATGCAGAGTGCAGGCCTTGGACGGTTAGGCCCTGTATTTATATTCAATGTATGGTTTCATGCTATGAGAAACAGCATCAAGCTTTGGGATATAATGGGATTTTTCCATAGGGTTTCTCGTATAATGGGATTTTCCATAGGGTTTCTCGTATAATGGGATTTTTCATAGGGTTTCTCGTATAATGGGATTTTTCCATAGGGTATCTCTTATATTAGGATTTTTCCATAGGGTTTCTCATATAATGGGATTTTCCATAGGGTTTCTCTTATAATGGGATTTTTCCATAGGGTTTCTCATATAAAGGGATTTTTACAAAGGGTTTCTCATATAATGGGATTTTCCATAGGGTTTCTCATATAAAGGGATTTTTCCATAGGGTTTCTCATATAATGGGATTTTTCCATAGGGCTTCTCGTATAATGGGATTTTTCCATAGGGTTTCTCATATAAAGGGATTTTTACAAAGGGTTTCTCATATAATGGGATTTTCCATAGGGCTTCTCATATAAAGGGATTTTACAAAGGGTTTCTCATATAAAGGGATTTTACAAAGGGCTTCTCATATAAAGGGATTTTACAAAGGGTTTCTCATATAAAGGGATTTTCCCTAGGGCTTCTCATATAAAGGGATTTTTCCATAGGGTTTCTCATATAAAGGGATTTTTCCATAGGGTTTCACGTAAAATGGGATTTTTCCATAGGGTTTCTCATATAATGGGATTTTTACAAAGGGTTTCTCATATAAAGGGATTTTTCCATAGGGCTTCTCGTATAATGGGATTTTCCATAGGGTTTCTCATATAATTGGATTTTTCCATAGGGTTTCTCGTATATTGCGATTTTTTTTTTCCATTGGGTTTCTCATATAATGGGATTTTTTCCATGGGGTTTCTCATATAATGGGATTTATAAGGATGTGGGCATCTGCTTCCAAACACTTAAGGATTTGTTTTGGTCTGCATGTGCACACATGGGCATCTGATTGTGCATTATTGCATTTATGGATTGAGGAATGGTTTAATCACAAGCAAACTTTTTTTACATCATGCTGTCATATTTTTTCTTTCTACTCTATTTTGATGGGCAGGTTATGTGGAATATTTTAGGAATGCCCAGGACATTCTTTGAAGTGACTGGTGACCACAGAAAAAGCGACATGATGGCTTACATGATTGGAATGTTTGTCATGTGTCGGTCACGAACGAGTCGAGAATTCTTCGTGGCTAGACGAGAAGAGCAGAAGCCTGTCGGGAAAAGCCGAGTCTTTATATGCCGGAAGGGACTGGGCTTTGTTCGGATAGGATGAAGTGCATTAATTGGGGGACTAGAATAATACCAATTTGTGATAGAGGGAAAATAGTAATCATTATTAGAATATAGAATATAGTAATGATCAGTAACTTGATGGTCAGTTTTGCTTTTGGGGAAACTATTCCTTTAAATGCAAACCAAAACAAATGTTAGATTCAGGTTAAACTGTACAGGTGTCCGTACATTAAGGTGGTTCTTACATGAAAGTAGACAATTCCTGTTTTCTTTTTGTTCATACATTCAGTTCTCAACCGTTCTTTTAGAGGATAGGAATTTGGGAATGCTTTCACACTTTTTCTTTAACTTTTTCCAGTTCAGCATAAAAATACACAAAAAGATAAGAGAGAAACACTTTGTATCGAGCCACCTTAATCTGCACGGATCTGTTTCTTGATTCCAATGTGTTTATGTTTGTCTCTCTATCATGTAACCAGAACTTATTTCCTCAGCATTTAAGGCTAAGGGGTCCCGCCAGGCCCCGATTGCCACCTCATCGACCACTTCTCTCTTTTGCCGAAGATACTGGAACTGAGAAGTTGAAAACAGGAGCGAGCGCAGGAAAATTTCCTCCGTATGGGTTCTTACGGATAGGTATTTATGTGCTCGGGCTTGTGTGGATGTACTTCTTTTTTAGTTTATTAGGAACGATGGTTTATTGAACCATGTAAGGTAAGAGAAGAGTTGTTGTTTTGCGATTCCTTCTACTTTGCGGATTTCGCGAGTTCATTCGCGTGTTACGCCAGGCGTTCTGCAGTTCTCCTGAGTTCTTGTAAGCACAGTAAAATTTTGTTTAATGTGAATTCTTATATGATTTTAAATACCAGCCTAAGACATTGCTTTTACAGCTCCCCAGCGTGGTGAGTATTTGTTGCATGTAAATAAATAAATAAATTCCTCCCAGGTTTAACCAAATGATTCGTATTGCAGGTACGATGGCCGTGGTCATTTACATGACCTTTCAGAGTATGATGCTGGCTCGTGGAACTGTGACTACCAGCTGTCAGAGGAAGAGGCTAGGATCGAGGCTTTATGCGATGAGGAGCGGTATCTGGCCATGCACACAGATCTGCTGGAAGAAGAAGCCCGGCAAGGTAAATTATTTGCTTGCTGTTTGACAGAATCAATTGAAAGGCTGAGTTATATTGCGGTTCCGTGTTTGGCTCATAGTTGTGTTTTTTTCTGGAAAGGCAAACTGAGTTTCAGCTCGGGCGTTCCGAACGTCTTTGCGTGACTCGTATATATTGGTGAAACTGTAGCCTGTCATCCAGATTTAAAAGCTTCTGTGATGTTGATCCTTTTGGAGCTGAGCTATTCTTGTCATGCTGAATCTTCACATTTTTACAAAGCATTCAGACAATGCAGATATTACACTGTTTGGGAATTATGTTAAATGTAAATGACATTTTACATAAATGTGTGGAATCCCGGGTAGATAGAATGTATGTTGTTTTTAAACGATTAAATGATAGTTCCCCTAAAAATGCAATTTCTGTCATTTAATCACCCCCTTTTTATTTTAAACCCGTTTGAATTCGAAGATATTTTGAAGAAAGTTGATTACAGGTACCTATTCACTTGCATTGGTTTTGTGTCGATACAATAAAAGTGAATTAGTGGTTTTGTGTCGATACAATAAAAGTGAACGAGTGCCACTGCTGTTCAGTGACCAATTTTTGTCTAAATATCTTCTTTGTGTTTGCTATCTTTAGAGATGTTCAGTTTGTTTAAAATGTAGTATAAACTGTTTCTTTCTGTCTAGGAAATGTTTAGACGACATCTGAGAATTAATTCAGTCTGACACAACCATATAAAGTTACACCGCTCAATAAAACTTCCAGCAGGTTAAACCCGTCTATGATGACGCTTCTCTTCTTAAGAGGCACTTAAAACATGTTTGTCAGACGGAGGTGCAGATAAACTGGCATTGAAATATGGCGTCCTTTGCTAATGGTGACAGTACGGGAGTCATTTTCTCTCCAGTCATTATGTTGCTTCGCCCTTCAGGTGGAGACTTAACCTTATTAAACAAGGCTATTATCAATCTGTCCACATTAACATCCTTAAAGATGTAATAAACCGTCCTGGGTGTCTTCTGTGGCCTTTCCTTGTACCCTTTTGCTTTTTTATAGTATCTGCATTCAAACCATTAGAGAGAGGAATGATGCCCAATTGGATTTGCAGATTTGGATAAATGTGTTTTTTTAATGTGTAATAAAATAGTGCTAAATTTGCAATTCAAGGGGGAAAGTTTAGTTCTTGCGAGGCAGCAAGGTAATAATAATCATGCTAACCCTGATAATGGTAATGGTGTTAAAAGCAATAGTTACTAAAAAAAAAGAAAACCGTCTCATTATTCTTTTATCATTCCAAACCTGTATGGCTTTCTTCTTCTGCAGAACACAAGACTAGACCTTTTGAGGAATGTTAAGAACTTGGTTTTGTGTCCGTACAATAGAAGTGTCAAACTATTTACTTTTGCTTTCATCCAAAGAAAGAATACATACAGGTTTATGAAAAGCGACTTACAAGTGAGGATTACAAAATAAGTACTTAGAACAAGAGGTAACAAAGCAATAGGTAAATGATGCAAGTTTAGTCTTTGAGTGCAATGTAAATGTGACTTATGTATTGCCCCTTGAGCAAACAACATGTTTAAAAATTATAGATGTGTTAATTTGTACATTTCTAAATCATTAAGAATAAATATTTTATTATTTACTCACCTTCCAGTTATTTTGATCTTAACACATTTCTGATTATCACAGAGAAAGATATTTGGAAGAATGCTTTTTACCAAACAGTGCTTGGACCTCCTTTCACCACCATAGTAGAATTTTTTTTTATATTTCTGGTGTTCTTTTTAACATAGAATGAGATATTTTGAAGAATGTAGGACAGCGATTGTAGGCCTACTATTGTGACTCTTGTGTCATGTAATTGTGAACATTTTTTGTCAGAGGGGTCCAAGCACTGTTTGGTTACAAGCATTGGAACTAACATCTTACTCCTTGTTCAACCATACAAAGAAACTATACATGTTTGAACAACTTTAGAGTGAGTAACTTTAGTGAGTATTTTTGTGCCATCAAAAGACCTGAAAGTTCATGAAAACTACAATACATTGCACTAAGGATAAAATTGTTTCAAATGGAGTCAGTATGTTGGAGTTGAATTGATCTCGGGATGTTGTTCAGAAGAATAAGGCAATATCAACACAGCATTCTTAATAATTTAGACGCCCTGTAGTAACGTTTCTCTCTTTTACTCGCAGAGGAAGAGTATAAAAGGCTGAGCGAGGCTCTAGCTGATGAGGGAACCTACAACGCGGTGGCCTTCCGGTACAGCGCAGACTACTACGACCCGTCCCAGCCCACAGAGGAAGAGGAAGCCAACAAAGAAAGGGGTGAGAACAAATTCAAATACAACATCAGAAAGCCCTCACTGGTTTTCCACTAGTTACTGTGTTAGAAGGTTTATAAGAGAAGTATATAATATGTACCATATGTGCCCTAGTGATTCTTCGAACGAGTTTCAAAAATGCTCTAGGGTAGGACAAGGTCGTTTCCGACGGCTCAAATGAGAAGGGTTTAAAGGCTCTAGGCACAAGAGATCTGTTTAAACCAAGCGAGGCAGGTGGATATGAAGAGACTGTTAATGAATGGTGAGGTCCAACAGTTCAACGCTAATGCAAAACATCAAACTCTTTGACGTAGAGCTGTGTATAAATAGGAATAGAATTAGTTTCGGTGTTTGGAGCTCAAAATTCTGTGACAAACTGGTTCATAAAGCAAACTGTAATTGCTCGTGATACTTCCGTAAGATATGTTTACACCTGCCTTGTTTCAGAGAATTTGTTATGCCGTCAACGTTTTGTTTCTTGTATGCATAGAGCATGGTTTCAGATGTTTATCTATATATATTTTTATACCCTAGTCAACATTTGAATTAGATCAAAACCGTTCATAAAAGTTATGGATAAACCTTAAACAATTCCCATTCATGTCTCCTATGATCCACTATGTTGACTTGTGTATAAAAATTGTGCAATATTTTGTGTTCACAAAAAACCTAAATTGTCCAGTTGCGTGAAAATTTACACACAAAGTCAGTGCAAATATAGGAATAGATGCAACAGGTGATGAGAATGATCTTTTAAAAGGTACTGACACAAAAATTAAAGCCGATTATTTCACCCAATGTTGAAATAACGATTGTAATATAAAAATAAAAATGTGTTAAACACTGCATTAAATAACAAATAAACATCATAATAAAATGATAATATATGGTTATTTTAGTCATTATTTATTATGAATACCAGTTGTAAGTTATTAAAAATATTAATATATAACATGTAAAAAATTCAAAAATAAATAAACGAGAAAACCTTGTGAAACGCAATGCAGTACAATAATTATTATGACCTAATTATTCTGTTTTCATAATTGTTGGAATCCAAAATTGTAATAATTAATATTGAATTAATATCAAAATTAAAAATCTAAAATGATTTATTGCACAACATTATGAATTTAACTAGGGGTGTGCACGGATAGTCGAATATTCGAATATTCGGTCTGCTGTAATTATTCGATTAATAAAAATGCTATTCGAATGCAGGGAAAACTCCTCTTCTCGCGTCCGCCCTAGACCCTCGACACAAACATCTCAGGTTCCTCGGAGAACACATGAGAGAAGTAGTAAGAAAAACACTTTTTAAACATTATCACAGCATTTTCCTTCATGCGAGAGGCGCGCGCATCAAGAGGTTGCGGCAATGCCCGCTCGTCGGAAAAGGTTGAGCCAGTTCTTAAGCGATGATTACAGAGAATCACGCCGAGACGAGTGGGAACAGTTGTTGCTGGAGACGTGGATCCCAGTATACAACATTACACATACAGATGAGGATCCCAGTATACAACATTACACATACAGATGAGGATCCCATTCAGTGGTGGATGAAAACACGAAGCGCTTCACAAAACTTTAGCACAGCGTTACTTGTGTGTCCCGGAAACTTCTGTGCCGTCAGAGCGCGTTTTCTCCGCAGTCCGCCTCATTGTTAACAGAGTAAGGAGCCGACTTTCCCCGATCATTTTGACATGTTTGTGTTCCTTAACAAGAACATGTTAACAATAGAAAGCAAAAAAGATTTGCTGACAGTTTAAGCGGTTCAAAGTTAAATGTAGCCAAGGCTACGTTCTGTACAATAGCCTTATTGCTGCAGGCGGCTTTATTTACGTTTTTTTTTTTTTTTTGCTTTTGCTCTCTTCTTTTTGTTTGTATGCACACTTTGTTAAAGGTTTTCAGCTACAAAACACGATGTAGTTTAATGTTTAAGCTTATTGTGTAAAAGCTTGTTAAAAAATTACGGAAACAATAAATGTTACTGAAAAATGACGTCAGTCTCATAAACGTAATTTAAATAAACGAATATTCGAATATTCGATTTTTGTGAGCTCGAATATTCGAATGTGATATTTGCCCAAAACGCCCATCCCTAAATTTAACATAACATAAGAATCAGTTTTTCACCTTGCCATGGCCTTCCTTTTGCCCTGATTTGGCCGAGAAACAGATAATTGGGCTTAACGCTTCATAAAAAAGCTGTAGCGAGTTGTATAAAAGCGTTTCAGTTGATTGATGGACATCATATGTCACCATTAGTGAGAAATTGATCAGCTTCGAATACAGGGTTTCATACACGTTGTGACTGTGTGATTTTTCATAAGATGCTGCCTCTGTTTGTTTCTTTAGTAAAGAAATTTAATATAGAGCAACCAACTCGGTTTGCGTCTTGAGAAAGTAACACCTCGGGCATTTTGTACCTGCTTCATTTAGTGAACTCCCACAGTACATTTGAGTGTAACAAGCAGCTGATAAAACACAAACAGTCTTATGGATCACACTAATGCACCAGCCACGTGTATCCATCTCTAGTCTACCTTCCCCTCCTACATTAAATTTTCATTTTGTTTTTTACTGTCCTGGCCAATTTGGGAGAAGCAGAGGTTGGGAAGAGAGGATAGAGGGAGCAGCGGTAAACCGAGCTGACGGGGCTTGTGGCATTGCTAAAAAGTTGGAATAATTCCAAGTGAAACAAAGTGCATCCAGTTCCTTAGTCTCAAGTAGAAAAGCATCGCCCTTGCAATGTTTTATTGTTTGACTATATCTTCATTTTCTCTCTATTCTCTAAAACGTTCTGTTTTATAAACTGTCTTCCTGATTCCTTGACAATTTTATAGCAAATCTGAAAAGAAGTTGTAACTTTACTATTCACTTTCAAGTCACACAAGTTATAAAATACAGATTGTAATAGTAACACTTTTTATTTTACACCAGCCTTATTTTAATCCTGCAATATTTATATGCATAAATGATTAGATACATGTCATAGCAGTGTCCCAAACTTAAAAATATAGTATAATATTAATAGTTTATGTTCCGCAATAGGGAAGCGGTGGGCTGGATTGGTTACCCCTGCTCTATTAACTTCTGCTGTTGTTTTCTGTGTTTATTTTCATCCCTTCTCATAGATCAAGAGGCACAGGAGGAGGAGAGTGAGGAGCCATTTGTAGCACCCCCTGGCCTTGTCATTCCATCAGATGTAGAGCTGGTGAGCTGATCATAACAACATTTAGTTAATCCTGGATAGTCTGTTTTTTTGCATATACTTTAGCGAAAGGGAAAGTGTGTCCCAAAACAAAAAGTTCTGTCATCATTCACTCATCTCTATACATTTCTTTGTGCTGATGAACACAGAAAAAAATATTTGGAAGATCATCACCAAGCAGTTCTTAAACACCATTGACGTCCATAGTGGCCAAGGTTAACTTATAATTTTTGTAATTTTGAACAAAAAATCAGATGTTTTGCAGTTTATAGGACAGAAAATGGTTATCGGGTACCTTTTGACTAGCATCATGGACACACTGCTTTACTAGTCAATGTTGTTCAGCTACTTCTATGCAATGTATTTTGTTTAAAGTGCTATATAAATAAAGGTGAAAGGTGACTTTGCAGTCAAGTAAAACCTGGCAAAAACATGGAAGATTAAGAATTAAGATGCCATTTTCCCGGCCTGCGAAAGTTTTGGGTAAATGAACAAAACCCAAACGCTTTGAAAATGGAAATTTGTTTAATAAACCACATAGATTGTCTTTTAATTTATTTAAGATGTCGTGTGGCTAATTTGAACGTGAATGTCAACATGTGAACATGAACATGGATAGTTACAAAAAAGTCATGGGAAAACATGGAATCTTACTGGTTAAAATGTAATTGAACCCTGTACAATTGTTATTTTTCCTTCTCTGGTGGCTAATAGGGACCGAGAAATGTCTTTCTCTGTGTTCGACCAAAGAAATGTATATAGATTTGGAAAAACTACAGAGTTAGGCCAGATAAATTGGAAGTACATTTGTGCGTCACCACATGACCAGCTTTACTAACTACTTGTCCGTCTGTGGAAATGTCAAGCGATGAATTTCATTTCGGTTAAAAATATACTCTTTTCATTCCACACGGATTAATGTTGTGAAAGTTTGCAACAAGAAAGTGTATACAACGCATGCTTTCATTTTCAAATCCATCAGAAGAATTTTAATGATGTCATTTAAATATGAACATTATGTGGATATGTGTTGCTGGTGGATATTGAGACTTCATTGGAGCTGCACTTTTTCCCTAATTATTCCAAAGCACACCCAAAAGCTTTTGTGGGTCTTTTTTAGGTGTCATAGAAGTAGAAAGAAGGCAAAAACACACACACGAAAAACATTAATCTGAACCGACGATAGCTATAATATGAGCACAATCGGTATCCTATAAAATCAGTATTTTGTTCAAAGCCTGAGGCACAAAGCAAGTTGATCTTACAAAATTCTGACACTCAGAAGCTCTTGAAAGTAAGCTCAGAAGTCTTTATCGCACTTCCTTATACTATTAAAGCAGGGATTTGTATGAAAACACAACAACATAAGGACTTATGCTTTCATTGGTGCAGTTTTTGGAGAAAAATACTCACTTTTTATGGGAGGACAATTCTGTTACCATTTACCGAGCCTCAAATTGTTGTTGCAAAATTTTGTTCTTCATTTGAAGGATAGCAGAATATATAAGTGGCTCATTCATTGAAAGTTGACCAAGGATAGAAGTCAACATTCACCTTTATCGTATAAAAGCAGCACATTGAAAATGATAACTCCGGTTGGGTTTTCGAAAATGATAAAGGTTTCAGTTTTGTCGAACTGTCCCTTTAAATTTCTCTGGCCTGCAAGAACCCAATTAGTTGTAAGTCTGTGCCGTTCTTTGAAGGGGTTTGTGAATTATTAATGGCCAGCTGCTGTGATTACCTTGCTTATTGTAAGGCACATAGCCGAAAGCACCGAAGGAATCAGATCTGGAAGCTGAACGTGGGGCTGTTTATCTTTAAATTAGCAAGTCATTATTTGACTCTCTTGGGCTTTGAAAGTACTGCATCCTCTGTTCACCTGCACTCATGTGCTAAAGAGCAGCCCTTCGGAAACTTCCTCTTATGTAATAATGCATTATTTAAATAAAGGATATATGTCACATCAGTGGCACTATCAGAATCATTTATTATGTAAAAATAACTCATTGAAAAATCTTTTCAACACACAAATCTGATTTAGCTTTGTATGCAGCGTGACTGATCTGTGACTTGAGATTTGTGACTTGAAATTTGCATATGTAGGGGAAATGAATTAATGGGGGTCCTGGGTAGATTCATGAAGCACACCAAATCTTATCCATAGATCTTTTTCTGTGCGTGAAAAATTTCTCTGCCTTGAAGTCATTGGTGATGAATGCTCTGTAACATTATCATATCCCAAAAATTTTTGTTAATCTGTTCATTTGTCAGAGTTTTTCCTCATTCTCCCTGGGGTTCTTTGTGTTTCAGCCGGCGACCACCAAGACCCATGCCATTATTGAACGCACCGCCAATTTTGTGTGCAAGCAGGGGGCTCAATTTGAAATTGTGCTGAAGGCAAAGCAAGCAGGGAATTCCCAGTTTGACTTCCTGCGGTTCGACCATTACCTGAACCCTTACTACAAACACATTCTGAAAGCCATGAAGGAGGGAAGATACACAGCCGCTTCAGAGAGCAAGCAGGACCAGCAGCCAGAAGGTATGGTCTTGCCATTACAACTTTTTATATCTAATCATCAGGTTTTTAGTTCCTGTCTTTTGTCTATCGCTTCATACTATGTCACAATATTCAATATTTCATAATAATTTCTATCCAAAGACAAGGAAACAAAGCTTGGTCTCTCACAATTTACTCACCCAATGGTCGATAATTTCTGTCATCAAGTACAAACTTAAATTTTTACTTTCTTCTGGAAAGAAAAAATAATCATTGTTAGAATTTTGGTAACTAAACTATTGATGGACCAAACAAATTTGCATTGCTTAAGTGTCCATAAAAATAGAAGTGAAAGGGGACCAACAGTTTCCAACGTTGTTCAGAATATCTTATTTTGTCCTCATTATAAGCAGCTTCTAAAGGTCTCACCTTGAGATATTTGTAAAGAATTTTAAAGGAATCCTGTCTATTCTATCCTCTATACATGTTTTTTGTTGAAACTTTTTCTCTTTGAAACAGAATCAAAATCAGACGACTCGGATGACGATGATGGGGATGGAAACTATCTTCACCCGAGTTTATTTGCCCCTAAGAAGTGCTCTCGTCTGGAGGAGATAATAAAGGTACAACTTCAAACAAACCCCATACTGTTCAAGAATACTAAAACACCCTTCTAACGTTTGAGTTATTTTCATTCCCATGATTAATCTCGCATTTGAAATCACGCAGTCACACTAATACAGAGCGTTGACGTGTAGTTTAGCCCCCCGTCGTGCATCATATGCATAAACATCTATCTCTGCTCAGTTAGCTTAACAGCTCATGCACGTTGGCTTTTAAACAATTCCATGTAAAGGAAACAATTGTTCATAGAGCACATTTCTTAATGTATCTCAACTGGCTGTTAAGATGTTATATTTCTTGGCAGAATCAGGCCTTATATCAAAGAATCTGACATTAAAGCGTTGGCCTTTGATATATTTGTTCTAAATAAGGAGGAAGCTCTTATCAAATGCGTATAGCTTTGATTTTCTTGACTATATATTCTATATGTCTGGGGTTGCTCCCTTTAATTTTAAAGGGAGAGACTAACAAACAGAAGCAATAAGTGCTTGAACTCATATCTTTTTGATTCGGTTTCCAAAAAGAACATTTACGTTCTTGTCTTAATGGTATAAAGTAAGCATTTCCATTGCAAAGATTATAGAAATATGTTTTTTTAGTGCTGTCAAAACGATTGATCGCATCTAAAATGAAACGAATGTGTTTATATAATGTGTCTGTTTACTGTGCAAAATAGGTTAGTGTTAATAAAAACATACACAACATGCATGTTTTAAGTAAAATACAACCTTGATACATTTAATATATTATTTAAGTTAATAAAATTAAAAAAATGGTAAAATACATCTAAATATTTCCCCCCCCCAAAAAAAAATATGTTTTAGTTAATAAAATAGTTTGTTATAAATAAGAAGTTAATATGCACAGGACACAGACATACAAGTTCCTACAGGTTTTATAATGCCTTGTGTAACTTAGTAACCTTGTTGTAGCCCTTGTTCTATTTTAATCTCTGCTATTTACCACTACATTATCACCTCGATTCTCGTAAGGGTTGCATGGGATAAAAGCATCCGCTAAATGCCTAAATGTAAATGTAAATATATTTTGTATACACAAACTTTTATTCTGGATGCAATTAATAGCTTTTTTTACTCTTTGGTCCTAACGGTGCTATTTAACAGTGCTCCAGGATGTATAAATGTAAACGTGCATAAATCTTGTGATCCTGTGAACGTCACATTAACCCATGGATTAGTCGACCTGTCTCTTCAGGTTCTTCCGGAATACAGGATTTATGCCATTGACGAGTTATCCTGGATTGATAACTCAAATACCCGATCAAGCCTAATGGGGAAAGCAGCTTTATCAAACTGACTGAACCTGTACAAATAAAGCTTTATTTGCATTAGGGTGAAAACATATTGTCCCCATTCTGTCTTGGCTGAAGCATTACTTGTTTTATCTTTAGCTCTATCTTAAAGACGCGGTACTCACCGTATTTTCGCACTAATACATTTAAGTCTTCATGTAACGCATGGGTGTGAACATAAAGGAAAGAGCCAATTTCATACTCTTACAGCTGTTACTTTCAACAAAAGAGCTCATTTATTTGGAAGCTTGAAAAATGAGTTCTTGAGTAATAGTTGCAGTTGATGATTAGTGATCCTACAATAGTCAAAGTCTTTGCCTGTAGATGTCTCTAGAAGAAGTAGATGGTAGGGTTTAAAGAAGCAGTTAGTAGTAGTACCATCTGACAGGTTTAGAAAGACACAATCGCTAGTAAATTTTGATGGGGAACTAAGAATGTCTATTCAAGTCCTCAGTCAAAAAGCATTGGAGCAGTAAACTGGATTCTAAGACATTTGTGGAAACTAAACAAATTGAAGGAAGGACAAGAAGTGGAAGTAACAAGAAACCTAAAGGTCATTTCTGTTGAGAAAAGAAGCCAGTCTGGAGAAGTGCTTGTTCAGCAGATGGTGCGTTTCTCAGCTGTTCAGACATCTGAAAAGAAGTGATATTGCAGGGTAAGGAAAAGAAAGTGTTCTTGCAGAAAGGTAACAAGCTGAAATGATTCTAGGATGCCAAAGTCCATTAGGCTTTTTTGGCTCGTAGACTTGCCAGCATGTCAAAAGTCATATGTACAATGTTAGAACAGTCACATCCGATCCCTCAAAAATAGTTTGAACCTGCAAAGAAAATAAAGAAAAAAGGTAGCCAAATTTTCGAGAAAGATTGGCAAATTCTGCTATTCTTGTTAGAAGAGCTAACTAAAAATAATACAAAGTTTTGTATTAAAGCGATACACAAAAACAAATAAATCAAATTGGTTCGGTTTAAGATTTCAATGGGAAGACTGTATAACACTTTGGAAAATAGCATGAAGTCCATTGAACCTCCTCTGTGCTTGTTTTAAAGCCTCTGAAGGTCATCGACCCGGATCACCCATTGGCAGCGCTGGTACGAAAAGCCAAACTGGCCAATAATGGTGCTGCATCCATGGCAACCAAAACAGAGGAAGAGCATCAACCTTCAGCGGTAGCCTCGCACCCAGAATACACCTCCGACCGTAAGTATGGACTTAAATGTACAGGTGATCTACAGGGTCAGAATAAAAACATTGGAAGTGACATCCTAGGCTTATTGTATTATGCAACAAAAGAGGTCTTAAAGAAAATAATTATTGCAAAATGTGCTCTTCTGCAAACAACGATAACGTGAATATTAGTTGGTATTTCACCTCAATACAAAAATGTTCTTTACTCTACCCTGTCATTTCAAACCTATATTTATTTTTTGTATGTCAAAACACAACAAGATATTTTCAAGAATGTGGCTTTTTATAAAGGGTTGGTCAATCCAAGTCAAAGGGAATCGGTTTTTAACCATCACCATTCTTTCAAATTTCTATGTTTGTGTTGTGCCGAAGAAAGAAACACATACAGGTTTAAAATGTCAAGGGGGTGATTAAATGATTTGTTGTTTGTTGTTGTTATAAATTTAATTATGATTAAAGTTGGTTTAATAGAATTAATTTATATTTTAATCAGTAAATGTTCTAAAGTTAAATCTACTTTAAAAATCATAATTTATTTGACTAATGTAAACGTTGGTGTGGTTTAAGTAGCATTAATGTTTTATATTAAAGATATCATTTGGTGTCAAAAATGTTGAATGAACTATGAAAAACAATAAAAAAAGCATTCTTTTTAAATGCAGGGGTTAAAGGCAGTGCAATAAACAATTTAATGATCCCTAATTCTGTTGCGTTTCTTTTACAAAACGCATAGTTTAGATTTGATCAGCTCAGTTTTAATGAAACACCTAGAGAATCCTGTGCTTTTGTCACCGAGCCCTTGTAGTAACAGTTTTTGGATGATGTAAATTCTTGGCATACTTGGTAAGGGAAGACACATGTCCTCTTGAGAGAAGCCTGCGGTTGAACCCGGGCGAGCATTTCTCTGCCAGCTTTTTAAAGGCTTTGGTACAGCATTACCCTTCTAAATTATTTTAACAATGATTGATTTTTTTGGGTGCCCTTGAGTGAACATGGCAGGGATGCTGACCCTTCACTCTGAGCAAAGTTCATTATATTAAGTATCCAAACAGGCAGACTGCCCATCACGTCCTGCTTATCTTCAGTCAATTCTAATTCTACAAGCATTTTTTCACCACTGGCTCGTGAATTGAGTCTCGCTGTAATATTTTTTCCTGCCAACGCTTGGAACCCTCCTTTGCCAAATCACAATGCAAAGCAGTGGCAAATTTATTTTACCCCAGTGAGTAACAGCATTTTTGTCCCGTAGTGTCCTGCAGGCCTAATACTTCCATTTGGGTTCTGTCGTTCCTTTTGCTTCCAATCGATGGGATTTTAAGGTACTGTGGCGAATGAGCAATTCCTCTTTTATTGGAAGCAAAGAATGTAGCGCTTAGCTGGTGAGACATACTCGAGCTTTAAGCGCTGATTTGTCTCAATTAGTCTGACTGAAGAAGCTCTGACGTCTTCCCGAAGAAAATACAGCCGGATTACGCCGCCCAAAAGCCCCTCAACGGCCAGTTTTGGAAAAGAAAAGCTACTTTGACTGCGAATGTGTATTTTTTAGGATTAACACCATGACAAAGAGAGGTTCTGTTGGCTTAACCACAGTCATCCTATAATCTGAATCCAAATGTGAGGGTTATTTTTTCCAAGTCTTCAGCCTGTATCTGAGGTTTTCTGTGTGTTATTCTTCAAGGCGCGATTGGCTCTCATGATTGAAGTTTGGTTAAACATTGTCCCTTCTCAAGTTTGAATTCGTTCCCCTATTCGATATATTTAAGCTGGTTGCTATCAACCCGAGCCCACGTTTTAACCTCCTGAGACGGCGGAACAAAAACCGTTATACATATTTTTCTGGCTGCATTTTGGGGTTTGGAGAAAAGCACACTCAGCTTCAGGGATCTATGTGGCTTGCCGACCTCAAGATCTGTGCAGTCCTGCTGGTAATTTCTTAAAGGATCTTAAAGGGATAGTTCACCCGAAAACAAAAATTCTGGCATTTCCTCACCAAACACGTAACACTGTCTTTATTCTGCAGTACAGCAGAGAATTCTGTCATGATTAAGTCACCTTTGAGTTTTTTTATATCTGTAAACAATCTCTGTTCTAGCAAACACAGAGAAAGATGTTTGTAAGAATTATACACTATGATAGTTTAATTATTTATAATTTTTTTGTTTGTTGATCTTAAAGTAAGATATTTTGAAGAATGTAGGGCAATAAAAAGTTATCTTTGACAACCCTCCTTTTCTCAGTTTTCTCCACTGTCTTTAATGAGTTAATGAGCTGTTAAACTTTATGAGCAGACTCAATCCACCGGTTTCTTGGGTCCCGCACAGCTCTCAATTCAATTCACAGAAGTACCCAGAAGATGGCGTCACTATAATCCCACTACCTTCCAAACTTTCGTTTTTAATTTTGTTTGTAGCATACCATCAGTGTCAGAGAGCTAATTCTGTTGTCATTAACAAAGTTGTGTCACTAGGAAATGCCTTTTTAGGTTCTTTTTGTTAAAATCAACAGTTAAAGGAATTCAATTTTAGTGCCAGGATATGACAGTCAGAACTTGTTTACCACATTATGGTGCATATTTAAAGATCAGCAGCAAGCGATTGTTGTTCAAACCTGTAGGATTTCTTTTGTGTTCAGCAGAAGATGGTTGGATATTTTGAATAATGCTGGTAACTGATAAATGACAGAACCTATTTACTTGATTTCCTTTATGTCCATACAGTAGAAGTAAATGGGAGCTGCAATTTTTTCGATTACCAGCATTCTTCAAAATATCTTCTTTTGCGGAGCTTGAGTAAATGATGACAGATTTGTCATTTTTGGGTTGTTATTGCCAACTCAGCTGGAGCATATATTGATCCTAATTATTCATGACGGGGCAGATCACACAAAGCCGTTTTTTTCTCTCCTTTGCTTTATTTGTATCTCCTTAAAAAGAAAAAGTAATTACGAGGACAGTGATTCAGACACAGATTATGTCCATTTTAATTGCATCAACAGCGGTTTTAAGTCAGCGACTGTTTTCTGGCCCTTTAATGAAAGCCGAAAAGGACTTGTTCTTTTCCTTGCCCGCACATTCAAACAGCTTCATTAGCAAAACTTGTGGACAGATGTACATGTATGATTTCTAGTGCCCTTTATCCCACATATGATTGATTTCTTGTTGTCTTTCCACAGCGAATATGGCGATGTATTATGGCTACTGTTTGCTGCCTGATGGTACATACTGCCTTGCCCCGCCCCCTCCTGGAATCGATGCCAGCGTCTATTACACCTCCATGCCTACTAGCATGATGCCGACACCTTCCGCGTCCGCTCCTCCTCCTCCACCCGGCACTGTACCTTTGGTGGATCCCGTAGCTGCAATCCCATCAGCCCCTGCAGTTCCCGTCACGGTGACGGCTCCTGCCTCGATCTCCCAGTCCACCCCTCCGGACCCTCCTGCGTCCAGGTGTGCATGCAACTGTTGAATTTCTCTCTTTTCTATTGTGCCTGAGACCTGAGGAAACAATCCTGGATGTTTTGTCATTTCAATCTTTCAGCTCTCTGCCTCAACAAACCACCATCGCCCCGGTGGTAGCCGTCACCGCAGCCCCTGTGGCAGCCATCATCCCCCCACCTCCCGACATCCAGCCTGTCATTGACAAACTAGCCGAGTATGTGGCCAGAAACGGGGTGAAATTCGAGACCAGCGTGCGTGCCAAAAACGATCCCCGGTAAGCAATTACACATCGGCTCGTCTTTCAGAAGTGACAGCCTCATCGCTGCTGTTAGATAAGTGTAATCTGTAATAACTATAAACCTTTTTCTGTGTGTGTGTGCGTGTGTGTGCGTGCGTGTGTGTGCGTGTGTGTGCGTGTGCGTGCGTGTGTATGCGTGTGCATGTGTGTGTATGTCTTTTAAACCCTAAAGATTTGACTTCCTACAGTCCTGGCACCAGTACAACTCCTATTATGAGTTCAAGAAGCACTACTTTATGCAGAAAGAAGGCCTGAGTGTGCAAGAGGTAAATCAGTCACATTTTTCTGCTTAATTCATTTATTTCTTGGTTTTGTTAAATTCAAGGGCTGGTTTTATCCTTCACTGTAGTACTTATGTGTTCATTTTTAACATGAATAATTTAAAAAAAATTTGGCTTGTTTTTTCTGTCATCTGAACAATTTATCTGTCATCTGACAAATTGCTGTGGCTAATGGTTCCTTGTGAACTGTTTTCAAGATTCCTGAGAACTTTTTTCAAGTTTCTTGTGGACTGTATTCAAGGCAAGCCAGAACTCAAAAGTCAAGTAATGTCTTAAATGCATAATCTTTTAATGAAAAACATTTAAGTTAATGTAGACAAATTACAAGTCAGTGCAGTAAGCAGATTAGCACCTTAAGGTCCTCTTTAGTCATGTAGAAAGAGAGGAATAATTTGATTTAGTGTAATGGCAATTCAATAAGGCACCACAGGACTGTGTTATATAAGGTCATTTAGTAAACGCTGAAAGTTTTGTGCAGTCAATACAGAAGCGCTTAGCTTTGATCTCAACAATGCTTTTTTTTAAGTATTGTGGATGGAGATGCTGCAGTTTCAATCAGAACATAAATATAAGGGGATAAATATGCTTTGAATCTGTTTAAATTGGGATAAACTTGCGTTCGGATCCGCGTTGTAGTCATTTGTCATTCAAATTAACTTTTAATTTAAAAAAACTTCACCATAAAATAACAATTTTGACCTAACTTACTATACATCAAGTTGTTCCAAACCTGCATGAAATTTGTTCGCTTGAAAACAAAGTGAGATATTTGGAGGAATGTTGACAACTGAGATTTCTGCGGTACCATTTTAAAATTAAAATCGTTGCAGGTCTTTCAGAATATCTTCTTTTGTGTTTAACATCATTTTATAAACATTAACTTAAAATTAATATATATATAGTTTTTTATGGTAGTCAGTGGTGCCCTTGCAATCTCATTTGCTAACATTCTTCCAAATATCTTTATTGATATTCATCCAAGCAAAGAAAACTGGAAAGGCTTGAGGATGAGTATTTCTTTATTTTTTGTATAAACTATCTCTTCAAATGTGCGCACATGTTGCATTGGTGATTCTTGCAGTTACATTTGGTATCCAAAGTCATTTTTTTCAGGTTTGTTTTTTAGTAAAAGAACTTAACAAGATATTTTGAATGTAACAATTATAACTTTGATGTAAAAATTGCCGAATGTTGCAGACCTTTTATCTTGTTTTTCTTATAAGGAAAATAGAATTGATCATTGACCCGACTAAATTATAACAGATTCAACCATGTATACTGTTTAATTGGCCCTGTGACCTTAACAAAGCACCTGTAAGTATGAATATACACTAGCTCCAACTCTCTGTCAAAATTGTTGCTATGTTTTCCATTTTCTTTTGTTTTTGGTTTGTTTTGCATCTCTAATGGTGTGTGTGATGCTGTAAATCCATTATGCAGAGACAACTTGGTATTTTTGCTGTCATTACTGACTATTAACTCGCTGGTCATACTTAATGGATTGAGAGGCAAGATGGACTTAACCGTTCAGCTGTACGTTATTGAATATGAAATATCAGGAGTGAATTAAATTAGAAGCTTTTCAGAAGTGCTTGCTGTGACCTGTCCCACGCGTGGCCCGGCTAATAAAGATTTGGTGAACAACAAATAACCCTTGATGACAAATGGGATGTTTATCACTGTGTTAATCGTATGTTCGTGGAAGGAAGCTTAAAGGATTGTTTATATGATACTTTTAACCTAACAACCTGTTCTTTGCTTCAGGTTGATGTTTTGTTTGTGATCCTTCGAGGAAGATGAAGCACTTGTAGATGTGGTTGTGGATGCGGTTAATGGTTGAAGATTAAGTTAATGAAGACTGAGTTAGCGAAGCCTTTTTTTCCAGCCTCTGTTTATGATCAGTTCGACCGAACATCCTTCCTCTTTTAACAAGACCACATTAGTTTGCTCTTCGATGTTGACGATCAGTCAATGTCAGTTTTGTTCGATTACCAAAATTCTGCAAAATATCTTTTAGGGTTGGTAAAAAAGAATGATTTGAACAATAATTTAAAGCAATTTTTTCAAGGAAAAATTACAGAATTAATTGTTAACGGTGCCAATATTTGAGTTGAATTTGGAAATCAGTTTTATTTCTTAAACTTTTTTAAACCGTTTTGTTTCTTTTGCTTTATGATTTTTTTAATCTTAGGGCTGTTTTATTTTTTTACTCAAATGAATTTCATGTATCCAAAACCTGCAAGATTTTTAATGAAGACTGAATAATTAATTGTTATTGATTCAAATTGAGATAGAATTGAAGTTATAAATCAAAGTTAAATCCAATACCCTTCTTTTTCCTTAAACCCAGCCCTTATATCTTTAATCTGCTGTTTCTGATAAAGTAAGCACAGGTTTAAAAATTACAAATGACGGTTTGTAAATGATGGCAGAATTTTAACTTAGGGGTGAACTGTCGCTTTAAGAAATCTTAAACCAAGTTTTACTACAAAAATATTGAACTATCTATAGATTTATGACTCTCTCTTATAGCTGCTAATGTCTCTGTATCAGAAGAGATGTTTCTTCGATACTCTAAAGCGTTATAAATAGAGTTAACAATGTAGAAAGGAAATAAGAACTTATAAAGTCGCAGAAAACGAGGACACTGTATTGAGGAAATGAGAACAAATGTTCTGTTGTCATGACTCATGAATGCAACACTACTGTTTCACAGCAGTGCCTGTTTTTATTTGCTCGGCCTTTCAGTGATATCCTCTAGAGACAGAGCTGAGCTATGGCTTTAGGTAATTTCCTCACTCCATCCCGACTTTTTGCAGTTTAATCTGCACAGTTTTGAATGTCTTCCACACTTAATTGCATATCCAGCTGGGTGGTAGTCGTTCCAGCTGCCGGATGTGTCGAACGCTGCCCAATCTCCACAAGATTTGGCTTTGGTTTGGCTGTGTAAAATATAACACTACCGACTGGGTTTCACAGATCCCTTGTGATGACGTTTGGACTTCTGTTAAGTATTGTCTGATAGAGCCATTAAGTTTTATAGGTATAAGTGTTCTTTGAAAGCTGTCCCAGGAAGTCTTGATGCGTTCCTTATGTAGCGGCGGAACTTTTTCACGTTTGCAGTGGTTTGGGGCTGTGAGGGATGTACGTTTCCCCTGTCTTCCATTTCTTTTTAGTCCAGTCTGTTTTGGACTATTGGGCTATAAATAAATTCACCATTTACTCACCCGTTTGACTATTTTGTCTGCAAAGCACAAAAGAAGATATTTTGAAGAATGCTGGGCGCCAATTCATTTGCATTGTTTTCGTGTCTGTGGCACTGCTGAAGATTACTACAACTTCTTCAAAATACCCTTTTTCTGTTCTGATTCCAAACCTGCTTGACTTTTGACGTTTATCTCTCTGCAGAAAACATAAGAATATATTTTGTAGAATGTTGGGCAACTATTCACTTGCATTGTTTTTGTGTCTATACAATAGAAGTGGATGGGCGCCAGTGCTGATGATAAACAACCTTTTTCAAAATACTTTTTTGTGTTCAAATTTCAAACCTACTTAACATGAGACTTTTTTCCCTGTGCAGAACACATAAAAAGATATTTTGCAGAATGTGAAGACCAATTCACTTTCACAATTTTTGTGTCTGTACAATAGAGGTAAATGGGTGCCACTGCTCATGATGACCAACTTTCTTCAAAATATCTTATTTTCTGTACGCACAGGTTTAAATTGAGAAGAGGGTAGGTGAAATGATAGAAAGTCAATTTTGAATGAGCCATGACTTTAAACTAGAAATATGATTTATTCTGAGAACAATGAGTCCCTTATGCAACTTTAAATGACTTTTGCTTTAATTTTGTATTCTCGCATCATTCAAGTAAAATTTGCAAAAATAAGCAAACCTTGTCCAAGCAGTGTTGTTGTGACAGAAGTTTGGAGGTTCACAGGAAGGACAGAGGAAGCCCCAAGCCTGTGTGAATCGATTTGTTCCTGTAACTAGTATGCGTGCGCCTCAAGGACATCATCCCAAAACCGGCCGCTTAGAGCTGCTCAATCACAGTTTATTCCGTTGGTCATATTTCCGCTGCAAGAATTAAACTCCTGTCCCATCAAGCGCCTAAAAGCTAGATGATGTTTTTATGCTGTTGAAGGAACAAAGGCCAAATAGTTCTAGAAACATGAAATTTTAAATTTTATGCAAATGCAGACTCTGAGGAACCACAATAGGATATAGTTTTCTTGTTTTCAAGTTAACTGAAAATGGCACTCAGAGCTTTTTCTGCTTTCTTAATGTTTCATAGAACAACTACTGGAAAGTTAAAGTGGCACTGGATTTTATCCATAAGGAATTGATTCAACTTGCATCCCGTTCTGGCATTAAACGTCAACTTTTATGACTCGGTTACAGTTGCTTGATAGCAACTCTGTTTTTTTGCCATTGCCGGAGAGAGTTCACAAATTAGTCTGTAGGTACTCGCTGCTTTTCCTCTTTTAAATGAGAAATCCTCCCTCTCAAAATCATAAAGTCCAAAAAAGTTTATCCCACATACAACACATCCCATCCTCTGTTCCTCGTTAATTTGAGCTCCGCTGAGAACACTTAACTTGATCCGCAAAGTTCAGCGCACCCGTGAATTCATCAGCTTCAGCCAGCATTTTAACTCGATGTTCTGGGATTGTCTTCAAAGCGACTGACATTTGGTTCAGATTTTTCTCCGTCTCAGCAGAGTCTGGCTGCTTGAAGACAACTATATTTAACCGCACAACTTGTGCGTTTTCCCCTTTGTTATTTTTCGGAAATATACAAGGAAACTTGCGCTGTAAAAAGCTTTTACGAGGCAGAATTGTGTCTCAAAGGGCTTTGGTTTGGCTTTTTAAGGCAACGGTTCGCACTCGTATGTGATGTTTAAGGTGAGGTGATGGAGCTAAACATTCAGATTCTTATTGCAGCTCAGTCCCGCATGAAGCCGTCATTTTTAGTGTGTCCTGTCGCTTCTCTTGAATTCTCTTTGAAGGCTGTTCTCATTTCATTTAGGTTCTTTTAATGTGCGGTAATGGCTGGTCTGGAACACATTGTTCTGTTTTTATGCTTCTGCCATCCCATTCTCTGAGCATCCAATCCTTGTAAAACTATGAGTGCTGAATTGGATGATAAAAGCAAAAGTAAGTGTGATCGGGCTGTCAGATCCATGCTAACATAAGGTTTAGGCTTTTTTTGCTTAGAAAATGAATGATTTATGGTGTTAATAGCAATAAACTGTGTTATTCAGATGGGTCGGTTGTGTTTCAGGGAAACTGTTTTTCAGCATAGGGTAGATCTAATGTCCCAATTTTTTTTTGATATTCTGTACTACAATATATATTCATAGAATGTTCTTTAAATTATTTTGAATGATTTTATTTTGATACATTTAATATTCACTTAGGCTGACGACAAACTTTTATGCTCATTCAAACTTTAATGCTCATTATCTCAGCACATTTTATTTGTTTCAAAGATACATATTATAAGTGTACAAATTAACTTTTTCACCCATTTTCCCAGAGAACATACACATTCTGTCTATTATTAATTACAACAATTGTTTATATACATGTTTAGTTTTAATTGAGAAATCCATCATAACTCTTGTCTGTTTTACATAAAGAGTGGAAAACATTTTGTTATTTGCTCTAACGTGGCCTATCTTGAAACTAAAAATTAGCTATTTATATTTGCACAGTTTGGATGGGTTCTTGGTATTATTTCCTCATATAACATAATGGAGTTCATAAATCTTTGGCATAGTTTTGTACAGCGGTTTTTGTACTTTCTGGGTATGGCATAAACGTTGTGGTGCACTTGGTTCCATAGCTGAGGTTTTGGCACGCTGTTCCATTCAGATGAAACGGTCAGCCTTTTAGTTGCTCTTAATGAAAAGTGGAAACATTTCTCTGTGATTCCAGACCTCGGTGTTACTGAGCTTTTATGTGATGTTTATTTTTTTCCTCTGGCTTTTTATTACACATAATGGAAAGGAGCAAGTTGGTGTTTTATTTGTCCTAAAAAAGCGTATCTGTGCCACCAGAAATTATATATACCATTTGCTTTTCCCCACATAGGCACAACAAACATTGCAACGTGTTATTAAAAATTTGACCAAAATGTTCCGAATCTTATATTCCCTCTAGTGTTTTTTTAAAACCTGATCATGGTTTGACTATTTTTAAATGTTAAAACAATAGCCAAATGCACTAAAACATCTCCTACCTATAATCCGTGTTCATTTGTAATCCAACACATCCCCCTCTCCATGTTTTCACTTCCTTCTAAAACTTAAAATTAAAGCACTCACTTTCAGAAGTCCCTTTTTTAGTTTTTAAGCCCCTGGCATGTTTTCTAGATTCTCTTTAATATCCGTTAGATGGCCTTGAAACCATGAGAAGAGATGGATGTGCATTGTTTTTTTCAAAGTGGCAAGGGTCTTGAGCACACACACAAATAAGCACATACAAATACTGCAAATAACCTTAACTACAGTAAATAACTGTGTCTGGGATAATCTAAAAAAAACGGAATATTTTAGATGCTTTGGTCGGAAAATATTTTGTCTGAAAGCTGCTTAATAAAAAGTAAGTCTGTCATTCACTCATTTTGTTTGTAAGATTCTGAAGAATGCTGTTTAAATGTAGGTTTATCAGTTTATCAGCACTTAAATCAATACTTCACCTTGAAAATGAAAATTATGGCATTATTTACTCACTCTTTAAATCGTTGCGACTTTCTTTGTACTGCAGAACACAAAAAAGTTATTTTGTTTAATCTTAAATGCCATAGTTAAATTTTTAATTATACCGCAATGGAACTTGCATTGGATAAAATCATATTCCCAAAGCATAAATGTGGATATTTATAAAATTTTACTGTTGACCCTTTTAACTCAACATTGATTTTGTGTCCATACAATCGAATTCTTTAGTATTTAAAGGACTATTTCACCCAAGAAGCTTTATATTGCTGTAGTTTTATGTTAACATGTACAATATTAAAACTTCTTCAAGAATCTGAAGTCTTGAACTTCTATATCACCATATCTGTTTAATGTGAATATAATGTTTAATGAATGTAATTTAATGTAAGGAAATGAAATGTATCATATAATGGAAACAATTCATTTTCTATTATACCCAACATGTTTTATTTTATGCTAAAACTATTTAAAATCCACTGTTAAAAATAAATTTTTACAGTATACATACTTAATATGCAATTTTTGTTTCATAAATTGGTTTGGTTAAAATGATTTCACTGTTGTCAATAGAGCTCACTGTACCTTGTATTGAACCCCAGAACTTCGTCGGTATTCGCCTCCTGTCACACCTCAAGCCTCCGTATTCTTCCTCCTACATAACATAAGCACAGACTGTAATTACTGCAACTGACAAACCATTAGCATCAGTACAAGAACTGTTCACATCAGTGTTGATTCAGCAGGCATATTTACAAACCCCAACCTCTAATTTAAGCCCACAAGCAGAATCTGTGTCTTTAAGTGGCTTTGTTGCATCAATTATTCATTGTTTCTGTAATTAGAGGCTCTCCGGCATTCCTTGCATATATTGTGCCTTATAACCTCTCCATTAAATCTGTTCTTCTTACTAAAGAAATCATCGAGAGCGTTTTATCAAACCCTGGTTATTATATTTATATGATTTATTTATTTATTCGGTTTCTTTAAAGAAAAGGTCTTATTTCAGTAAAGGTGAAGCTTCGCTAGAAAACAAGTTTGATTGCAGTTTTGAAAAGTCCCATTAGTTAAGGCCATACATGTTAAAGGAATACTTCGAGATGTGTGGGAGAATCTGAGTTCAATTATAGGAAACTATTGACTACCAAAGTAGGAAGACAAACTGTTGGTTTCCCACATTATTTAAAATATCTATCCATGTACAGAACAGAAGTTAAATGGCTTTGCAACAACTTCAGGATGAGTAAATTATGAACATTTTTAAATATAAGCAAACTGTTCCTTTGATTGAAGAACTAATGTGGGAAAAGTTATTTTTAAATATATCCCTTTTCTGTTCGTTCTCTTTGTACCAGTACTCTTGCCGCCATTCCCATGCTACTCATCTCACTTTATACCCACATTAGCTCTGGGGGCAATGCTCAAAAGCCCTTTGTTCCAGATTTGTGCCCGAGTCCCTTCACTTGTTCTGCGGCACTCCGGCAAAGCTTTGAAGAGGTGAAACTTCCAAGCAGAGCTTCAGTCACCTCACTTTGTTTATTTCCTTTCACCGCGTGTTCCTCTTGGGAAATGAACCACAAATACACTGAACCGCACCTGCACTGCCCTTTTCCAGTTCAGCTCATCACATCCGTCCCTTGTTATACCAATTTGTTTCCTGCCCTTTTTTACCTTCGCTTCACTGCGAGGTGGGAGAATGTTCTCGATGGGCGGCAGTAATTTTGTAATGATCACCCGGGCGTCCACGGGCCACTGCTTTGATGTCTTTATTAGTGGAAATAATCAAACTGAACATAAGGGCTACAGCAGCTCATATATACCGGTTAGTTAAGACAACAAGGGCAACATGGCAAGGGACAAGACAAGTGTATATTCTCTCAGTTCAGAATAAAGCATTGTTAGGGAAAACTTGAAAGAGAGTCATGGCTATTGATAAGTGAGGTTTTGGTGTAGAATTTTGTTAGTTATGTTTGGCATCAGTTTTATTGTGGCCACACCACAAGTCGATGTGTGACTGCGGGGATCTGGGTGAAATCAGATCGACCTCATTTTGAAAGGGAAAGCAGTGATGATGGCAACAGGAAGGATGGTGCACTTGCAACAGTTGTTAACAGCTGCCGCTGCTATCGTAGTCTCAGTGGTACCAGTGTCAATGATGCAACTGCGCCGCAAAAAACCTGCAGGGTCAAAGTGTAAAGTTTTTTAAATGTGAATTTTAAACTATGAAAACAGTGAAGCAAGTAGCCATGTTATATAAGGAATTAAGCACAGAATAAAATCACAGTTCTCCAAGTCTAATTTATGATGTCTGGTGCTGATTAGTCTTAGACATTCTATCATCACGATGATAATTATTTTTACGTAAAATATATTTTGAGAAATGTTGAAGTGGTTTTGTATCCATTCAGTGTTAGCCCATGGGGACCAGTGTTGTTTTCATTTACATTCTTCAAAATATCTTTTTTTTGTGATCTGCATGGGAAAATTGTGAGATTTAGTAAATAATAAAAATATTTTTATTTTTGAAATCCCCTTAAGGTCATCATGCTAGCTCCCCCACAGTCACATCTCTCATTCATGTTTTGCTATTATGGAGTCCCATTCACGTGTCATGGTCTATCAGTGTGTGTTTCTTCTTTATAAACAGGCTTATGGGATTAGCACCGTTTTATAAAAGGATGCCGACATTGAATGGCATCAGTGCTTAGGAGTACATAGAAACAAGAGATTTGAGAGACTTTAAGACAGACTCGGATTTGTTAATGCTCATTTAATGGTGATTTGGTGATGTAGCTTCAGTTGCAGAAGATCACATCATCTTTTTCAATGACGCAGGTTGTAGCGTATTTTTCTGGTTGTGACAATGCAATAAGAAGATGTGTTTTCTATTTTATGAATTGCATTTTTTCACGGCACATTTTTTTGCTCTTATCGCATTTAATTCAACTGCAACTTTATAACTCAAGATAAAATACAATTTCTGTAGTCGTGCCGTTGTAGATTTAGTAAAGCAATGTGAAATCTTGTCAGAGTGGTTTTGTACGTGTCGAGTTCATATCAGATGAATGCAGACATTCAATAACGGTTACGATAAAACAATAACAGATACGAAGCAAATAAAATCCTGCAGTTGTAGATTTTTATTTTTATTATTTGAGCTGAGTCTAGAAGAAAACTTATCAGTTGTGAAGACTAGGTAAGAGTTGAGATTGTGCTCAGACTCTTTTCCACATGCAGTAGAATTCTTCCTTTATGTTGACTGGCCGATCACACCTCCTTTAAATCTTGCATCGTCTGTCATCTCTCCGAGAAAGGTTCTCCCTTCTTCTTACCCCCGTCTGCCGCATGTATCTTTGGACAGTTTTTAATAGACCTGTAAAATATTCAAAACTTCCATTAGAGCCACTAAACTTTCAGAATCTGCTTCCGATCCCCCATCTTCCCTTCTCTGCTATTTTGCATCTCATTTTTACTCCTGCTGACTCAAACAAAATAATAAAACAGGGATTTAGGTCACTGTAAGGGAAAACAACATCTCATTAGCGCACGCAGCCCATCACCATCCCACCGTGTGATTTTTGTCCTTCCGTGCCGGCCGGTGGTATTGTATGTTTTGCCTGGCAGATGGGTGATAAATAAGAGCATCAGTCCTAAATTGCTCTCATGCCGAGCGACTGTGAAGGAGTCTGTCGTGGGTTTCTCCAGTACAGAATGTTTCTGAGAGCACTCGTCCATCAGGGCAGCCATAAACGTCACACTCAAGACTTGCGTCACGTCTTAATAAAGCTCATGCTGAATTCACAGTGCATAGGTACGATGATTTTTTTAGTCTCGTGTTTGTGCCTGGCACACAAAGAAACGTGGTTTTTATTTGGCTGCTTTGCAATATGGATGATGGGTAATCAAGTTCCTACAGAATAAAGTTGAATCTTTATCAAATTTAATAAAAGGTCACAGTGTGAGCTCCAGGAGATCAAAGAAGAAAGTTGTAAAACTTAAATTGTATTATGCATCATATAACTTTATGTAGAATACTTAAACGATGGCTTTGATCATATAGTTTTATTAGGGCTGGGTTCGGGCAATGACACGTTCCATGTCTTTGAGAGAGCAGAATAATATTTGACACTTACTTCACAATATGTTTGAAACTTGCATCATTTGGTATAGATTATATATTTGACGTTTTCATTTTGCTCTACAGTAAATGCATGACTGTCAATCAAACTGAGCGCATAGGGAAAATAAGTAGTGCTAAAAAAAGTACGTTGTCGGACATCAAATGCAGATTTTAATTGAAATTAATTATTTATTAGTAATTATTTGTACTATTTTATGTACAAGTAAAAAAGAAAAGCTCCTGAAACTCTCTCCATGTCTAGATCACAGAACTCCAGAAGTTTGACCATGACCCGTTTCTGCCAAATACCAAAGTAACTTTCTGCTTTTCTCTTCCATATTATTTTGAACCCAGGTGGTTCACAGCGATGGAGCAGACGCACCCAATGGTTCTTCTGACAAGCAGCTGAATGATGGCAAGCTCCTCAAAGGTAAATTATGATAGAGATACTACCCCCCGTCTGGCCCCTCAACATCGTTGTTAGCCATACACAAAGCACCTCTGTCCAAATACTTCTCATTTTTTAACCCTAGCAGGGAGTGGGCAAAGATATCAACCACCTGACATGTTTTGATCAGTTTGTTTTATAGCGTAAATAAGGGGCACCATATATATATTTAAATGCTTTGGAAAATAGGGTCGTCTTGTAATCAAGGTCTAAGCTTTGACGTGTAAATAATGCAGGCACAGCAATAGTATTCAGGTGATTGTCCGGACATTGGGACAGTATTTAAAGGCTTGACACAGCATAAGTTAGTGATGGGTGAACCTAGAGCGCCCGATATGCTCATGTAAGAAATTCCAAATTGTGTTTTAAAATTTTTTTTTTATAAGAGGATGCATGTTTAAGGCAAAAGCTAAAAGCGAGTTTCTAGTGTACTTGTTTGCTATTTCTGACTATTTTGATCGTCATTTCACATTTGTATAATGATAGTATTACAACTAAAGGTATTAGTTATGATCTCTCATTTATGCGTCACTACTGATAAAAGAATAATCTAAATGTTATGCTTACCAGCAAACAAGACTTAAAAATAAGTATAAAGCACCAAGAAGAACATAGTAATGGAACTTCTGAAGATCTCTTCCTAATGAAACTTAATGTAGAGCTTTAATTGGTTTTAACAGTCTGTCTCTTTTTTTTCCCTCAAAAGTAAACGGTTGAATAAGACTCAACGTCTCTCTAAAGGTTAACTTCTGTTGATGTGTCACCTTGTGTTTAAAAATGCAGAGCAGCCTTCATCCTTTGCTGCCGAGGTTAATTCTAATGAGCGATTGTGCTTTACTGTAATGATCATAATCTTTGACCATAATGACAGTCAGCACGGCAGAGATTTGTTCAAGTTGTACAAGGTTAAAGACTAAATAAAGCCGTGTAATGCCTGTCTATTATCACCCACCTCAGCATCCTTTGCCCCCATCTGCTTCGCCATAAAGTCAAAAGAAAATGACATGCTGCCGCTGGAGAAGAATCGCGTGCGATTGGACGATGACTCGGACGAAGACGGAATAAAGGGGGAGGGAAAGGAGGCGACAGATTTGATGACGGGATTGATGGAGGCAGCCAGAGAGCTTTCTCAGCCTCAGCCGGTGTTCGAGGAAAAGAAACCAACACTCTCCCAGGAAGAGCTAGAGGCTAAACAAGGTACCTCTGAATTTTTCACTCAAGATTTAACAGGCGCTATGCTCTTTTTTTGGACCACTGCCCATCTTTTTAAACGGCAGACGCATCAGCGTTTTAAATAGACGCCTGGAGAAGGCAGAAGTTATGTTTCAATAGCATTCCCTAATTATAATGATTCTTCAGTGACTGTTTTCAGGGCTATACTTCACAAATTGACTGAAGAATACTTTGTTAGGAAAAAGATGAGTCAGTTTGCTGGAGTTTTACGGGAAATAACTCGGGATTGATTCTGTTGCTGTAATTGTTCCAGAGGTCATCTCTCATTGGCCTCCAGGCTGGATTTCAGACATATTTTACACTAATATGATAAGGAATATTAAGTAAGAATCTGCAGTTTATCACCATCGCATTAAACCAGTTCCATTTGATTCCTGTGCTTCCATATGCTTGCTTTGACCCTTAGAGACTTTTAAAATATTGAGGTGATGCGATCGCTGTCACATCACTATGACTGGCAGTGTATTAAATTACTCAGAGGGGACCGTGCCCCCCAATGTAATAGATCTGTCCAGTAGGCCGTCCTCACCGGAGGCAATAATTGTCCCCAGTAATTAAGAGGGAGTGTTTCACACTGGTAAAATGAAAAGGACATCACTCAGTCAAAGAGGGCCGAAGCTGTGCCTGAAATTACATACCGTGACAGCACATGCAGGATAAATTATAGTATCAGCTGTAAAAACTGTATGTTTTTTTTAAAGTATGTATTCATTTTGGACTGCATCCTATTTTTTAATGTCGTGTGACTTGTATGCTCATTTACTAATAATGTGTTAAAGGGATATTCCATCTGTCATGAATTCCTCACACACATTCCCAGCCAGCATAAGTGTCCTTGTTCAGGACACTTGAAAGAACATTAGCACTTGAGATTTTTTGGCACCATATACTATCACAGTAGATAAAAATGCTTACAAGTTACTTTCTAACCACCAGACCAAGACTGACCTAGTTCGTCTTATACACAACTAGTCCATCTTGTTGTCCGTCTTATTTACAACTATCCTAACAGAAAAGGAATCCTGCAGACAATGACCCAGTCAACATTCTACCCCTACACTTTCCCCGACCCCTCCTTTTGGCGCATTCACATGAAGGGTTAGGGGTGTCACAGTTCTCTTTTGGTTGGAGGGTTAAACAAGGTTTATTGGGACCTCACTTTAAACAAAAGGCTAAGAGAAATTTCCATCATGGCTGATCACTCGAGCATGGACGGGCAAGGGGTAGAAAATGTCATGATGAATTTTAATACATTTATTAAACTGAAACGCTACCATGCGATGAGACCGACAGTGTCCGTTGCTTTGCCCAGGTATGATACAGTAGTCCATCTTATACACAGAAGGGGTAATTACAGTAATATCACCAGATGCCCAGTGAAACCTTACCGCACTGGAACTTCAGATATACAGCACTGCAGAATCGAAAGCCGAACTCAGCCTCAAACTAGCTTAGATTGCACGACTATCGACCCGTCCGGGAGAACATAATCTGTATTGATGGACTGTTAAAAGATCAGAGATGCACTTTGTGATTACAGGAGCCCAGATTCAGCAAACGCTCCCTCAGCTTCCACATGTCCCACTATTACCTTCGGTTTTATTTACAGATTATAATCGAAACATTAGTGTCTGTGTGTGTTTGTGAGGAGGAATTGCATTGGGTTGATTCTCCGCAGAGAGGAATTATTTTCGCCCTGACGTCTCTTTCCCGCGGCTTACCTGTTTACTTTGCAAATTGTAATTTCAGAAACCAAATCTCAAAGGTAGCCTTATTGGATTTAACCAAGAGTTATTTACAGCCTCCTTTGCACATTGCCCTGTGAAGTTTACTGATGAGAAATGATGGGGAAAAAGCACAGAAAATTGCCAGAGTCGTCTCTTTTGTGCGCGCCGGCAGGAAATTACAGGTGCTAAGTGGGAGAGGCTTGTCATGTAACGCATAACAACGTTATCGCAATGTTTTATCTTGGGAACTAAAGACAACGGATTTAAACAGATGGCCGGGGCTAGAGACACATTTGTATTTTTGATCTGGCACTCTGTCTTATAATGCATTGAGACGGCAAAAGATTTTGATGAGTGCATTAAAAATAAACTATTTTCTGTACTGTGGCTTAGAATTTACGGAAAGGGTCGTATTTCAATATACCGAAAAAGCTCTCCTGTCATTTCTATTGCAGTGGCCATTTGAAATGGAGAAACTGCTACTCATTTCTATGTGGTTTGTCTCCCAGCTCCCTCATTACGGCAAGGGCACAGCAAAGGAATTAAATTAAGTCGTAACTCGATGTCAAGGCTCCGGCTTGTTGTCTTTACAAGGCAGGGTACATAACTTGAGATTGCCACTTTTGGGAAAGAGTTCTGCTGATTGAGGAACATCTCGCACAGTTTCATTTCCAATTTTTCCTCTGTTTCTCGTTTTCTCCTGTTCGCTGGTGATGTATTAAAGAACAAGCCTGTGTTCTGTCTCCAGTTGTGTTTGTCTAGTTGTACATGATGGGCCGTGGCAGAGGGCCTATTTTTAGCTTCAGAGTTCTCGTCTTGTTCTTGCGTGTATCTTTTCATTGTGCCGTCCCTTTTTTGTATGGTTGCCTTGAATAAAACCTGTAAAATTATACATGAGTACACTGCCTACTCCAGTTTGCTAAATTAAGACTCTATCATGTTTTATATCGCCGACCAGACAGCTCTTAAAACCTTGCTAAAAGAGTTTAATCTTTGGAGGAAACATTTTCATTTGCAATGGCAACGAACACCCATCACTTAAGCTTCAGCATTTTTGGATGCATATAGTTTGTCTGAGGTTTCATTGAATCTTTTTTCTCCACAGCCAAACAGAAGCTGGAGGACCGGTTGGCTGCAGCAGCACGAGAGAAGCTGGCCCAAGCATCTAAAGAGTCTAAAGAGAGACAGCTTCAAGCTGAACGTAAGAGGAAAGCAGCCCTCTTTCTACAGACTCTACGTGTACCTGAGGCTGAAGTGAAGCGGCCAGCAGAAACTCAACCTGAGGTGTGTGTTTTAATACATATAATGGTGATCCAAAGTGTAGGATTTCTCTTCACATTAAAATAATAAGCAAAATAATAAGAATAAATAAATCATTCAAAACTGTAGAATGACAGTGGGAACTGAAAGCATCCTCAAAATTTTACTTCAGCGTCTTTGAAGTAGTTGCTTTAAATTGCAAAATCAAACACTTAACATATTATCATCCAGCTTCTCAACAGTACAAAAGGAATTTCCTTCTTTTTAGACAATTGAATGTTTTAATCATTTTTTATATTTCTAACAGACAAAGTCTATTTATATTCATTGTTTAATTATGGTTCTTGTAAAGCAGCTTTGCAACAATGACAATGTGAAAAGAGCTTTATTAATATTGAAATAAAAAAGGATTTTATAAATAAAGATTACAATATCTAATTAACAGCTTGGCATAGTAAAATTTTAATCTACAAAAGTTAATATCGAACATTTTTGTTTTTCATGATCCTAAACCTTTGACCAGTGTGTACATAGAGGTACCAAATGTAAGGTTACATATTTTATTACATGTGACCCTTCCTGTGAAAACCCAGCTGACATATTTTTTTACTGTTGTCCATATGGAACATTTGTACGAATTTAACATTTATTTATTTAATTTTGGCCGAGGAAAACCATGTCAAAGTATAGTATGTTTATACTAAGATAAATTCATTTCATGCAATATAACTTGCTTTGGATAAACGCGTCTGCCAAATGCATTGATGCAAATGCAAATGTTTTGCCCTTTGACCTTACCACTATGAGTTGTTTCATAGTCATGAATATACGACAACACAACAACCTGTTTTATCTTGGGAGACATCTCACTTGTTTAGCAATAAATTTTTAATGACTTTTTTTCAGTCTAACAACTCATTGTTTGCCTACGATTTCATGAATATTGAGTTTGATAAGCTACTTTTTAATTTTTTTGCATACTCTAGGGTAAAAAAAGCACATTTAGGTCACGGGCTGTGAACTACGACAGCTTCACATCTGCTTTGATTGCAGTTTTATTAGCTTTTCAGCATTTCAGAATCATGTACCGTGCAGTTATAGTTGTAGGTTTCTGTGTTTTTTATTTCATCTGTCAGCATCCTATCACTCCTTTCACTCTGTGACCCTGCTATAGTTGCCTTCAGGTCTCGTTTAGTCAGGTCCCCTGTAAACTAAAACGGCCTGTTTATCGATCCGGGTTGGAGTCTTGGGGAAATGTTCATTACCTCAAAACGAGTCCCAACAAACATTCTTCAGCATTCTCCCGGCTGGAATTTAGCTTGGTTTGCTGACAGACTAAATGAGAAGTATAAAAAGTTTGGTCATTTTCTCCTAGTCGTGTATCTCTACTTTTGTGCAAGAAGTTCCTAATTGGTTGTGCTAACAAAGCTGGAGTCTCTCCGGAGGAAAATATGTCTGTGCTTGAACTTTTGTTTCTGTTTATTCTCTGTCTGTGTTTGTAGCCTTTGATGGGTCTTGCAGGATTTAAATCCATCGATTTCCATCAAAGTTTCTGTTAAGAACAACAAACAAGGTTTTCTGCAAAATAGGAGCAATTAAAAATTTAAAGTACAAATTTCTACCATTTATTCATCCTTGTGTCAGTTACAGGACTACCTTTACAAGATATTTTGAGAAATGGACATTTCTCTAAAAATGTCAAACTTATAATGTAATATATTTATATATATATATACACAGTAAAGTATAAAGTTTAGACAAAAGGTTTTTACTATTCTTATTGCACAGATCATAACATCTGGTAACTCAAATACACATAAGAGGTCTTTAAGTTTGATAGCAAAAAATTGATTTTAGTTCAAGATTTTTCTGTTGTCAAGTAAGGGCTATTTTGAGAATTGTCACTTTTAAAAAGCTGCATTTTGCTCATAAACTGACAAATGAAAATGTAGTAATTATTTTATACTTCATCAAGAGGAATCAGTTCTTCATTTTTGTGGATCTTTGGTTCTGATTTGCCACATCAATTTTAAGAAGTTTTTTGTTTTCCAAAATCAGTGGACAACAAGGCTTTAACCGTCAACACGGCTTTTGTTTGACATAAACATTTGGTTCAGTTAACTGGTAACTATTATATTCTCTGAGCGTTTTTATGCCCCATTCATAAAGCTGGATTTGTCCCAATCTGTGTGGTTTTGCGTCCTTACAATAGAAGTCAATGCGGTTCAATCTAGATTGCTTACCAACTTCTTTCATAGTGTCTTTTGTCTTTTTCAAAGGAAAGTAAGTCTTACTGATTTTGAATGACATTAGCTTGAATACATTTTAATGAAGGTATTAAATACATTTTTATTACACTGAATACATTCTAATTTTGGAGTCCATTATCCCTTTAACCCTAAAATGTCCTTTTCTGGGAAATGTGACAATACATGTGTGTGTATTTGAGTTGTGTAAGCTGTGGCCTTTAAACACACTTTCAGCTAGTGTGTATGAGACCATAGCGCAGATCTGCTTTCAGCTCTTAGTAATGGCCAGCGCTGCCTGGGTTCAGTTCAGATTTCCCCTGGTCCTCTCCACAGCCTGAAAACCCACATTTATCCTCCAAAAACTTTCAACAGAGGGAGAGCGTGTGAATGAGGTTGGTAAAAGTGGAAGTGCGAGGACCTGTTAAGATGGAGAGAGAGAGAGCGCAGAGATGACTAATCTCAACGATTGTCTCCACAGGCGCGAGGTTCAGCTTCACAGTAATGAGGCCAACGAAGCGTAAAATCAGGAGAAGCAGCTGGTGGATTCGCGACTGCCTCCGTTGGGCTTTACCTGAGTCTCTGGCGCACACATACCCCGGCCTCGCGCATTCCCGACCGGCTAATCCATTATGAATGTCCCTTCTGCTTCTTTCTCTTAGACGCCTGATTGCTTGAGCGGAGCAGCTTATTTTGTTTCTACTTTATTATGGTCGCTTTCACTAGGTTGGCGTTTGGTATCGACAGCTTTGTTTATTAACACGTGTGACTCTTACACTGTCCTTCTTATTCGGAAGCTTACTGGCGCGAGCATATACAGAATGCATTATTACTTTGAAACCTTTTTTGACGTTTTAGTAGCTTCTGTTACTTATGATTAATTTGAGGAGCATAGAAGGCAATATCCATATCAGTTGAAAGTCTTATCACCATTAACATGACTCTATTTATACCAACAAGTCTAATGTAGACATTTATTCATTACATCTTAATTAAATGGCTGCTATTCAATATATTTTTCTTAAGGTTTTTGTTTTTAGCTGATCGTTGTCGGCAACGTTCACGTCATTCAGAGTCTATCTATTTTGTTGTGTGGTAAACACATTCCTCCTAAAGCAATAGTTTACCCAAATGTAATTTTTAATTTGACAGATTAAACAATTAATTTTCTCAATATGCAATGCTTTGATGCCACACATAAAGAGTATAATATTTGTGCTCAATTGCAAATTTTTGTTAACTTTCGGATATTTAATTAGACATTAATTTGATATATTTTGGATGCATTTTAGTTCATAAAAATGTAACTGCCTGGTTACAGTTAATTTCTTAGGAGCTCAATATATATACGAAAATTGGTAAATCATATTATTATTATTAAATAATCGCTATTATTTTGTGATGAACTGTTTAGTTTACACACAAAAAAATCTGGTGCACCAGCTGACGCATTTCTATTGTTTAAAACTGTTAGAAAGTTATTTTTATTTTATTTTTCAAAAAAACTATGATAATGACAGAATTGCATTTTACCCAGCAACCATTTTCAATATAATACAGATGGGTGAAGACTGTCGACCACCAGTGATAATAAAAACATATCGACTGAACATACTCGTCTAGGTACTTCTGAATATTTCTTTTGATTTCCTCACAAGAAAGTCATACATGTTTGGAACAGCATGTGGGTTCATTCATGACACAGTTTGTTTTTTGTTCTTGCATGAATGCCTGGAGTCATTGTTGTCCTTTAGGCCTTAGTTCTGCTGCGCTATTTGCCCGTCTGTAAACATGGACTGTATTGCACACAGTCCACAGATCCATGGATTTCAGCAGTGAATCTAATTCAAATCCACAGTTGAGGCAATCGGTCATCTCTAATCTCAGTCTACCGCTGTATCATCCTTTACACCCTGATTCCTCCCAACCCTCATCATTGTTTCCATTTCCCTATTGTGACTCAGCAGCTATAATGACTTTAGACGATTTCATCTTTAAAGCCCGGCAGTGATCTCTGATGGAACTGATTGCCGGCATTGATCTTAGCTTCGTTCCCCTTTCTTGAACTCTCTGCAAGCCTCTTAGTTGAAAAAGCAGCCTAGCTGAGAAACGCGTCAAGAATTCACAAAGCTTCTTCTGTGTGTTTGTGGCTCCCTCAGCCCCGCTTTACTGCCGTTGGCGCTTTACTGATCACTATGGCAACGGAAATCAAATCTAGCAAATTCGGTATGAATCTGGTCACCCATGGGCACATGAAACTCATTTCTATAGCTGCCTACATTTAGTGTGTATCTATATGTATAATACCTGCTGTAAAAAGCTGATTAACAGGAGGCCAAGAAGGTAATACATTTTTTGTCGCGTTGAACCAACAGCACTCTCATTCCATCACAGCCGGTCGTGACTGTTGTCCTGTTCAGGTGATGAGAGTCGATATTGAGTGTACAGATGCCCTCCGGTAATACAACATTTGCGGTTATTCATCACTTGTTTGCCATACACAATATCACTGAACGTGTAAAATCTGGCATGCCCCAACTAGCTTTGATCTTTCTAGCTGTCGTTGGGCTTAGATCCGCTGTGACAGGCATCACTTTAAAGTGAAAATAAGACCCTGCTAATTGTTTGATGTTTAGCTACAACCTGTCGTCACGCTAAATGCTGTTTGGCAGGTCTCTCTCAGAAATTGCCAGGTTCGAAACGGGGGAAATGTGGACAGTCATCTGTGCAACCAGGTGGCTTGCCGGATCGTAAGCCTGCAGCAGCGTGGCGAGGATGTGTAATGGAGGATCTTTGTGCTTTGTTTAGCAACCGGTCCCATAACCTTGGTTGCTGCATTTTTATATACAGCAATATATATTATTTAGTAGAATGTTATAGTTAACATAGAATATATACAGTTTACTCTTTTAATTTTGGTCTGCTTTATCAGCTCGTTAGGAATTAAGTTTTTGGTTGTTTCCTAAATATAGATGATAGCCATGCAACATTCGACAAGGGAAATCATGGCTTCACTGTTGGTATTACCGTTTGACACTTTTAACCACAGAAACATAAACGCAGACAATGAAACCCCCAATGGGCTTTACATAGAATAAATTCTTGCTTCTATAAGCAATTACTACACGCTGGCAGTACATACCTGAACAAGTTGGTTGCAATGCTTTATTAAATGATGAGGGACAGAACAAGCCTTCTGTAAACATGCACATTGACGTTAAAACAATGGAAATGCATTCACTGTAATTTCTTTCTACGTCTCTAATAAGCAAGCATATCACACACACACACACACACACACACACACACACACACACGCAAATCACACACAATCATTCATGCACACATGCAAGTCTTATAAACTGTTTAACTTAAAAGAACTTTACAGAACCAGAAAGAACTGTGGCATAATGTATCTATAAAGTATGATTGAGATAAATTGGAGGTAAAAACCTATATTTTGGCAAATAACTGATCAATATATAAATCTGTGCTCTCCATATAGAAAAGGTTCAAAAACTAATTATATCAATTCAGAACATTCAGAAAAATTAATATTAATTCAATCTTCAGGATTTGTCTCTGCAAGTTAATTTAACCACCAAACTATCAGTATCAGCAGATATCACTCTGAATATTTGCTTTTTGGAATCGGTGCAGAAATTTAGAATTGGTGCAGCTCTAAAATATATTAGATATAAAACTATAAATTAAATATAAATGCATTAATCAGTTTTTCTATTTGGAGTAATGGAGTAATTAAGATTCTATTTTCAACATTGGTTATTGCATTGATGCAATATATTTTGCAAAGCAAATTTGAAGACACGTAAGCGTCTCAGGCTTTGTGTAGCCAAGACCTAATTAACATTAAAGATATTTGCTTATGATCATTGTTTTATTGTGTTCAGGGCTTTGGAGGCTCTTTTGATCCAACTTGTATTGGATTCTGTTGGATTCTGAAAGCAGTATTATCAGCTAGTGGTTTGCAAAAACCTTTAATTTTCTCCTTCACATCTATTGTCATGTTTTAAATTAGGTTGGCTGAGATTCTGCTGTGCAGTGCTTTATTAAGAAAAAATCGCCATATCGCCCTAAATTAAAAAAATATAAGTTAAATCAGAAACATTTTTGTAGAGTCAGCCCTGTATATACTGCAGTTCTTTAAGCACAGAAATTTAGAAATAATGAAGCTTATAATAAAAAATTCTGATTTACTGAATTAAAATGGGAAAATACATCCAATTATAAGTACCCAAAAGTAAAAGGTCAGTCATTTATTCGTCCTCACTTTGTTCAAAACCAGTATGTTTTTTTGAAAATGGGGAAGTTTTGAGATAACTATCCCTTTAAAAACCCCACATTAGCTTTCTAAAGTAACTGTGCTGTATGTGTGTTATAGAGATTGATGCAGATAGAGAGAGCCATTTTATTGTGTGGACCTGGCTCTTAATACGTCTCTTGAACGTTCAGGTTCGAGGACCATGACTAACAGCTGAATAATGTAAATGGTGCTTAATATATTATTCGCCCTTGAAACGACTGTCCTTATATATTTGTTAAAGTGGTGCTGCACTTATGAAAAAATCATAATATTAACTAAGCGAGAGAGTTTTAAGAACAAAGATGGACCCGTGAGTCAGCTTCAGTACATTTCGTAAGAGAAGGAACATGGCAGGCCTTGGTTGAGAGATTGAAAAAAAGTAAAATGCGTTGTGTGTTATCACACAGCTCAACTTTGCTATTTGCAGTGTAACAGAAACACGGCTCTGGTGGAACAAGAAGGGCAGGTTTTTCTGCCTTTTTGTGGATATGTGTAGCCGCCAGCTTTGAAAATCAAAACCTAGCGAATTACTGACTTGCGTCAAAGGAACGAGTCTAAATTTAGTTTTAGGCCTCTATGCTTTGGGCCATGGCAACGTAACCCTCATCTAAACATGACCAGATTGAATAGATCTTGAGTCAGAGCCATTAGATAAAGATGTGTCTCTAGAGGACATTCAAGTCAGATGCGCTTCCGTAATTTTCATTAGTACATGTTTTTAAAATCACATAACAGTCAGGTCTATTTGCAACAGCTACTTGACATATATAACAAAAACCAACCATTTGTTTTTCTGCAAATTAGCTCTTTGGAAACAGTGCTCTGGCTCTTAGGTCATCAGTTCTTTGCTTTCCTTTGCTTCCCTTTGCTTCATTGCCTTTCGGAGGCTCTGCCAATAACACAATTGCTTTAGGGGCGAAGGCCTGCCAACACACCGGCAGAAGTTACTGTAGTCGTGTCCTCTAACCACTGGTGTAAGATCATCGGCATATGTACTGAAAAAACAAAGCACACCACATTGGATTTGTTATACTGAAGGTGACTGCCACTTCGAGGACAGCTAATTTTTAAGATGCCACACATATTGTCCGTGTGCAACCCTGAGTCTCAGTGATCTTTTCTTTAAGCAAATACTACACTCTGCATCGTAATCCATCGCTTAACACCCACAGCCTAACGCTAGCATAGAATTGATTGAAGGGCTCTGACAGATTACTGTTTAAAGACAGGTATTTCTACTAGTGCTGGCTTATCTCTGAAAGTAGTATTTTTTGTTTCTCTACAGGAACTAAAGACCACACCATGTTGTCATGAGCAATGCTTGTTTGTGTAATGATGAACATATTTCAAAGAAATAAAAAATGTATATAGTATACATATATGTGCACTCAGAAGTGTATAAAGACCTTAAGTAATATGTTTTTATTATCTAAGAATGAGCCATTTCTTTTTACTGTACATACACCAGAGGTTTTCTTCCATGTTTCTATAGTAGCCTTCTACAACCAAACTGCTATACAGAGATGGTTTTGTAAATATGTTATCTACTTTGGCAAACAAGTAAAAACGTGATGACTTCTTTGCCATTTGTCAGACCCTGTAGTGTTTCGAAAGAGAGGGGTGAGGAGTGGACTGACACGTTAGTTGTAATTTGTGACATCACCTTTAGGTGCCCCCAGATTTACCAGTTCCTTAACTTTATTTTTAAACATTACTGTTTACCCTCTATTCAGGTAAGGGAAACAGTGTATGCCAATTTCCTCGCAAGCCACCAGGGATTTGTGAACCGTTTCTGTGTTTTAAAGTATTAGCTGTGTGTGGCTTCATTTAGGATTACTTTTAACATGGTATTCGTAAAATAAACCTAAGCCTACTTTGTAAAACAATCGTACTTTGGAATTATAGAAATATAAAATAATGATTTGACAGTGAATAACCTAAGGTTTTAAAAAGAATCACTGTAACCTGCAACAATATATTCCATGTATACTATTCTTGTTACGATACGCCTTCATCCTTATAGAAAGACCATCAAAGCAAGGTTTTGTTTCTGTCATCCATTTGAAATATCCCTATGGCACCTCTTTACCTCATTGTGCCCTTCAAATGTACAAACATACCATTTGCTTTTTGTAAATGAGCAGCAGAATTGAGTAAAAATGAAAAAGAATCACTGCCTTGCAGGCAGCTGTAATTCACTTTTTCGGTCTTTGTTTTATTGTTTAACGCTCTGAGAACTAATGAAAACAAGCAGAGCGTGCTGGCAGAATTCAAACCTACCATGAAATGGAGAGCCTGTTTTTGGTTACGTTTTTTTTTACATTCGGCTCATAGAAAGCAGTATTACTAAGGAGAATGAAATCGATAGACCCTGAGGAAATGAGGTGATCTGAAATTGTTGAGCCTGTCGACACCATTGCCTGCGCCTGCTCTAATTAGTTTATTCATAAATCCATTGTAAAGATTTAAAAGGCCGCTATAACTTTTAGCCTGACTTAAATGGGCAGAATTGGCTATGGATTAGCTTTCAGCGAAAGAGATGAATATGACCTCAAAAGAGGCCCCTTTTATTGTTTTTGACTGTTTTTTTTCAATGTTTTTATTATTTTAGAGCTAAATGTGTGTTTGTACAGAAGATGTCAGAAGTCTTGCACTGTTGGATGTTGCATCTGTCCCAGACGTGCTGGCATTTCACCCGCCAGCTCTGATGTTTGTGTTTGCACACTTTTGTACGAGTTTACAATAAAAGAGTTCTCTTATTATTGTGTTATCATTCAAAAAACGCTCTACATAATCATAAATGCCATATTTTTCACCTTGAGCGCATTCGAAATAATACGGACAGTTGCCAGCAAGACGCTCTATAGCAGCTGGTATGTTTCTGGTTTGACAAATGTCTCATAAATTGCTCACTCTGGACCATCGACTGAATGAGCCGCTGTTATGTCATCTGTCTTAGACAGACTCTTTTATTGCTATGGCTTTTTCTTTAATCCTGTTTCTCATTATTGACCTTCCATTATTAAATGAAATACACACGAATGATGGATGCAGTTTTGTGCAACTTGACATTTTTTGAAAGAGAAAATCTTGGATTTGACTATATTGTGTTACTTACATAAAATAGACATTTTCGAATGCTTTGGGTCATTACTCAAATAAACTCATGGTGCAATTTCAATCGAAATTGCGTTACATTTTTGGAATTGGGTGGACGCTTGGCTGATCTCTAAAAGTACAAAGCACACCCACTTCCCGGTGGTTGTTATAGTGCGTATTGCAAGAGAAGAACAGAATGTGAAAGGATTTTTAAAGTATGGTAACCACAGATCTTATTTTAGTGGTAAAACACTTGCTCTATGAAAAGTTCATGCGCCGGACATGTCGCCATGTTTTTTCATGGTTTTTCAAAGTAGCTCTTCCACTAAATCAAAAAGGGATGACTTATAGTATAATCATGTCTATCTTTATTTTAAGCACTGCTGAATTATTTTTTAGAGCTTGTTTGCTTGGCACGTGACTTAGTCTGCTGTTTCACTAGACTTGTTCATCTTTACTTTGTCTGTCTCAGTGCAAATACTAAGCTTTGGTCTGCTTACTCTCAAATAGTCAGAGAGAAACAGAAAGAGGGATGGGAAACATTTTGCCTGTCATAGTCACTGTGGAAACACTGGACATTTCACGGAACATTAGTTTAAACTATGGGGAAACAAATAATTTTAAGACATGGACTTTCAGACTAAAGTGACCCATAGAGAAAACACACCGGTTGTTATCTAACATTTACCAGGATATCTGGTTATAGTAATGGTTCCACTAAAATATAAATTGTGTCATCATTTGACCACCCTCTCGTCATTTCAAACCTGTATGACTTTCTTAACTCTGCAGAACATCAAAGAAGATAATTTGATGAATGTTGAGAACTGGCACTCTTTACTTTGCATTGGTTTTGTGTCCATACAATAATGATCAGTAATTAACATTCTTCAAAATATCTTCATTTGTAGTCTGCAGCATACAGAAAGTCATACAGGTTTGAAATGACAGAAGGGTGAATAAATTTACAACATTTTATTTTTAGGTGAACTATCACTTTAACTTGTTGCCTTAAAATTCATCCGAGTGTGTTGAGGGTTTTCTGTCTAACACTGAAGTCTCTATTTCGTAACAATTACCATCTCTTTCTAGCATGTTCGTTTTTGCCTGAAAGCGAGACTGACAAGAACTGTTTGATCAAGGATTATCACAAATATTTCAGTAGTTGATACGACAGTCAAAACGGCCTATTGAACACAATGTAGTAATAAAGAACAAAGAAATAAACTAAAGCTCTGAGTTTATTAAATGTTGTGTTAATGTGATGCTCCTTCTTGACCCAGTTTGCGCCTTTGGTTTGAGTTTCGGACTGTGGGGCTCATCTTCCTCTGTGTGATTTACTATTTAATCGAATTAACTTTTTGCATTTGTTTGAAGAAAGCTCACCGGAGAGAGGTGTTTCCAACAGGTACGGCTTTACCAAGACAGTCGGCACTCGAGCTCAAGCCCCTGATTAGTGAAAAAAGCTGTGTTTGGAGGTGAGGACGTGTGTGGCTGCCCTCCGCGTTCGTGCGTGCTCTGTTGTTGAATCACTTGGTGCTGACTTTCAATAGAGCTGTTGAACTCTTAACGCTCAAAAACTGCCCAGGATGCTCTCAAATTGTTTCGGATCAAGCTCTTCAGAGTTTAAAGGGGAAATGCAACATTTAGTTTTTTTTAAGGTACCACCACTTATTTTCGCCTGATATGCAGAGACTACTGTTAAAATAAGTCAACCAGTCATGGGATTTAGGGGAGGAACTGCATGTTTTGACTGACTAAGGTTTTCAATAGCAATACAGAATTAAACACTCTGTTTATTCTTTTACTTTATTTTAGCGTATGATCATTTTCTTTGGTATAATTTAAAGTAATGGTGCTTTAGAATTTCTCGTTTCTCAGCCATGTTTTTGTTTCTGCTTATGATTACCCGGCAGTTAAATAATCAATGCCTTTCTTTGAAAATGTTTTCCCTAGTGGGAACCTTGCAGAATTTCAGTAATGACTGTCTTGTGTCGCTGTTACTATACAGATATCCATTCATCATATTGGCATGCAGCAGAAAAACAAGTCAATTATGTTATCTTTAAAGCAATGTTTCTACATCTCGAAGGAGTTTCACAAGCATGAAAACCTTCTTGGATTATTCGTAGTGAATTTAAATTCTGTTTCTTCTCATTATTCATGGAACTTGTGGCACGAGATGGGTAGATGCAGGTAGACACAATGCAACAATGGGTCTGCTTGTGTGCGTAGGCGAACAATTAAATCACAGCGCATACAAAATGCCATAAGAGAGATTATTGTGTGGGCTGTAGGTTTGTATTAGATGTATAGAAATAAAACAGGCGTTTTATTGGTTTTTAAGGAGTACTTTTAGTTTTTATTGTGTTTCAGAAGTAATTTATTTCAGTTTTTGTTTTGCCTAATTGTGTAGGCAAATTATGCGATTAATGGCATCCAGAATAAGAGTTTTTGTTTACATAAGATGTTTTCTTAAAAGATATGCAAAATAGAGAGAAAAATATTATGTAAACCAATTTTTATTCTGGATGCAAAGTGTCTAAATCCATACATTATTTTTTCAATATTTTTTTTCCTTGTTTAATTGCTTCCAGTGTTAAAAAGACAGGTTATTTACTTTCTTTCTTACGTCAGTGTATGTTGTTGATTTTTACACCTCTGTATTTGTATGTAATCATTTATTTTTTCAATATTGGCCATAATACTATTTTTTTTTGTCATGATCCAGCATCCCTACTCAATTTAATCTGTCACTTTATAATGATTCATTACTGTCTTGATCATATATTTAGAATTGTTTGTATATTTTGATAAAATGTTGTGTATACGTTTGATTTTCTGCCATATCATTTAATTAATATAAATAAACAATCGACAGCCAAAGTGTAAACACCTGCGTACTCCTTTCACACACCAGCTTTGATCGTAGAGGTGATGGACTGAATTCACTCTCTTTCTTTACTTTTTGAACTGGAGCCAATCCCATTTAAACTGCAGATGTTTCAATATCCCCATGTAATGGAAAAAAGCAACTGGTGTTTCTTGTCTGCAATCTCTTAGTTGGAAACTTTTCCATTTGGAAATTGAATCAAGGAATTTCTTTACTTATTAAAAGCTGTAGTATTATCATTTGTGTTAAGTGCTTTATAAAAATTGTAACGCTCTTTTTACTGTATGCACAGAATAAGTGAAATTAATCTGAAGAACCATCATCTCAGTTTCCTCATCATTTTTTTTAACCCACTTATCATTCTCATCCCTCCCAACACTTCAGTTTTGTATTCGTCAGACATACGGGTGATTTGGTATCCAGCTTGTTGAATCTCTTAAATCCCCTTATCACCAACTGACCTCAATCAGAGATCCCGTAAGAGGAAGTTTCTTAATACTTGGAGATTAAAGCCTCCTTATGGTCCCTAATAAAACCATAGTCATGCTTTTCTGTTGTTTTTTACTAGTTATGTATTGAAAAGGCTTAAAATGACTCCACCATCATAAGCTTACATAAACATAGTTTGGAGATTCAAATGTGTGGTCTTGAATTTGCATACTTGGGATAGGCAAAACTTTTGATGAAGAATACAACAGAAAGTTTAGGAAGTCAAACTGAAGTCCACTCTTCTGTAATTATGAAGAAATTAGCTTTTCAGGCTCCATTAGAGGTGACACAATGCAGAGAGAAATCATAGATAAATTCAATGTCCGTATCCCTAAAGTACCTTGTGAAGAATTGTCCGAGACTTCCGACTCACCACCTGCTCCTGCAGAGAGAAATAGATAATTCGTCCTGGAAGGTAGTTTTTATGACAAAGTTGTGTTGATACAAACCCCTTTGACTTTTCCCAATCTGTGAAACAGAGAAAACGAAGCGTTGGTGACTAACAGCCTCAGTCAAAGCTCAAGCTCATTTGTTAAGCCCAAACTTGGTTGTCTTGGCCAGAGACGCTAAATCTAAAAACCATCAGGAGACAACAGTTAACTTCAGCGTTATTCAAAGACACTCATTCAAGGTGATGTTTTTTTGAAGGAACAATGTGTGTGGTTTGCTACAGAGAGAAAGAGGCTCTCCAGATTTTCGCACTTCTGTCCATGCATTTAAATGGCTTTCATAATCCATGCCAAATGTTCCTAGTGGAGTCGATGTTTGGGGAAACATTGAGGTGATGGCATTGAGAGACTTCTGTGATTGATTCCTGCTATACAGATAATAGGGGAGATTGTAATATTTAACATATACAGCTGCGGGGAAATATGATATATAAATATAATTTAATTTCGACAATTGAATAGGATGCCTAATGAGATGAACTTAGCAGGACGGCACTAAAAATGTTAAGTTGGCCAATCCTCAGCGTGGAATAAAACGAAAGTTTTAGCTTAAAATTTGATACAACACCATCTTCCTTCAGCGCTTCAAACTGTCAGTCCAAACACTTTAAAACCATGATTAAAAACAAACAACACAACCACTGTGGTAAAATTCTGGGAGTTTTTCCAAAGGATATAATCAAAATTGCTGCAATTTAACCCACTCAAATATGTTGTTCTCTGTAAGAACAGATGGATTAAATGCTTTGTACTCTTAACTGCAGGCTGAGTACAAGAATTTAACATTGATCACACTTTAATGACTGTCTGTAGATTTGCTTTTGTGCTCAGGTACCACCTCCATTCAACATAACATGGTGTGCTGTGTTTGGATGTCTCGTCTTTGGTTGTTGTTCTAAATATAACTGCAGTTTACCAAGTAGTGACTGACGGTATGTGATATCGAGATGTCAATATCCAGAGACCAAAGGTGTGTTTATATAGTTTAGTGACACACAGAACGGTTCAATTATATGGGCACTTAATTTGTACTAAGGAAGTATTTTATACCAGACAGTGTGCAGACTTTTAAGCAGAAAACTCTGGAGTTCTTTTTAGTTTTAGGGGAAACTACAATGTTTATCAGCTAGTCAGAATTGTTATAAGCCGATGGCATCAAATCTTCACATGAATCTCAGCACTGACCTCAAACCTCACAAAAGAACTAACTGAGACACAAATGAGTGACTTAGTTTGATTTATCCATCGATTTCCTTACCTTACAGACTGAACAATTGTGGGTTTTTCTTAACTGACCGATACTTCACAATCTATAAACTGGGATATTTTTCTTTTTTGTCTGTCAGTGACCATCTCTTTCTTGTAAGAAAAGATAAAAATGTTCCCCTGTCAAATTTTTCAATGTTAAGCACCTTTTTGAGTTTCAATAGCTCATGTAAGCCGGTTTTAGTGTTATGATTTGTTTGGACAGATTCTCTGTTGTTACCATTTATGTGACTAGCTCTCTAAGTGTGCTGAACTGACAAAATCTGTCTTCTATTCTGTGTTTTCAGTGGTGCTTTCAAAGAAAAACATCACTATTATTGTTCATCATACTTGAAGATATAGATCCACAACTCTAGATGGTTCTGTAGCATTTGTGTTGCTGACATAAAAGATGCCTCAAATTGCAAGCAGTTGATGCTCATTTGCAGTGAGCCACAGTTGCAAAACACAAAAGAAGATATTTGGAAGAATGTTGGTAACGGCTGGTATCTAAATAATTCCATGGCATGACCCAAAAACTATAAAGAACATCAATCCAAACCTCTCAGATCAAGCATGACCCATCTTCCATTATGTAAATCCAACAATTGTAAGATTTTACAAATTCACAGAGCTTCTCAACTTGATCATTTAGCCAAACCCCTCCTTCCCTTGTGAACTCTATCCCTTACATAATACACAATCCCAAGAGAGAATCACTATTTCCAGATTAATTAGAACACGTTTATAAATACTCAGAGAAGATATTGCGTCCTGGTTTCTTTTAATCTCTCCAGAGCCGTTGATATGACCTGAAGTCGTTAGATTTCAAGACATGTTGGTTTGGTTTCTGTTTTTCTTCAGCCTTGTGATAAAATGGACATATTTTTCATTCGTGTGTGTGTTGAATTAAGATCAGCAGATGTGGATTTGACTTTGTGAGCAGCAGCATTGATTGATGAAATTCCATTTTTGATGTGAATTTAATGCATCGGGGATCTCATTTAACCAGACAGACACATATTGCAGCGATTACGACAGAGAGAACAGCCAATTATCTCACTACCAGACCCGCATTACGCTGCGAAACAACCAGTGTTTTAATTAGCACTGTTTCTGAGGGGGGAAATGAGGAGAACCTATCATACCCCTAAGAACTCCGGACAAGGGGCGCAAATTTACAGCGAGCTCGATGGGCTCATACATGCATGCATACTGTGCTACAGGCACACTCAGATGGAGAGACCTCCCTAAATTGGATACGGTTTCCGAGACCGCTCAAAGCCAGTTGCGTCTTTATTGATCGGGGCAGATGCACGAATTGAGAAAGCCACTGGGATGGCCTTTCATCTCATCTGTGGCATCATTTTGGAAATCCCTGATTGGCTTTTGCTTATTAAGATGCTGGCTCTCTTTCATGTGTTATCTTACTTAGGCCGCGGTTTAAGTCTCATGTGTCTAATCCCTCTTCCTTTGTTGTGTATTCACAGCCTCTGGTGTCCGCTCTTTCCATAAGTGCCCAACACGCGTCCCGTGTACAAGGGTTTGAGTACAAAGACACTGCACAGACGAGGAGCACGGATGGGCAGGCTTCACACCTGACCACGTCAACTTCCTCCCGGGGGCATGAAAGGGACAGAGATCGTGAACGGGATAAGAAGAAGAAGAAGCACAAGAGAAGGTCGAGATCAAGGTCAAGATCACGCTCCAGATCAAAACCAACAACCAAGCACTCTTTGCCCAGTGCTTACAGGACCTACAGGAGATCAAGGTACCTATAGTTGATTTCCAAAAACAAATGAAACTTCAAGAAAGCACTGAATGATTGCTATTGCCTTGTGCCGCGGGCTGCATGTAACAAAATGTGATTTGGATTTAAAACTTCTTTTTTGGTAATTTATCCACCGAAAATTCCTTTTTTTTTCTAGTGCTCTTTTGAGGTAAATGTAAAACATAGATGTAGGGTATAAATCTATCATTTAACAGATCACATCCTAACCTTTAAGAAATAATCCAGGGGGTTGAAAAAGAACAGGACCAAAAAATAGTTAAATGTCAAGTCACAAACAAGAAACAGTTTATTTTAAGGGATTGTTCACACAAAAAAAAACGAAAGGACATTTTGTAGAAGTTTGGCAACCGAACAGTGGTTTCCAAAATCAATGTTAATTAAAGAGTTCTCTATTCTAGTGTTTTTCAAAATACCTTCTATTGTGTTCTGCAGAAGAAATAAAAATATTGCAGGTTTGAGGTGACATGAGGGAGAGTAAATGATGTCAGAATTTCCATTTTTGTGTGATCTATCACTTCAAGTGGATGGTGGAAAAATATATAAAATTTAACGATTGGTTTTCCTTTTGTGGCACAATTACCTCCACCGAACATTTGCAGTAATTGCATATTAGAAGCACTAAAAAGTAAGGAAACATTTAGACTTGGGTGAGCATCATATCCAGCTTGTTGCTAAAATTTATAGATCCAACATTTTTCCGAATGGGCCCTCTCCTATAAAAAAATGCAGGACCATAGAGGACTTTATAGTTTCCCAAAAACAGTTAGCATACTTCCCCCCACAACATGAACACAGTTTTTGGCGAGATGAAATATGTTAGCTTGGCTTTTCAGAATTGTGTTCCTACAAACTTTGCAGCTTCCTACCATGGTTACACGCATCTTTCAATTTTCACTCAACCCTCCACTGCCCTCATTTTTTCTTCCATTTCTTTATTGGAAATCAAGGCCGATTTGTCATTATCCCCTGCTGAAGTTGCAGTAATTACAGTGCCCTCATCACGCCGTCCTGACACTCCTTAATATAATTTCTGAAGATTAAATCATTTTGGCCGAAGGATTTAAATCACTTATGGTGTAAAGGCTAGAATAAATGGCTCATCCTTCTTTCTCCCTCATTCATGCTTTCTCTCTCGCTCTCATTTACTCTTTGGCCCCTGGCCTTGGTTATATTTATATCCTTGTTTGTCAAGACATTGGCTGTAACTTGGATGAATTTGCTGGAAGTGAAATATGGGAGGAGTAAAACATCTTCCTCTATTGCCAGATAAATAGTGTCTGAACATTTCTCCCTCTCTCGGTTTATGTTTTTTTTCATAAAATAAATCCTGTGTATGTGAAGGAGAGGGATTGAGATGAGTTTTGGGGAGGGATCGCTTCTTAGACTACTAATCTAGTTTGGCTAAGCCCCAGTGGGGGCCTGTAGATAGTGCCTTGGCTTTAGTGATGAGCCGTATGAGAAATCCTCCCATCCCTAAAGCTTTCCTGATATTGAACTGCACTTCATCCGCTTACTTCCTAGCCGGCGCTGACTACACATCTAAGATAGTCCAACCTTCTTCGGTCCAATCCACATCTTCTCACCTCTGAACTTCATTTTTCATTGAATTCAGTTTCGATGTAACCTGGTCGCTCTGCCCTTCGCCGGAAGACCTGAGATAATGAGAGATACCTGGATGGCGCTGACATAAAGGATCAATCTTTGTCCACATATGGCTTCTATCGGCCATTTGTTACTTTCTGATACTCATCTGCAGGTCTGGGCATGCATAAGTGTCCGTTTGGTTGACCTTGTGGAGGAGATTCAGTCCGCGAGTTTGTTTTACTGCTAGTTAGATGATGTTCCGGGTGGTCTTTGGTGTATTATGTTTTAAGGATTTAGGCAAAGACAGAGACTAACTGTTCACCTGTCACCTTTCGTTCTATGGTAATTTACGTTCTATAGAGCGTGTTTGGAATTGAAGAGTTTAATGAGTAGGCTTTTGGACTCAAACATTGAAGCAAAGAGTGGAAAATGATGAGGTGAAATACTTGGAAACCAGGCTTTTGTGGGCTATTATTTTTTGAAGAGGTTTTTGTTTTCGGTCCAGGGACAGATTGGATGAAATGCCACTTTAGGTAGGTCGAATAGCTCTTGTAGAACATGTGCCATTGCTTCTGTTTTGGCTGTTTGAATTTGGCAGTAATTAAATGTGTACTGTTATAATGACTTTTGTGACCAAACAATAGACAGTGAGGGTTTTTGGAACTCAGGAGAGATGTTTAAAATGCATCTCAGTACATAAGACTAATCACTGCATAGCTGATGTGTTCTAATCCTTTACTCGTGTATATATATTAAGCCGTTGCAATGAATCTGTGCACACTTAAACTTTATTTAGCCTTTACTGTGTTATCTGTTTTAGTAATGATAACACTGTTGTTTTATATCTTCCTATTAAATTTCATATTTTCTATGTCTCTTTCTTACAATAGGGGTTTAAATAATGGTGTAGCTTTCATTTGAATACAAATAAAGCTTTAAAGGGCTAGTGCACAGCTAAATAAATTTCACACCCCAATGTGGATCTAAATGTGTATCTTACTTTTCCTCTTTAGAAAACAAAAAAAAGTCATTTTGAGAAATGACTTTTCTGTCAGTACAAGGGAAGTCAATGGAGGTCAGTGGGTCTCAGGGGAAATTGGGGAAAATTTCCGGGCCCCTCCAAAAAGAATCAGCAGAGAAGTACAGTAAATAAGTAGTACTTTTTCTGGTAAATAATAATTAGTCAATGTAATTACTGATAAATGTAAAATTTTGCATGCAATGCACTATATTTATAAATGGGCCAAACCAGAATGTATTATATAATCACTGGCTTGGATTTCCTGTATTTTTCCAAATAGAGCTGCCCTCCTTCCAAAACAATGTCTCTCTATTTTCTATTGTTCTATTTTCATCATAAATCATTATTTTTAGTCATCATTTGTTTTTCACTGAGTACAGTAACAGCATATTTAAACATACAAAGTTTCAGAAGGAAAGCAACATAATTTGTGTTCTGCAGCCAGAAAGTCGTACAATTTTGGAATGCAAGAAGCGTTTTCTATTTTGTATTGTGTACACAAAAATATATGAATATGTGTCCCAAAACTTCCCCAATATTGTTTCCCTTTCAACCAGATTTAAAGCCATTTCTGTTCTAAAAGATGCGATAAAACTAATATTTTTTTATGGCTATTGTGCGAGAAATTACAGTGTTAGGTTACAGCACATATTAATAACAAGGCCGGATCCCAGCTGGACTTTGAAGACACACAAACATTAAATGAGCCATTCTACATGAAGAAATAATTGCGAGATGCTTGCTTTCAAATGTCAAACATGGGTAATGTTGTGTCCCTAATTTTGCGTTAAGCCTAATAATTCCAGCAGTTTATAAGCCACTCAGTCTTTATGTACAGCCTTCTGACACCTGACATCTCTTTACTCCAACACTGGGGACTAGGATCACATTTATTCATAATGAGTATATCTGTCTGGTGTAACAGAAGAAAAGAGATAACTCAAAATGAACGGACTGAACGCAATTATAACAAATGTACTCTGCTGAAGGAAAAACTCTTTGCAATATCTTTGACAACTTCGCTCTAGATTACTAATGATAAGATTTAATGTGTTTTCCTCACTCTTAAAAATACTTATTTTCTTCTTCGTCCGCCTCAAACTGACCTCCACATTTTTCCTTTTCTGTTCTTTCTGTACTTTTTAAGTTTTCAATTAATTTTATCCTTCTCCTCAAATATACACAGATCGACCTACGCACGGCTGTTATCATTAGCCCGTCTATTTTGTTTCTGAAATGTATGAGATTCCACTATAAACCGTTCATTCAAGCTCTTTTCGTAGCATTATTGAACCTGTGTAGTGTTCGAAAGCTCAGCCACCATTAGATAAAGCTTAAAGGAGCAAGAGAGAATTAGACTCTAAAATCAGTGTCTTGAATTCAATAATACCATCATACCCTTCAATTCATTAAGCATGTAGATAGGACTTTAACCTTCCCGTCCTCTGCCATGTACCTTATTCAAGTGAAAATTCTCATTTGTTACTTACGTAGGAACAGTTCAGCTGTGTCAGGTTGTTCAACTGCTTGTCATACTTTGGTTGTGTTAAATAAAAGTTCTCAAGAGGTTTCAAGCGTGTATTAGTCAGACAGCAAAGATTTATGTCAGATATATGAGGGCTTTCTTTTAATAAATGAGAAGCGCAGAGGCTCCTTTGAGCATTGGCTTCTTTCCCGACAGATGGAAATGTTCATAAAATTGGGCATAGATGGCAAAAATAAAGCAAGGCTCGGGTTTTAAACATTACAGATCCAGAGGTGGGTTTTCTTTAAAAAATTTGTGTGAACATTACTGTAATTCTATCTATATTGAAAATAAAATGCACCACATATGAAAGTGCATTATACATTTCATATTTGTATTATTTTAATAGTTCCAGTTCACCCAGAAATGTGAATTTGGTCGTCATTTGTTCACCCTTTAATGTTTCTTTGTGTTTCAGAACACACTTATATTTTAATGAAAATTGGAATGCCAGGTCATTTTGGGTCAGCTCCGATTTGTTTAGAGGTTTAGAGAGGTTCAAGCTGTCTCGTGCATTATAGATTGTTCAACATGTAAAGGTCTCATTTTCAACGCGGTCCATTTTTTGTTTGTTTAAAACTGAGTTAGACACATACCATGGTATTTCTGTGCTCAATACACTCCCCCCGTACATCCAAAGGCGTTGGAAAAGTTCTTTCAAACATTCAACCTGTCACCATCATTAGGTCATAAGTTATTTATTGGCCATATTCCATTGACCCTCCCCTAGGTGCTTGGCTTTTTCCGGAAACAGTCGTAAAGCTGCATCTGTCTTCTGTACATATGAGTAAAGCTGGACGCTCACTGTGAGATTTTATATAGTTAGTTTAAATTGTTGGTTGGCACACCGTACCAACATGATCCCATCTGAAAACATGTCACACTTTTAGATCTTTATAATAGTTATGACAGAAACACACAAGAAGATTGTTTGGCAGTTTTCCCATATTCTCGCTCTAGGTCATGATGAATTGATGGTAACACCTTTCACAAACACTTTTTTATTCCTCTGTAGTTTTTCTTCTAATTAGACAGTATACCTTGCTCTCTTCGACATTTTCTCTGTGTGGTTTTCTCTGTGTTCTGTTGTTGTCTCCTATTGAAATTGCTTCATCACGGTCTTTGCTCCTTTTGGGTCATGATTTGACAGTCGTCTGAAAAGTTTTCTCACTGCAGGAGAGTTTCTCAAAGTTTTGAACAATTACAGAATTTTATAGTGTTGGTTTTATAGTGACCAGTGACCGTTTATCGAGGATTGGCGAACCTGTCAAGCTAACAATCAAAGACTACTGATTTTGACCTAGATTTTTTCTGAGACAGGGAATTCTTGCCAAAAAGTACACACATAGAGTGCAGTGCGTCCAGCTTAAAACAAATATTTTTTCGTACATAAGAACAACGCAACTATGTACTACAGATACTCAAGTTTTGATGAATTTAGGAGTACAAGAAGTTCTGAGGTCATTTTGACTACCATTTATATTTTATAAATATCTTTCTCTGTGTTCATCGGAACAAAGGTATTGAAACTTATTATTGTTGAACTCTCCATTTAAAATATCTTTGTTTGTTTTCAGTAAAACAAAGAAATATTTACATGTTTGTAACAAATGAGGTGTGAGCAAATAATGACAAAATTTTTTATGAGATATTACAATACTTAATCAGATTACAAAATAAACATGAAACATGAATTATCAATTTAAGCTTAAATAACTTGATAACGGGAGCAGAAATAGGCTTCAGAAAAACACTAAGTGTCTAGATTCTGGTATGATGATTAATTATACAGTTTTGTTGTTATAAAACTAATAATATTTGACCACAAGATGCCACAATTGATCAGAATCAAGACGTGCAATAACAAGAACTGTCAATGGAATTGATCTTTTAATTACCTTGACAGAATCTGTACAGCTTTTTCTACAGCTTCTTCTGAGAGGCTTCTGACAGTCGACACATCTACTTGTCAGCGACAATGTAACTTTAGGTAAAATGAGGGATTAAGCTCAATCTGTCGGTTTTAGTGATAGTCTCATTATGTGTATATAGCTCAAATTAAGTAAAACGTTTTTTTTTCTTTTTTACTTACACGGTATTTCAACCTCCTCACTAACTTTCTTCCAAGCAAGATCCCTTTCATTCCTATCTCTGTAAAAGTATGATGTGGAGTCATGTAGCTCTGGGTGTCAACACACAGCCACAATGAGTTTCTCATCTATGTTTGTTTTGCGCAATTTGCGCCACAGGATGTCCATTCCCATATATTTGCGTCTCTGCATTGACTTAAAATGTAAATAACTCGCGCTTTACGCTCAACTCGCGGCTGGTGTGTACACAACATAAGATTTTACTGATTTTTATTGCCCTTCCTTCTCTCTCTCCTCTCAGGTCCCATTCTCGATCGCCCAGCCGAAGGGACCGTCGTGCTCACTCATCAGAAAGAAAACGTGACGAGAGGGAGAAGGAGAGTTACGGTTCCAGTGCCTATCGGCTTGGCAGCAACCCAGGCCTCAGCCGGAGACGCTCCAGATCAAGGTGGGCAACAATGAAACTCCCACCAGATCATTAACTTCCTGTTAATACAATATTACAGTACTCTTCCTAATGAAGACACAGAATCTGTGAATTTAGTCTTTTTTTATTACAGTCAACTACATCAGCATTTATTCATAGCACTTAAAGTGTCAGCCAGACAGCAATTATGTTAAAGATTTACAGTAGATGCATCTGCCTGTGTTTTTTACCAGAAATAAAGTGGATGATGTGAACTTGTGAAACAGCGATTTTTACTTGTCTGCCTTCAGTTTATGTTGGTTATTTATATTGTGCAGTTCTCTATTGTTATCATTTACTTGCTCACTAGTCATTCCAAACCTGTATAACTCTCATTCTTGCAAAGCTCAAAAGAAGATAAACGTTGGTAATCATGTGCTATTGTTTGGTTACCAACATTCTTCAAAACATCTTCTTTAGTGTTTTGCATAAGGGAGTCATACGGGTTTGAAATGACAAGGTGAGCACATGATAACAGAATATTTGTTTTAAATTAATTTAAAACTATCGCTTTAAATGAAAGCATTCCATTTTCTAATGTATAACCAGCTTTCAAACTTATCCCATGCCGTCAGTTCTGATGTACTGATAGGAAGTAACAAGAAATCATATCTATTCATTTATTTTTCGGCATGTGTAAATGTACTGAATAGTACAAATGACCCATTTCAGACAGGAAAACATCTGTTTGTATTTACTGCAGCTCTGATAAGGCTTTATTTTAAAGCGAATGGTCATACATCACAGAAAAGTGGGTTGGCATGTTGTCAGCACGCTGTTCACGGTGGGGAAAAGTGCTTTCCTAGTTTTTCCTCAGAGCGGATACCAGCACGCTTTCTTCTGAGACTCTAATCCTTCTATTGAATAAGGTCAATGAGACTCCACTCCACGCCACTGCTATCATCTCCATCCTCCCTTGCCTTCTTTCTCCAACCTTACCATTATTACCTAACCGATGCCTCTAAGGTGCTAAAGCAGCGTAGAAAGAGCAGGTGATGGCGACTTCTCAGATCTCAGAGGCCTTTCATGTCACCCGTCTTTATCAGTGCAGCCCACTCTCTTCAGCATCTTCAGCAGCTCTGTTGAGACGGTTCTTTAGATTCTGCTGAGGTTAAGGTTATGAAAGTGAGGAGGAGCTTTATGATTTATAGTTTGTTGCTGTTGTTGTTGTTGTTGTAATGGAGGTTTAAAATAGATTACTGGTTTACTGGTGTGATGTCAGAACACCTTCTTATTTCAAAGTGATTGTACCCGCATGTCTTTCTTCAGCCAAACAGAAAAGAAGATATTTTGAAGAATGTTCAGTGTGCATTGGTTTGATTTAGCACAATAGAAGTGAACAGGTGTCAATGCTGTTTGATCACCAACAGTCTTCAAAATATCTTCTTTCGTGTTCTGTGAAAAATGTCATTTAGGATTGAAATTATATGTGGGTGATTTGACGGTTTTAAGCGGGTTTATAAACCGTTAAACTTGTAGATCTTGTGGTTGGCTGTGGATATAACATCCTTGTGTCTCCAGAGATTTTTATCTTTTCTTTCAAACATGTTTTGTCCTCTTGCTATATTGTCACAGAATTGAGGTAATTAGAGGTCACAGTGCCCATTAAATGGTGCCGGGTCCTCCTTTAAAACATTTTTATATTAAAGGACAAGTCAAGGAATTCTAATAAAATATTCATAAAGAACAGCCTTGCAGATAAAGGCCACTTGCTGCAGACCTTGTGTTTTTCTCTGGAGAGAGTGTGTACATGAGACTCGAGTGTGACGGTTTACATAAATATGTATGTGTTTCTGTGTCCTATTGGAATCCTCTTGTTGATGTAGCGGTGGGTCAGGGTTCTTTGTGACGTGTTGATGCTTTGAGAAATCAAACAAATGCAATAGTGAGACTGCAGCTATATCACAAGCAACAACTATTTTCCATAGGAAGGGAGGATAAAAGAGGTACTTGTTATTCTTGGTATTGTTTTCTCCTTTCAATGATTCTTCTTTAAAGTTTTTGTTCTTACTTCTAGCTTACGGAGTTAAAAGAAGAGTTCATCTAAAAATTGAAATTCAGTTATTCATGAAAATCATGTTTTCATCCTCCAGTTTCTGTTTATAGTGGATGTAGAGAATGATGAATCTATCAAAGATGTATATAGTGTCTAGGTTATGTTAATAACGAATAACAATAAAAGATAGTTTATATTCATCAAATCATATAAAACTGATCAATGTCATTTATACTGTGAAATGTGACTTCAGTGATAGTCCACGGGAAAATAAAAACGCTCTGATGGTTTTTCCAAATCTGTATACACTTTTTATAACTTGAACACAAAAAAGATATTTAGAAGAATGTTAGCTGAGGGCACAATTGGCTTCAAATAGGCAACAAATATTGCATAACAATTATTTTTTTTAAATGTGTTACAAAATTATCAAAGCAAATGTTTTGCTACCTATTTTACCTTTACGTTTTAACATTCTTCTTAATACTTCCTCATCCGAGTAAAGAAATGTATACATGTTTGGTACAACTTGAGATAAAATAATAAAGTATGACAGAATTTTCATCTTTTGGTGGACTATCCCTTATAAGAGCGATATATTTTAAGTTATTTAGTATTATATGTTGAAATCTCTCTCTATCAGATCGCCTCATGATAAGAGAAAAAGGAGTTCAAAGTCCTCGCACCGTTTGAAGGGTTCTTCATGTTCGCCATCAGCATCCCCTGACAGAGGCGGAGCAACGACTCGTGTCTCTGCAAGCCCCTCCCCCATCGCAAGTCCCACCTCTAGCGTGGGGAGGTCAAGGTAAGGAACACCTCATCCTCTGTTCGTGGGCAGACAGGCGATCAGAAACGAAGTAGAATTTCTTCATCAGCCCTCTGAAGCTGAAGTCTGCTTCAGTGAGAATCACAGATTATTTTAACTTCAGGCATATTTCTTTTCACTTTGTTGCAATATTAAATTAAGCTTTTCCCCTGTGAGCCCCTGTTGGTTAAACATAGGCAGCTTTTATGGGTTTTTAAGTTAAAAAATTTTAAGCTACAATTTGACAACTTGACTAATTACATTTCTAATGAAGCCTGATCCAGTGTTGACGTTTCGATGTGAAACCTTGATATCTTTCCAACAGGCTTTTCTGCTTAATTCTTTTTGTCGATTTCAAATTGTATTGTTGTATTTTCTTTGCAAAGAACAAATTTTCATTCAAACATCTGAAAGGGAACTGTCTGCATGGGGTTCAACTTCAGAAGTTTCATTAAAAAGTTGCTTTAAACTCTCCTGGCCTTTAGCAGTTTTTCTTTTCTTACCTCCCGCTGTACCTTTTTTCTGCCTTTTTTTATTTGTACTGCTGTCATTTCTCTTCCGGCGGCGGGTGAATATTTCATGGCCTTTTTGATCGCCGTGTTTTGGGCCTCGGATGCTCTGTGTGAATTTACGTACTCGCCAGTCGGCATGAATTCTGGATCAGGACATTTTTCAAGAAGCTGCTAGTTGGCAGGCACCTGTGTAACGTGTGTCCGTCTGTGTTTATCAAACAGGGATGGATCTCAGGAGAAAGACAAGCAAGTACCACCGACTATTGTCTCTGCAGTGCAAACCAAAATCACTCAGGTATGATATTCAAAAATGATTAGGTTTAAAATGCAATGACTACTCTTGTTGAAATGTTCTAGCGACACTTTGACAAGCATGTTTAGTCATGTCCTGATCTCCCATTTTTAGAAGTTCAAAAGTAGGTTTTGAGGCCAATCTAGCTGCCCATGCTAGTGCCTAAAGCCAAGAAATTGTGCTCTTGTGCATATTTGTGTTTTTTTGTCTTTTGTTTAAATAGTAATACTTGACTCTTCATTTGCTCAACCTTATCTCATTGTAAGACATTATATCTCATTGTTTCTCACCTTTATGACTTTCCTTCTTCCACAGAACACAAAAGAGAATATTTTAAAGAATGTTTACAGAAAGAAAGTCTTGCAGGTTTAAAATGACAAGATGGGGAGTAAAATGAAGATTCTGTCAATTTTTACTCACCCTCTTGTCAGTTTAAAAATGTATGACTTTCTTCTTCCACTGAAAGCAAACTAAAAAAAATTGAAAAACCCAACAGCTACGGCACCCATTGACTTGCCCATACAACAGAATGGGTGCCACTGCTGTGCAATCATCAACATTTTATTTAATATCTTCTGCGTCGTATTTAGAAAGTCTTGCTGGTTTTATTTTTCAGCAAACTTTGTATAAAGAACCACTTTGCAGATATATGTTCAAGAGAGGACCAACCCTAATTCAGAATAAATAAATTTGTGATGGCATCACAAAAATTTTCTAAAAGTAATTAAGAAAAAATTATAATAAATCTTGCAACTAAATAAAGCTTAATTATGTGAATTTAGCGAAGTAAACACCTCCATTCTCAATATTTGAGAAATATCAATACAGTGCTTCTTTAAAAACTATAGAGAAGCACGAATCTAGTTATAAATTCGTATGGGTTAATTTACTGCCAAAGGGAAAAACTGAAGAGCGCAGCAAAGTTGAAGAGACCCTTAGATGCATAGCAAGGTTTTAATATATATAATTTTAAAGTCAGACTCGGTGGTTTGTGTTTGCCGGCTGTTACGTGCTGAAACTGAGAAATACTGTGATTTGGTGGTGTGACCCTGTCACCAGGGGTTGCTGTGTTTGTGTGTGTGCGTGTCCATTTATGAAAGAAAGGAGCTTGCCGCGACAGCGTGCTGATTCAATGCAGCTGTCAGTCTCCAGAGCCTTGTTTTGATCCCTGTTCTTATGTGGCGAGAATGAAATGCAGAGAATGTTTTATTATGCACTCCTTTATTTTTCTTATTTTCCACCGCTGCAGAATGGAGATGGCTGTAGGTCATACTGTAAAAGTCATGTTAAAAGTGGAAGGTAAACAATCTTTACCATGCTGTCAGGAACTTAGAAGTCAACCAGATATGAGCTATTTATTCAGCGTCCTTAAGACTCGGTATAGTTCCAAGCCTGTATGACCTTTATTCTTCTGCAGAACCAAAAAGAAGATATTTTGAAGAATGATGGCCTTTGACTTTCATTCAGTGCCACTGTAACATTTCTGAAAATGTCGTCTTTGGAGTTCCACAAAAAAATCCTACTGGTTTTGAAACGGAATCAATAATCACAGAATTCACTTTTCACTTGCCTCTTGGAATCTAGTTTGTCGCCTCAGAACTGGAGAAGGACCTCCAGCGGTGTCGCCTAGCAGAAAAAAAAAACATTATTAGACACCTCCTGCGGCAATGGCATCAATGTTAACTTTGACAAATAACTGCATGCCTGTGCATCATCTGCAAGCTCTTCAGGTTCCCCTATGCCGATATCCCGTTCTACCCAGGCACTGACAAAGTCCAGGCGGCACCATCCTCAATATTATACGGGGACCACCCGTATACTCAGGTTTTCGTCTCAACTCGGCTTGACCCTAATCTAGAGCCCTGCCTCACTCAACTGCTTCAGATCCTCAAGAGGAGAACATTGGAGCTCTGACGTGGCTATTGATGGAGAAAGAAGTGCTCTCAGGGGATGAAGACTGGGCTTTAGAAGCGTAAATGAAAAAACTGTAACATTAAAGGCAAAGGAAGCATGTTCTTTGTCCTAACACTGCTCTCTTGGGATTTTAACTTTATATCTGACTGTCAGGTGAACAACAGGAGAGGCTGTTTTATGATGCTCCCTGTGGAGCACAATGGTCTACCTATTTTACATGGTTTACATTTTATGACATCGTGTTGAGAATGGACGGCAGGCGACTGATGTTTGATTAGAATGTTGTTTATGCTGGATTGCAGGGCAGTCTGGCAGGTTATTTGTTTATTAAATGGTATAAATGCAGGGTAAGAAAGACACAATGAAGAGTAGTTGTGGGTTATCCATTTGACCCACTGGGACTGTGGAGGGAAGGGGACTCATACTGATTCCAAGTCTTTTCAAAAGGCCGGGTTGAGTATAGAAGTGCAGATGGAGAATTATGAAAAGCAGGATTTCGGTAGTTCATATTATCTAGGACATCGTTGAATTGAGGAGCACTTTGGAGCATTCTTCAAAATTGCTTTTTAATGACCCGGCTTGTCACCAGAGTGCCACCTCTCTGAGCTAAGAAGTGAAGAAGCCATACTTTGAACTCAAAAAATGTGAGGGAAAATACGTGTTATTTGTCAGAGTGATCGATATGGGCCTAAATAGCTAGAAATGAAGTCCCAATTATATTTCAGATCATTTTTGTAGATCAGTGTTGGAAAGCAAGAAGTATGCTCATTGAGAGAAAGTAGTGTTCGGATTCCTTAGAGAGTCTTGGTGTGTTAATGAACTGTGATAATGTCGAAGATGTATTCCTTTCAGTGCAATAATCCGCCGGGGTCATTGAAGGATCCGAGGCTTTTATTCAGGCTCCGTACAAGGATTCTGATGGACTGTATCCATATTATGATCAAAAATCTCAGGTGGATTTTACACGATTTCCATTAACGTGGCTAATTCGTACGAATTCGCAGGATGTGAACGGTAAATTCCAGCATTATGGATGGATAAATAGATCATTTTAAGTCAAATGTTTACATACTCTGCACCCATTGGGTGTAAAATGGAAAATTTGGGGGAAAATAAGAGAATTTATTTTTAATATGTAATGTATTTTTAATCTTGTTGTTTACATCAAATTTTTACAGCGTTTGCAGAGAAGAATAATAAAAGTACTTCTAAAATGTATTTTTATAAGATTCAAGGGCATGGGACTTTTGGCTATTTGTAGTTTTTTTCTTTGTCCGACAATATATATACATTCCTTAAAAATGCCTTGTTCAGGGCTGGACTAAAAATTATTTTTTTTGGTATTTTCCAGATTTTGTAAGGGAAATGAAAACGTTTGACTTTAAATGTACATATTATAGTTTACTAGGCTATTAAAATAACATGTCCAAACATTACTTTGTATGAACACACCTTATTAATGTATATATGTCAAAATACATTTAGTTAGATTTTGTGAATTAAAATGCAAACCGTAGAACCAATAACACTTATCAAATGGAGACTTATATGTGTAAAACATGAATTTGTTACTGTGCATTCATTTTCATGTTCATGAGGAACATGTAGTGTAAATGATGCTACAATTTAAACTTGCATCTATCTGACTTAAGGAAATCATGCTCTAAAAATAATTCTTCAAAATCCTCAGTATGGTGAGAACCTTTGGGAAAAGCAATATTTTTATGGACTTTGATGTTTGCATTGAATTTTCTGAATCATCAAGAAATAGAAATGCAATACTGATGCCCCATCTTAAACATCATTGGATGTAAAGCAAGTCATAATAAAATGCAGTAATGAAATTGTCTGAATTCCTACAACAAAGCCATCACATGTTGGACACACTTGTTCTTCTCCTTTTCATGTTGAATAGCACTGTCTTAGCTTAGATTTTAAGAACTGTATCCATAGAGAATTACTTTCTCATGGGTCTCCGGCAGACAGGTCAGGAATGGTTACATCTAATCAGCAGGAGGCTGATTTACCGCCCGGATGAATGTGCTAGCTTTGGATCCAATGTGCATTCCCTTTGTAGCTTCCCTTAGAATGAAGCCCACATGGATTCTCATTTAGTCTTCATTGGTCATAACAGTCAACATCAGCTGGTTTTTTTTGTGTCTTAGTGGTTTTCCTCATCCAGAAGGACTTTCATCTATTTCTCCTCTTGTGAAGGACATGAGCATGCTGGTGACTGTGCTTTGTTTGCCTTTCCCTGGACCATTTGATTGTTTAATGATTCATTTTGTTGTAGGTTGTGTTGGAATTTCTGGGTTAATACATTTTTGGTGGCTGAGTGATGGGAAGGTGGCAGTAGCTTTAATTTCGGAAACATAAATGAGCAAACCCTGCTCTTTTGACAACTGCAAATCAGCCATCTGTTCCAACAGATTATTTTACTGATTTGATATGTGATCTCTAGGATGTGATGCTACCGTCACTAATAGGCAGAAATGTATCACATAGTTTCATCTTATTCATAGTGACATATTTGTGAGAGGGAATGAATTAATATGTACACTAGTGTTCAAAGGGGTTTTGGGTTTTTAGGGTCATGTGTTTTAATAGTTTAATACAAACCTGAAGACTTTAAGATGAAAGCATGACATAAATTTAGATTCAGTAGACAAAAGTTAGTTGACGAATATTTGATGAATATTTTAATGAAGACAAACCAGAGCCCTAAATAGATGGGAACAATGTGAATATTGTTTAAAAAGCTTTTCAGGGTCATGCTGATAAAATGTCAGAAAAACATTTCTGTATAGTCTAGACAAAAGTTTCACTGAAGTGTTTTTTTTTATAATTAAGTCACATCAAACATCAAAGTTATATTTTTGTAATTAAATTTGAATTTTTATTTTAAAAATCTGAAGTTATGATTTAGGCGCTTTTCACAGGAATCAGGAATATTTCGTATGTTTTCTCATTAAAATAATAAAATAAGTTAAAAATATTAAAGGTGAAGTATCACAGACAGTTTTCTGCAAATCTTATATTAATCTTGTGAAACTGTAGAATCTAATTGTTCATATCTCAGAAAAAGTACTTTTTATAATGCATGAAAAAGCATGTTAATTCCTGCTTAGTTAATTACAAAAAAAACATTGTTTTTCTGTGAAATTTCTTTTCAAGTGAAATTATGTTATTTAATTGTTTTATTTAAATGGATGAATGGTTGAATGAAGAAAAATCTGATAGTCAGAACCCTACATAGATGAGGCCTTTCTGAATATTGTTTATAAAGCGTCTCAGGGTCACATGTACAAAATTTGCTGAAAAAAATGTCAGGAAAACATTTCTAGACAAAGAGTGAACCGAAGTATATTTATTTTGTACTATTTACTTACAACAAAAAGGAATTAAATTGCTTTGTTTGTATTCCATTCCTTTTTTTATTATTATTATTTAGGGGCTTTTTTGGATATGACAGGTGAGATTGTTGGCCTTAGAGAGGGGAAGGGATCAGCAAAGATCATTCAAATAGAAATTTAACATAATCAGCTCATGGTTCTGACATTTTATTTCTCATCAAAATAATAAAATAGCTAAAAAAAAACATTAAGGGACTTAAATTCTATTGTTTAAAATATATTGTTCATGTCAATATAAGTAGTTGGTTATAATTAACGATAAGTCTTTTCATGCAATATTTATATGAAAATGGTGCATAAGCCGAACATCTCCAGCAGCACATTGGCCCTGCAGGCTTTTAGCATGCCGGAGAAAGCTGTCGAGAAACGGGAACTGAGCCCTGAATCCTGACTGGCTTTATTTCTACAAAATGCTAGCAGGCATTCATATCCAGATTAAGCAGCTGAGATACAAATCCATAAACCATAATCTGAATTGAAAATCTCCAGTTGTCTGCATGGTTTTTATAAATTCATGTTTGTTTTCTTTGCTTATACTATGATTAGTTCTGTATCTCTCTCCATCACGCTCTCCTTTTCTTCACACACTCAAACTTTTTTCTCTCTCTATCTTCACTCAGGATCTCATGGCTAAAGTGCGGGCGATGCTGGCCGCCTCCAAAGGCCTTCAGCCGAACTCCTCCTGAAATTTTAGCCATGCTGAGCACAGCATCCAACCTCTGTCAAGCAGCTGCAAGGCCAGCTCTCGGATCATCTCTTGCCTGAAAAGCTGGACAGCACTGACCCGGTGTTTTTATCCTTTCCTGTTTGCCTGTTTGGACTTTGTGTTTGTAAGGTATTTTTATTTACCTCCAGATTAGCATTATGCTCGGAGGTTCTCTTTATGTTTAAGGTAAGACGGGCCGCGTTGCGGAACCCCAAGCAGGTGTGGAGAGATGCAGATCGAGCAACAGATGGTCCGAGCAATGACCTGCTGTTTGTTTTAGCTTCAAAGAGACAACAAGAAGGAGATATTAAAACCGGCGAGGTGTTTCCTCGGATGCAACTAAAAACACATTTACATATATCCTAAACTGATGACTGCGCTGTTTCCTTTGTAATACGGCTTCTGCCAGAGGGGCTTCGTAACAACCTTCTGTGAAGGATAATGATGTTTATTTTCTCATTTTCTCATTCGATTCCCCCCATCCTCTCCAGAAACTCGGTTTGGAAAACGTGGCCTTTGTTTTTTGTTATTTAAGGCCTGATTTTTTCAGCTGCTTTGTAACATTCGACTGTCAATAAAGTTTAAAATTTTCAACTCGGCTGTGTTTTCTTATTCTCCAAGACTGACACCTCGTCATGTTCCCCGGCTGGTTTTCATTTCCTGCACCTGCGAGCTCTGCCCTTTCGGCCATGTACGCATCCCTGCATGCACTGCATGATGATTAGCTCCTCGTTCCACTGAAGGGTCCGTTTGAGCGACAGTCTCCTGAGAGGGGGGCGCGACGGACTACAGTGGAAATGACGGATCTTTTTATGCGAGCCTTTAATCTTGTGGCAGGGTTGTAAGAGAGTGAAATGGACTGAGTTGAGATCCCTGTAGTGAGCCATTCCCATGGAATCCATATTAATGCACACTTCCAAAACTCACTGTGACAGTTTCACGTGTTCAAAGTATATTTTTCCGAATCGTTGGAAGCACAGTTTTCTTGGAATGAGCTTTAGGCTTGATTTTTGGCCCCAAAAAATTGTGTGATATGCCCAGATGTTTTTTTTTATTGTCTGTATATGAGGTTTAAAAGAAATTTTTATTTGCTTTATCCAAATAAAAATCTTATTTTTTAAATGATGTTTAATGTTCTGTTATTGTACCAATCTAAGTGATGTCGAGTTGGATGGGCTTTTGAAGATTTAGACTTCAGTTAATAGCAGACATGGAATTGTTTTACTTTCTCAGATATTAACAATTATGATTAAGTTTGTAAAATTTTGTATCTTTTTTCCTTTTGGGTCAGTCAGACATCTGCTGATTTTCAGAGATCAGTCAAGTGTATATCTGATTTTGTTTGTGTTTTATTACAAAAGTAAGCTGTCATTTTATTGTCTTCTTTTCAAAACAAAAGACACTATGAAATGTTTTTCAATAATCTTAACGTCTTAAGTATAAAATTATTTTATTTTCAATTGTATCTTAAAGTTTATCTAAAATGAACTTATATTATTTTAAATTATTTTAAAATACACTTATTATTTAAGCATGAGTATTAGTTTCTCTGATAAGAAAATTAAATTTTTTAATCGCGTTACTCAGTTTAAACTGTATATTAAATTGATTGCACAGCTTCGAAAATGTACTGAAATTATTTCAAGATAGCAAAAACTGTTTTTTTATTGTTTCTATACTTTTATAGTATAAACGGGTCTTAAGATAGCCATCATCCTCTCCATTTTTTTTAATACTTTTCCATTTAATTTTACAAGCTATTGACCTCAATACATTTCATGGCAATTTGTTTAAGTATTATGGTCTTGTTAATTCATAGAATATTCTTTGTACGTTTTAGTGTGATTGGTTTTTGAACAAATGAAGGGTCGTTAGTTTTTCAATTTTGTTCTGTTCACAATTTTGTACATTCTGCTACAGCCTTTATTTTCTACATAGCAAATCTTTCCTAGAAACGAATGTCTTTGCCAGAGTGAATTGCGTCCATTTGGATTGTCGGTGTTTGCTAGAGTACAATATTTCAATATGACATGCTTGTTAAGAGCAATTTTCAGGCCAGGTCTGTGTAGGCAATTACCTAATTGTATTCATTAAATGAAACGTATTAGCAGGATTGAAACCGTAGGCAGCATCTCCAGAGGGCAGTTTTTTGCCATCTGCATTGACCCTCTGTCAGAGCTGGTCGACGGAAGACAGGTCCTGTATGAGGGTGCTTGAGGTCGGGGGGGGTGGGGCTATTTTCTCCTCCTTCCAACATTCTGCTTGGCTATACAAAATAAACAGACCGCGCTCTTTTTTTTGTATATTTGGCCGAGACTTTACTCATTTCAGGCTGCTAATGGTGGCGGTATTCCCTTTGGTGGCTGGATTGTCTCGCATAACATTAAATAATGGATTTATATGGAGTTAAATGTGACTCTTAATATCATTGGTTTGATTTGAAACTCAAGGTTTTGCCTGCTCGGGCAGTCCGAGTGCCAGTGTGGCGAATAAAAGAATATATCCGAGAAGTTACTCATCAACTTTCATGTGGCAGATTGTGGAGACTGTTAAGGTAATTTGTTAACTTTATGGTTTTCCAGAACTGCTGCCGTCCATATGGCCCAGCCAGTGAGCAATGTAAGAGCAGCAGGATTATTCTCATAGACGCTTGTATGCAGAGACACCGTCAGTCATTTGGTCTCAGGTGCTCCACTGTTCCATTTTGGGGTGATATTTTTGGCCTTTATGACTTGATTCTAGAAACAGAAAAGTACAGACAACATTGAGAAGAAGGGATACGATGCTATCGGCTTTGACCACAAAACCATTGTGAAAGGAAGGTATATCTGCACTGATGTACCATGTCTATCACCTATAACAGTGTAGGAATAGAATCCTTCAGAAAGACGTGAAAGGTTCAGATCGGCACAAATAGCTCGTGGGAAATGACGTAACACAGTCTGCTCAGAAGCTTTATGTTCCTTTTCACCACAGTGGAAACCCACCCTGAATGAAAAGAGCCGCTCGGCGACTCATTGGAAATCCAATCTGGACCCAATTCGGGGTGTAGAATTAAAAATCGAGAAGCATGTGCCGAGAGAGCTTTGGATTCTCTTGATGTGGTTGTTCAATGGCGGTTTTCAAAGTTGTGGTTTGAAAACTCTTTTAGATGCCGAGCTGAAGGAGGAAACCCAGGAGGAAAGAGAGCTGTGTGGGCGCCTGAACTGTTTTAACACTTTTAACTTTTTTGGAAGTGCAAAGTGCATTTTCACAAATGTATAACCAAATACAATTTATGTGAAACGGTTAATCCTCCCAAAAATCATAATGTGTTATTCAGATGTTATTGCTGTTAAAATATAAAACTTTAATGTGTCAATTGAGATGCTTTTCCTGTCTGTTGTCGCCCCTGTTGTGAAGTTTTATTTTTATTGTAGACCTTTGTGTATTGCCAAAATATCACAACACATTTCTTTAGGCTAAAGAGTATTCTCTAGGGTCTCTAAATGAGATGGTACGCCCCAAAATAAAAATTCTGTCGTCATTCACTCACTTTTTTTGTCTATTTGACACTGATATTTAAACAAGATATTTTGAAAAAAAATAATCCATTGTTTTGCATTGGTTTTGTATCTATACACTAAAAGTATAGAAGTTTTTAGTTTCCAAAAGTCTTCAAAATATCTTCTTTGCGTTTGGCAGAAAGAAAGAATCGCACTGCAAGGCACTTGTGTAAACATGCAAAGTGCATAACCCCAAATCCGGCCCAAATAGTAAACTTATAAATTGCTTCTGATGAAATGCGGTGAATAAAAGGTCATTTTATTGTTGTACTATACAGTATTGGTAAGACACTGGCAAGGTCACGTCAGTTCTCTTCTTATAGCTTTGCTTCACAGTGTTCTGGTAATTCAGGGCTCTCGTTGTGCGTGCGTGCGTGCGTGCGTGCGTGCGTGCGTGCGTGTGTGTGTGTGTGTGTGTGTGGTCATTTCCAGGTGTCTTGATAGAAGTGATGTGGATCGTCTACTGTCTAAGTCTTTTAAATCCTACACTTGTCCTTCAAGTATCAGCTCCCACACAGACTGGAGGAAATGGGTTGTGTTATCTCTCCTGTGCTGAGACCATGTGATCGCTCTAGCTGGCTGTCTGCAGATTTCTCCGGCAGATTTGAGAGATTTGTTTGATGATATCACAGGCTTCCAGTGTGAGGTCAGCTTTCATTCACACTGTTTATAGTAAAAGAGTTAATAGGTGTGTGTGTGTGGGTGTGGGTGTGTAGTAATTCATAAAATGACTGGCAAGTTATAATAAAGTGAACATGCTGCTTTTCGATATATGACTACATTCATTTTTATCATCTAAGAAGCATTGCATCAGTGAATAATATCTCTTAAGATGCACTTCACTGGATGTGATTTTATAACCATCTCTGTCTTTTAGCATCTGCATTTCCAGTCTGCCTGAGGCCTTGTAAACGACTCTGTAACAGGCTTGAAGGCAGCTGACCTTTTGTGATACAGAGACAGTGTAGCAAGGTTATAATGGATCAATGAATGAGTTGACATTCTGATACATCATGGTATGCTGATGTATCAAACTTCACCCTTATATAATATTCCTGGAGATTTTGGATATCCTGCTTATCTAACACACCACAGACTTTACTAATGAGCTGAAGAGGGAAATGTCTCGGAGTCTGTGTCCATGTTCATCTGAAGATATGTGATGAGAATCTGTGTCAGACATTATGAGGTTTCAAGACTCAGCATGAAGCATTTAAACATTTCCTGCAGTAGTTTCTCTGTTTGAGGGTTTTTGCGGAATATTTGACTTGAAGCTTGTTTTAGTCTAAGTTACATAACTCAATAGCTTTGAAACTAATTAAATTTACTGTTTAAATATTGTGTATATGTAAGTAAAATAATAAGTTAATCTTATCTCAAAATTATTATACTTATTATATAAATACTTCCCAACATAAACGTAAAAAATATATGTACATTTTAGAGAAATCAACGGACGATTTAAAATCAATTTACAATTAATATTTTAGAAATATTAATATATTGGTTTAAAAGATTAAAATTTAATTTAACTATGTTTTTGTGATATTTACTAAGTCACAGGGAATAAGTTTGCCTTAAGTCTTTCAGCTGATGCTTTTATCAATAGTAACTTACAAGTGAGGTTTACAAAAGAAGCATCAATACAAGAGCATACAGAAGTGAAATAATACTAGTCCTCGTCAGGTGAATCACAACAAACGTCATTTTTAGTTAGTGTTCAATAGCTAACACATACATCCATATTGTACATTTTCCAAACTGTTTTCAAATTTATCCATACCAATGTAAACGTATCCTACAATGTGTTTAGTTCCGAGCCTCGTATGAATAGTTCAAATGAAACCCATCTTCTCACACTTGCACAGGCGTGACATTTTGTTTGAGAAAGTTTATCCTCAAGGGTTGAATGGGGTGCAAGGGTTCATCGAGTCTGCGACTTTTCTCTCATTTTTATCACCTGAAAGATTTTAATTTCAGCCGGTGGTTGAAGCAGCCTTGAAACACTCTCCCCCTCCCCTCATCTGTCTGCAGCGGCGCCATTAGTCTCCAATATGGCACATTCTGTGTATCACGTTTGTTTGTCTTAACATAGGAAGATGTAAAGGAACTGTTAAGGTGTGTATTAGTATCGCTTTACGACTCAAGGTCTCTGTTATATCACTAATCTTGCTCTTGCATTCACCTCTCACGTGCCACTGGTGGTCCGGCGTGTGGAAATGACTGAAGCGGTGAAGGTTAATGATGGTTCTCGTTTGGTTGAGGACTCAATCAAATGCCTCCTACACGCCGTCTTTACTCTCACAATGTCTGTGCAACGTAGGATGAACTTAGTATCCCATGGAAGAAGCTGTCCGGCCTTAAAAAAATGTAAATCACACGTCACTGTGAGCAGGGGTCGGCAATCTAGGGGACACGTGCCACTATTGGCCAGGCACGCCAAGCATAATAACATAAACCTTAGTAAAAGTAGAAAAAGTCAGTAAAAATGTGCATCTTTTAGATAAAGGAACACGTCAGTGTGCTTTAGAGGTAACTTGTCAGTGATTGTGTAGTTCGTGTAGTCAATGGAAAACAATGATAAAGACAAAAGATACTAGACACATGAAAATAAATGGCACAGCCCTCCCAAAAGGTTGCCGACCCCTTGGTTTGTGTTTGAGCCCGTCTGATTATCCTCTCATGATTATGAGCCACCGAGTCTAAATATCGTCAGGCTTTTCTTTCAATTGCTTTGTTTCAGTAATTAACAACCCACTGAGTCCTGAGAGAGGATGTTTTCAACCTTGTAGTCTTTGTGTTTCTTGTGTAATGAAAGAAAAGAACCTTTAACAGGGTTCGATCACATTCATGGATGCTGTGTTTAGATTTCACCCCTCTTCAGACTGATTAGATATGGAGAGAACAGAACAAGAGTCTGAAGCTTCGCTGCCGGGTTTTCAATAGCCCGCAGGCAGATACAGAGAGGCTTGGAGAGGGTTACTCTTAAGATTTTTTACAAGCACTTTCCATCCTCGCTTAAACCTGTAGTGTTGTACATCAGACTGAAACAGGAGTATTTTTAAAATGTACTACCTTTCTCATTTCTCGGTCTCCTGCTTTGAAGTATGCCATCCTTTTGTAGTGGGTATAAAGGGAGACACAGTCCCAAATAGCACATTTCATGTAGACCTGCTGTCTCATGCTCTTCGTGTATTGCCAATTTGACAATTTTTTGTTTTGGCTGTGCACCGATGTGGACTTTACACTCAACTGCTTTCAAACAGCCCAAGATACACATTTGAAAAACTATGATAAATAAATATTAAATTATATAAAATAAAAGAGTATGGTTATATATTCAGAACAATAGTTTTTAAATAGTTTTAAACATGAACAAAGAATGTAGGTTTGTAATGTAGTCTAGCCCATATATTTAAAACTGTAGTGTACCATTGTATTTCCTTTATAAAAACTGTTTTAAAAGTAACTTGATGCTGTTGTGTTTTGAACCTTGCCATAGTAAATACTGTTATGCACTATAGGATTTACTTGAGTAAACTGAGTAAATTGCTAGCTACTATAGTGTTGAAAAAGTTATAAAATATACTATAGTAAATAATGTACTGTATATAGTATTCACTTAAGTAAATGGAAAAAAAAAGTTTAACAAAAGTTTACTTATAGGATTCATATAGTGAATACTATAATACACTTTGTTATTTACTATAGTAAACTTTATAAACGCCATGGTATCTATCAAGTTTAACAAAAGTTTACTTAAGTCACATTTTGTTTTGAAGCTCACTATGGTACAATAAATACTATAGGGTACTATGGTGTTTACTTTAGAGGGCTGTTTTTATGAGTAGAGTTTATTGTAGTTTCACACTCACACATGAGTTTATTATAATCTTAGAATTGTTTGTTTTTTAACCATACTATAGTGTTTACTGTACTAAGTTGTCGTTTAAAATAGTTGATACCATAGTGTTGGAACATTATATGTTAAATATAACAGTATAGTGCAGTATTTACCACAGCTTATCAATTTACTACAGGTAACTGGGACAGATAAACTCAATACACATATGATGATATTATAAATCATTTAGCAGGTGTGCCTTAAGAAACACAATGTTTACAAACTGACTATTTAGTTTCAGAAAGGGTCAGGAAGGGTTTACATTAAGTCTCGGGTTTGCTTAATATATTTACAGTCAGTATATTAATGGACTGCAGAAGATGACTATGATCAATACAGCACTTTATTCATTTTGTATGCTTAGCTGCCTGCGCTGGGACTTCAGAACGCAAGCATCCAGGAAGACTGAAAATGTAAGTGGTGAGATGTTTTAATGGAGTAGCTGTGAAGGATATCATTTCTGAACTCAATCTCACCATCAGCTCCTCGGAGAATCAGACCTTAAGCTCAATGCATTCATAAAATACAAATGCTCTGGTTTATTTCCCCGAGCATAGAAGCTATTGCATTTTAATGCGAGCCTCGCAGGCCTCGCTTTTATCTGATGAGTAATATGAGGTAAGAGAGACCTTGATGGGTCGCGACCCCTCGATGTTTTGACCTTGGCCGCGTCTGGTTCTGATTTGTGCCTGGTGTGAATGTTTGGCCGCAGACAACCTCTGTTTTGACAGCCTTTCCAGACTGATGAAATTTGCCAGGGGAGTCGGGAGAACAAATCAGTGTCAAAACAGTCCGCTCACCCCAGACCTCATGAAAAACCACACATGCCAGCTAAAACCCCAATCCACTTCTGTTTAAAGACAAAACACGTTTGTAAATCCACAGGGAAGCAGGCGGGGTTGATCGAGATGGATGTGATCTCTTGAGCGATTTCAAGATGGAAACGACAATCTCGAGAAGGCCGTGATTGCGACGTGATTACAATGCAGCGAGGGGCGTAATTTACCTGCTGAGCGTCCCGTTGTGTTTGTCCTGTGGCACACTCCCACCCTTTATCAGAGAGAATAATGGCTTCATCAGTTCTCATCTCTTGTGCGGGAGGGGAAAGGCACATCTTACTCTAGCGGACCGGTTTGGAGCAGTAAGGATGATGCAGTATCAATTTGTGGTGAGAGAGGAGTTTGGTAAGGGCATGTGATGTTCAGTGTCTGGCAATCATGCATCTTTCCTCCTCGAAATTGCATGGGGTTTACCTCCAGGCGCTGCCACTATCAAATATTGTTTTCTTGCGTCTTTGTAACAAATAGAAGCTAATGCATCAGTGTCCCAAAGTCTTGTAACAGCAGACAACATCTCTAATGTCATCTGCATTCATTCTGAAGGACTCATTATCGTCTGTAAGCACGAGGAATAGTTTTTTGAGTCATGTCATTTATTTGTTCTTTGTGTAAATGGTTAATGCCGGTCTCCATGATGCCTCTCTCTGCTAACTTTTTTGTATTATTTTTCGTGTTGAGCACAAAATCTAAATTCTCTAATTTACTCATCAAAATTAACTTTACCAACATTCTTCAAAATACCTTCTTTAATGTTTTGCATTAGTCTAACAGGTTTGAAAATCCATGAGATTGAATAAACTAGAGAATATAGATGGACGCAAAATAACACACAGATTTTACTACACACTTTTTTTTCTGGGAATCGTGTTTGACACCTCATAAGTACAGCAGGGCGTCCCGGGACACCGTCTAGCAGGTTGGCCATTATTAAACCCAGCAGCAGTGGCGGATGTGGCAGAATTGCTGTTAATCTTGACATATAATTAAGACTGATGGATGGAGGGTGAACATACCCTCAGGATAATCCTTAGTTTGACGCCTTTTGAAATAAATAAAAGCACAACTTTTGTGTATTAAGAAACAATTGTGTTTGTGCATGATTTCCGTAAATGCATGTAATATAAGTTTACTTACAACAAAAGTTTAGGTTCACTTGGTTAGTATTTATAATTTACAATACTTTGAGAGAGAGGGATTTAATTGGTCATTGTGTTTATTTAATGTGTTTGAGTATTGACTGTATTTGACTCAGCTGGACCCCTATATTTCTGTTTTCTTTTGTTTGAAAGGATGTATTCATTTTTATATGTTTGTGGACCTTTGGGGTTTCTGCATGATTATGCATCAGTGGGTTATGTTTGATCACGTCAGCTTTGCAGCTGTTTGCTGGCCGTGCGAAAGTGAAAAGTGGCTTGAAAAGACAAACTTTTCCGAAAGGGAAGCGCATTATGCAGGTTTTAGCCTCTGGCGACTCTGTATACACACTGTTAAAAGCTCTGCTTCTTTATATCCATTTCAAGCTGGAAACTAATACATGTCATCACAATATAGATGTTACCACTCCTGTAAATATAGTGTGTGGTTGTGCATTGGATTGAAAGGGATAAATGAGGGATTGAATGGGAACATATATATCTACAGTGTGGAGTCTCATGAAAAAAGCCTCATTCCTTCTGCTCTGAATGCTAATGCAATTCACCAAATAATTATTTTATTACGTTTTACAGCAGAAAGTAAGCATGTGTTTCTTTAAAATGAAGCCTGACACTTGACCTCGATTCAGATCAACTGGATCCAGTCACACTTAAGTGGATTACATTGATTCAATTTAATTTCACCCTAGTAAAGCAGACTCACGATCAGACTGCTTTAGGATCTGTATGAAATTATATGGTCTAAATTTATGTAATTACATTGCTTTGACCAATAGATGTCTTGAGAGTCTTGGACATGGCTGTATTATTTGACCTTTGACCCTTGACCCTAGTTTGGCCTTTTGGTTTCTGTAGACATCTGTGTTAAGGGGTTGAATCAGAAGACTAAGGATTGCTTTGCTGGGTATTGTATGGAACAAGTGACTTTAAGCTTGACAACATAACCTATAAAGTGAAATTGGTTAACACGTCACTTGGATTTTAATGACAGAAAACCAACATCAATTAAGTTGTATTTTGAAATGTTATTTTACATTCACTGTGAGATAAAGGTTTAAACCTTTTCTTCTGCTGTGGTGGTACCCTAAGGTTATTTCATGTACATTAATTTTTTTTATTTTGGGACGACTACCTTCTTATTTCCCTTAATTTTTTCCCTTTATTTTATAAATATGATATTTAACTCATCACCACGATGAAATAAAGCAATGGGAACGTTATAACTGATAAATAAAATAAACATGTTATATTTGATCTTCTTAAGTGTAGTCTCCTTTTGAATAGAATTTGTCAAAAATGTCATGTCCTTGTATCAGGCAGCTTCTTGACATCTCTATCCTGCGCTCTTATTGGCTGTTTTATCTTCCAAATTCAAAAGTCATCTATTTCAAAGAAAAAAATTGAAATAAAATTTTCTTATTGTTACTAAATTATATTTTTGTCTATTAAACTAATTTCAAGCATTCAGGCATAAACCTTTAGATCAAGTTATTTAAGGACTTACTGTGAAAATTTTAAGGTAAAGTTACATGTTTTGTTCAACCCCAGTGACGAAGAGGTTACAGAGTTACTTGTGTGATAGAAAGAACCTTTACCAATAGAAAAAACTGCATCAGCATGGAGATCCAAGCCTTCCCCTTAAAACTCCCTCACCCTTTTGCTCTCATTCTCTCAAGCTTTTATCCTCTTAGGAGTTTCCCGTTAAATAAATAAATAATTACATGGGTCAGCACTTTTCTGAGTGGCGGGTCTAAACGGCCGTAACTGTCAGTCCACTCTGTATGAAAAACACACGGGTGAGTTTGTGATGGCGAGTCATTTTTAGCCTAATTCAAAGGATAACAGTAAAAACAGCAATGAAGTGACACTGAATCCGGGCCGGCTCTTGTTTTGAAAGTATTACTGACAAAAAGTTGATCGTCCATTCATAATGCACCATTGTGTGGCGAGGTGTTGAAATGTGCCCTGCGGGTGACAGTTATAACAGATCAGGCGAGGAGAGATATTTCATAAGTGACAGAGGTGGAACGTTGGAGTGAAGCTGGAATCAATGGTCTCTAAAGTCATGTCAGTGTGCTGAGGTCCTGCCGTTTAACTCACCCATCGGCTTTAATTAGTAACCGCTCATGTTTCTGGATAAACATACAGCCTATAGGTCTCTGTGTGTAGATCTGGTCGGGACCAGACGTTCCTGTGGTGTGCACACAAGGAGAAGGTTTTTTTGGCATGTGCTGTGGCTGTTTTTGGAGCGGTGCACGTGTATGCGTGAGGGTTCAAGAATGTGCCATGTACAGCTAAAGGACAAAATCCCACCCACTGGTTTAATAGATATTTTATAGATATTTGATCGAAAGGGTTGGATGTGGTGTTGGGATGTTTTCAACATTTTAAAAGTTAGCCATTGATGTAATTCTTGGTAGATTTGTAGGTTTTATAAATCTGGCTGTTCTTTCTTCAATATTCAGTCAATCGTCTAAGTTTTGTCATTAAAAAACATGCATGTTTAAAAAATTATATTGTTGTTTATTAAACATGTTTTAGACATATAGGCATACACCCTTTAAGCAGGAGTTCATTAATAGTGGTAGTGTACAAGCGTAACATGATAGTAGTTGTTTAAGGCACTTACTGTATAGACCACTTTGCAAAGTAAAACAAACTAATAAAATCTTAACATTACAGCATTTTTATCTCATTTGTTTCTTTTTTATCAGCCTCACCAATTTAAACTTTTTTCTACAGAATTACATGAGGTGGTTGTATGAAAACAAATTTACTTAATATTGTATGAACAGAAAACCAATGCAATGGGTGTCATCCTTTTTCGAGACAAATATTCTTCAAAATATCTGCATTGTGTTCGGTGGAAGAAATTGGTTTGAATTGACAAAAGAGATGGAGAATGGTTGAATTTTGTATTGCTATCACTTAAAGCCCTTAAGTTAGTTTGTCGAAGGTTTGCAGAGATCGTTTTAATGAATTGTGTCAGATTATTAATCTATATAAAGTGTCCCTAAACAGCTTATAAATACAAAACAATCAGCCATAAATTACTTTAAAATATTTAGCTCATCTAAGTGAATGTTTGGCCAAAAAAGGATGAGTGTGTCATCAGGACTAATAAAATGGTCATTATACAGTAACATTGATAAATTATGCAATCGTCCTTCCGTCTAAAGACCAGGATGATAGTTAGTCACATTAATAACCATTTGTTTTATTTATGCAGTGCTTTCAGCTCACGGGTTGTTTTTGGGTGCTTGGAAAATGTAATAATTTGTTTCCATTACAATTTTGCTTTGTTTGCTCTGAAATTTTAATAACTCAACGAAGTTTTGCAGCTCAGTTTCTTCTCACCCATATATTAAAAGTTTGACACACGGGGAGGCAGGGGCACAACAAATGATCTGCAGTTCTTTCCCCTCAAAAGCAAGAGATTCAAGATGCTTTGGGACTTTGGGACTTCACCATTGTTTAACGCCTTTTACAGAGAAGCTTGCGAGATGCTTTGAGGGTGTCCTGTCCTTCAGTTTACTAGTGAAAACCCTGTGTCCATCTCTCTGCACCCGACAACCCACAAAACAACTCCATTGTTTACAAAAATCCAGACCTGTCCATCTCCCATAAAGGATTTGTGTATTTGGTGCTGTGGATAAAGCATGTGTGAGGCTTAGATGGATCAGCATGCTCTATAAAAAGGCCGGCTAACAGCATATTACCCTCGACACACACGAACAAAGGCTTGTTTTATGGTGGAAATAAAAGTTTGAAAGAATGGCATGATCAAAACGTTTTTAGCGAGCTGGAACTTGTTTGTGTACTTTTATGTTGGCAAACGCAGTTGTCAGTGAAAACTTAATTTTCTGGTTTTGTTCAGCTTGCACCTCAAACAACAAAGGCTCTATCCTCTTATGACACATGTTGTACAATGATTTTGTTGCTTTGTGTGTCTAATTAACAAAAGAGAAGGAATACACGTGTTGTTGGTTTATCTTTAGCTTTGAAAGTCATCTAACCCTGAGGTGGCTCACTTGGATAATGGATAACAGCCTTGGTGTACTGTAAATGTTTAGCATTTGTGTTACAGAATACCCAAAGGGAAACTAAGGGGTTGTAACACCATTAGTTTAATGAATTTGAAATACTACAGAAGTGAAATACTAACCTAAATACTACTGTGACCTGGGTACATATTGGCACAGTAGTGTATTAAATTATACTTGCAGCCGATAATTAATATAATACATTATACAAACAAAATATATTTTATATAGAAATTTTACTTTACCTAAAAACAGATAGATAGATAGATAGATAGATAGATAGATAGGTAGGTAGGTAGGTAGGTAGGTAGGTAGGTAGGTAGGTAGGTAGGTAGGTAGGTAGGTAGATGGAGAGATGACTAGATGGATAGATAGATGGATGGATGGATGGATGGATGGATGGATGGTTGGTTGGATGGATAGATTGGTAGGTAGGTGGAGAGTTGGAGAGGTAGGTAGGTAGGTAGGTAGGTAGGTAGGTGGAGAGATAGGGTAGATGGCTAGGTAGATAGGTGGGTAGGTAGGTAGGTAGGTAGGTAGGTAGGTAGGTGGAGAGATGGCTAGATGGCTAGGTAGGTAGGTGGGTAGGTGGATAGGTAGGTGGGTAGGTAGGTAGGTAGGTAGGTAGGTAGGTAGGTAGGTAGGTAGGTAGGTAGGTGGAGAGATGGCTAGATGGCTAGTTGGCTAGATGGATGGATGGATGGATGGATGGATGGATGGATGGATGGATGGATGGATAGCCTCCTCTGTGAAAGGTTCAGTGTCCTGTCGTACAAGCCACACTTGAATGCATTTTTAGAGATTTTCTCTCTTAATAGGCGAGGACAAGACAAAGAGATTGAGTTTAAAGATATTTTCTCAATGCGCAAAAATGGCCCAGTTCACTACTTCCTCATGGGACCAGAGCTTTCTGTTCTATTTCTCCAATGATTCATGTATCCAAAAGCATGAACACAAATGGAGTCCTGAATTATCTAACTACGGTTACATATGTTGTGTGTGTGTTAGCATGTAGATATTGTATTTGATATTTTCATTGTGTTATACAAAATTGCATGCTTCTGTGTGCCTCAGGCAACCTAGATTAACAGACTTATACACCTTTATTTGAACGCATATTTCACCACATATGTGAACACATAAATCATACTAAGACAAAAAAGTTACTAAAAAAGTTAAAGGGATTTTGTTAAAATTCTGTAAACAAAAGAACCTATTTAAAGAATGTTGGTTAGCAAACAACATTGAACCCCATTATTTTTCTAAATATCTGCTTTAGAGTTTCACTGCAGAAGACATGTTTCAACCAATGTGGATTTCTTTAAGAGATATACTGTGTAATTCCATTAGTTACGAATCAAATTTAAGATGAAATGTCTTGCTTTTGCGATTTTTATATTTAATATTTCTTTAATTTAAAGTGATGTATAGATAGAGCTTAAAAGAAAAAGTCATGTATCCTCTCCAAGGGCACTGTACAACAGTGTGATCGTCTAAAGAAGGTCAATTTAAAAAACATTTGATTTTAAAAGATGTTCTATTCGCACTTCGGTCGCAACATTATGCATGTGACAAAGGAACTGACTATACTAGCATTAAGCAGCAAGGTTAAATTCTGTTTTAGTTGTTAGTGCAATGAAAACATAATGAGGCAAATGTGAGTATCGACACGTCTTGCCTTTTTCATTCTCAAGAGAACAGATGCTATTAAACTGCTTCTGAAAGGGAGTTTAATGCACTTTGATTCCAGTAACAAATATATGTTATTGGCCACTGGGGGAGAAAGTCCTAATGATTATTTGCAACATTTTTACTTCTTTTGTCACCAGAGGTAAAGCCTCAATCATTGAAAGTGATTTCAGCCATGCATTATATTAAGTTTTCAGGATAGATCAAGATTTCAAAGAAAGAAATCGGGACTGCCAGGTTTTTCATTCTGTGGCTCAGAACAATGGTGCCACACTTAGTTTGCCTTCGTGAGCAGATGCAGAATTCATTTGAAAATAATCCCATCTTATCTCTGATTTGAAGCAAGGGACCGTGTTGGCAGCCTCTAGAAATCCCTGGGAGAAATTATGACAATGGCAAGTTATCAATCTTCTCTTTTTATTTCTCGTAATGATGCCCTCGAAGGTTAGGATTCATGCCAGATCATCTGCTGTGATCCTATTGATTTGGCAGCTTTGCTTTAATTGAGAAGGTAGTTTGTGGAGTCAAAGAGCAAATGGCTTTTATCTATATTTTATCTTGGCCCTTTACAAAAATGTACCGTTGGCTGAATTTGCAAGTAATAAAAGCTATTCCATTTTTATCCATTTTTTTTAAATGACTATTCTGAAGGCCCTGAAATTGAATGAAGTTATTGGATGTTGTACAACTGAGCAATGATAATTGTTTTTTGTGGATGTATTTGTATTTTTATTACAGTAATAATTGTAACTGCGTGCCTCTCCCTCCAGCTGATGGATGTGAAGAGTTGCACTCCATAACTTTAATTCAAGAACAGCATTATGCAAAAATTTCAATTGAGAGAATGTTGGCCACTTTGTTAGTCAAATGAAATAACGTACATTATACACTTCACACAAATACATCATCCTTATGAATTTCATCTCTCAACTACATCACGGTGTCTCCGCTGTGTTTATGATGTATAGCGCATGGTATTAAAATCCTATTCACTGAGCACAGAGCTTATTCTCCAGATTGTTTTACGTTAATATACAGGATGCGTCTCGATGGCCCTTTGCCTTTGGGTGTGGATTAAAAGATATTCATCTAAGAAAATGTCAGTAGATTTGCTTTTGATTGAGGTGGGAGGCCTTTGTTCTCTGGAGAAGAAATGCTTCATGTCTTTTGTGTTTAATCTCAATGGGTGAATATTGTTCCACTGAAATATGAAAATATTCAGAAGAATTTCTTTCATGTTGTTGTTTTTTTTACACTGTAATATTTTTTATGTGGCTTAATCACAAAAATAAAAAAGTTATATCAATTGTTGAACTATTAAAGAAATAGACCCGTATAAGGCATAAGGTTGACATCCCCACTGGATGGAAGTAATGTCACAATTTAAGCTATATTCAACCAAAAAAGAAAGTTCTGTCATCGTTTACTCTCCCTCATCTCATGAAAATTACTGTGTTTGACGTGAAATAATTCACACACAAAAAAAAGTAAATTTAAAAGCTTTGAAATGAAGTACAAATACTGTTAAAATGTTGTGTATATGTATTATAAGTTCATCTGATTAACTCAAATACTTATATTAGAATTCAACAAAAAATTGTGAATTTTACAATTATATATTTGGTAAATAAATATTAATTGTCCTCATTCCATAAACATAAACGTTATTTGATATTTTATGAGACATTAACTATTGGATTTTTATTCTGTTATTTGAACCTTTTCCTTTGAAAATCTATTTATTCTATATAAAAGACTTTATTAAGTTTATATAACTGTTTCTTTTTCTGATATTCACTAAGCCACATTAAATATTTTTTACAGAGCGACATTGTGGTCAGTTACCAACATTCTTCATAATATCTTATTTTCCTTCTTCAAATAGATGTTATGCTGGTTTGTAATGATAAGAGGGTGAGTAACTTGAAAGTGAGAGCTCTTAATCTGGTTATTTAAGCCATTTAAAAACTCAACGTGTTTTAAACAGAATAGTTGTGTAATTCTTGGTACTTCAATGGTGTGGGATTATTTTGTTCTGGAACACCTCATTTAAATCTGCTGAAGATGTCTGGCATAAAAATATTCGAATCTGTTCCATCTGTTCATGTGGAGTTTGCATCTCAATACATTCTAAGTCTGAAGAAAAAGCTTGCATGTGCCCTAAGTGCTCCCTGTTTCTGCATCGGCGTCATCTCGCACCGTTTGGGGTGGATGGCATACCACATTTGATTTGTTTAATTCAGGGTGCTACTCTGTTCTAAAACCATGCCTCTTTGGGAAATATTAAAGCCTCATAAGCGTTTTTCCCCTCTTCATACAAGTCTGATGCAAACGGCTGGCAATATGAATTAATTTGCCTCCTATTATGTTAACTTTTGACCAAAGTTTAAAGCATGTGTTTGTATACTTTTTCCTTCACAGTTCAGTTAGGTGTATCGATTAAAATTCAGAAAAAAATATTTTACCAAAAACGTATTGCGTGAGTCTTGCGTTGAATGTAGCAAAATCAATTATGGGGTGATTCTCAAATTCTCTTCCCCAGGCTGAGCATTATTAATAAGACACCAGATTTCCATCTAATGCATTCTACATTTGTTGCATATAGGTGGGAAGTTGCGATACTGTAGGATGCTGTGATGTTGTACACAAGATTTTGGAACTGAGCTAGCAAATGTCAGAAAGCTGAACTTGAAGATTCCCTTCCCCCTTTTGACTTGCAACCGCAACAGTTCCATATTAATCAAAGAAAAAGCACCGGACCCTCTTCCCGTAAAGATTCAGCGGCTAATTATTGAAGTACTTTGAAAGGGTTACCCATTCAAGCCCCAGGGATCCATAAATCAGAATTCCCTCCCCCTTGCTTTCCATATACCGTGCATAGGGGCGAAGAGGCCGGCACAACCCAAACTTGTCATACAATAACACATCTGAGCCCAAACCTATTAGCAAAATGGATTTAGGGAGTGAATAGGACAATAGGACACATAACGAAAAGGCGTGAGGGAGGGGTATAGGATGCCCGAGTGCTTTAATGTTTTGCTACACCATTACTCAGCGAAGGTCAGCAAAGTGTTTCTGACGAAAAGAAAAACCAACAAATCCAATGTACTGTACAAAGAGTCACAGTCTGAGGAAGTCATTGAAGCAGTAAAGATAATCCGGTTTAAATGAGAAATGTGAATGTCAATGGCTCCCCATCTCTCCGCATTAATCCATCGATGGATGCATGTGCACTAATGGTTAAAGTGATTAGGATTGATATTTGAAAGCTTAAGCCACCAGATGCACTCAAGATATTGACAAAATTTTTGCCACCTTACCCAAACCCCTTCAAGCCCTCTAAAAATGGGGAAGGGTCACAAGTTTGACGCAGACTAAGTATAGATGTGTTTTGTAAGCTCCAAAGCGTTGCCCTCTGGGTGTTGAATGGGAAAAGCTCACAGATCGGGCACGCTGGCTGCATAGCTGCTTTCAACTCTCACACATGGCGGGGCATGGCATGTCCAATGTGAGATCCTTCAACCTTTCAACTCAACACACCACACACAACGAGACTCTCTGAAAGAGTCCAAGTGTCAAAAGCACATCACTTTTGTCAATAACTGGTCATTTTATTCACACCATCAAGCTAACGGAAAAATATATTGACTGATAAGACATATGCACGTTTTTGTAGCTATATTGTAGACATATACCTGGAATTATACGTGTCTGAATACAATGATCATAAAAACAGTAAAAGGCAGTCACTCAATACAAAAGAAAATCGCTGACGAAAAGTGAATATTAAATGACACCTGTGTAGTGCCGTTTTATTACAGCTGAACTACTAATACTGTCATCGTAAAGTCGACTGTTATCATAATACTGTGATGTATTCCCTTACCACTATCATCATATTTCTATTTTAAAGGAAATTATTAGGTGGCATGTTTTTCGCATTGAAGTAAGGCAATACCAGAGGTATCTGTGCTGTCCGCCGCTTGATGTATAGTAATAGATGTAGGTTTTTTGTATATTTTACAGCTAATATAAAAACAGAGACACCATAGCAGTTTTACCTTGAATCTGCATTTCTTCATGCATCGTGGCAATTCAAGTCCAGTGTCTGGGGAATTTCTAGTGAAACAAACCTGAGGAATGAAAAAGTAATTCAAAAGCATTGTAAAAGATGCATGAAAGATGTAGAAAAAGAAAAAAATCACATAAAATATTTCTGCATATATTCCGTTGTGACCTTATCTGTGAAAACCAGGCTGAAGTCGGAAAATTTCATTCTAAGAAAAGAAACATTAAAGTTTGATTTTACCTATTAATTTCATTATGACTATGACAATCTTTGACATCGTCTTAGTCAGTTAAATTCTCGTAGAAAGGTCTCTACATTGTATAGAATGATTTTAAGTATAAAAAGGTAAATACCAAAAAATGAAGCCAGACCAAATCCAATTCAAGTGAAAATATAATATTTTGTGTTTTGCTGTCGAAAGAGAGTCATACAGGTTTGAAATGACAATAGGGTGAGTAAATGATTTCCCAATTTTCATTTAAGGGTGAACACTTGCTTTAAGATTTGTAATTTTTCACAAATACTTATATATTTAATATATTATAACTTTTGAAGTATGATCTTAAGAACGAGAGGGTCTTTCCAACCCCTAATGTTGGGTTGCTTTACCCTATGGCATTCTCTAGTTAAGCTTTAGTTAACCAACCATGTTTTTAAATATCCCAGCTATTATTATCATCAAGAGTATCCCACCCTTGACCCATTGTTCTTTAAATCTGATGGGGACTGCAGTTTTAGCACACCCTTTTGAATTATAGTCCATCCATAGACTGTACAGCATTTTTTACTGTAACAATTAATTTCACAGATTGAAAAACAGTGACATTATCGACACATGCACCATATAAGTTAAAAACGTTGACATGAGGCATGTGTTCTTAAATAACGGGCGTCCTTCTTGACAGGGTGTATGATTAGAAAGAGAAGATGATTTACATGGTTATTTGTCTTCTTTTCTTCAGGTTGTGGAACTGCAGACGCACTGAAAGGGCAATCTGAAGCATGCCGTAAATCTGCCGCTCACACGGACACTCCGGCCTGGACATAATCTTCTACAGAGAGGTGCGCTGGAACTCACTCATCTTACAAGGAAATGAGTATCAGCTGTAACAACATCAGACTCTGATAAATGTCTGGGGTAGTCCAATAGTAGCAAGTATGTAAAAATCATCAAACAGGAACAGACGTGAGTCAATCATAAGTTAAAAGTGCAATATGTACTTGGAAAAGTAGTCATATATACAGTAGTCTATGTATATAGTTTTGTCCAAAAGTGATGTCTATAGGGAACTTAGGGATGGTTTTCCTTACAACGATTAGATTAAGTTGTTCTCACAAACACATTATTTGCATGCATTTTGAGACAAAAAAAATCTGGGAACATTGACTTGCATTGGTTTTGTGTCTATACAATAGAAGTGCATGGGAACTGTTACTGTTTATCTACCATTTATTGATGACACAATTTTCATTTTGGCTAAACTACACTTTAAAATCTTGGACATCACTTTTGGTCTCAATGATAAAATTAGTTTTATGCAGATTTATAAAAAACAACACATCACATGCTCATGTGTTGACTCTTTCTTTGTTTATTTATTTTGCAATGTTATGTAACGTCTACTTGGTCAATATTAAAACCAATTTAGGACACATTTATTACAGTACATAATGAGTCTAGAACAGGTGTCTCCAACGTGGTGCCCGCGGGCACCTGGTAGCCCACATAGTCTTTTTGAGGTGCCCACCACTTCACATGAATTTTCCAAAGTGATATTGTGCGCCAAATTATATAGGCACCATTTTTTATACATGTTATTACAAGTTTTTTCCTTTGACTCACTAAATGAAAACGTTTAAGTTGTAAATCTGCATGCGCGAATTAAACTTAAAAATAATTGTTGTACCTGCATAACTTGTGTTCCATTTTATTAAAATACAATTTATGCTTTTAAATTGGTATTAACATTAATTATCATTTTTAAGGTTACCAAAGTTTATTGATTATTTTTATAATATCCAACAAGCAGCCCTCCGGATGATTTGAACCCCTTATGTAGCCCTCGCTAAAAAAAAGGTTGGAGACCCCTGGTCTAGAATATATGACATATTAATGCACAGAAGAGTAAAAGCACACAGAAGTGTTACACAAAGGTCTAAATTGGGCAGAATTACATCACTGTCTGCCTGTCTCCATCAGCTATTCTGTTTCACTTCACATGTCATTTCTTGCAAGTATGGCCCTCAAGATTTGCTTTTATTTCTTGCTTTAATCATTTGTGTTACAGATTGAAGTTTCAGTTTTGTTCTTTGATGTCTGATAATGCGTTATATTGGAAAAGAAGCATGCAGTGTTTGAGATTTCTAAATAATGCTCACATTCCTCAAAGGCATTTGTGTTAAGAAGGCAAAGGGCTTAAAATGTGTCTTTCGGACACGTATTGGATTACTTCTGACATTTAAGACGGCACCAATACAACAGCAAGCGTTTCTGTAAACTTCCAATATTATGACCTTGAATTCTTTTCATGTTTTTTCTTTTAAAACCATTCTTGATGGGAAGAAAAAGTTTTGGGCCAAAACAACGATTTGTGACTGTAAAACGAAATTATGTGTCAAAATGTCCAGACGGCTTATTTTAACCCAGTTAGATGTCACAATGTTTCATGGGTTGACTTGGTCTTTGTTGTGTAAAAGGGATTTTTAACAATATTTTATCACTTTCAAAGATGTGATTTGTGCTTGGCCATGCAGTACAATTTCTATTTGCAGATGTATTGCTTTGTTGGTGTTAAGGTACACTTAATAGGTTAAAGCTTTATATTAGATCTTAAAGATATATTGAAAGGTTATATCATAATGGTTTGCAATAATATTTAAAATTATTATTCCACAGAATAGAATTTTCATTATTTGTTTCTGTATCATAAATGATGATGAACGGGTTACTTTGTAAATGTTTAATGCATATGTGTAGTATTTAAAGGGATAGTTCTCTCAAAATTAAAAATTGTGTCATCGTTTATTCACCCTTTTGACTTCTCAAACCTGTGTGACTTTGTTTTTTCAGCAGGACACTAAATAAGGTATTTTAAAGAGTGCTGGTATAGGTTGCCACTGTTGTTCAATTATGAACTTTCTTCACAAGGACACAAAAGATGATATTTTAAAGAAAGTGGCAGCCATTCATTTATATTTTATTGATACAAAAACAATTGGCAATTCCATGAAAAATGTCAACCTTACCATGAATGTATTCAAAGTTGGCAATGTAACTAATCATAGTTTTTACCAAAGGTTTTTAGTATACTTACAGCCCAGATGACAACAGTTGGTAGTTCAAATACTTGTTTCAGGTCTTTACATTTTTAGAGCATTATTTACATTTTTAGTGTATCTTTTTTCTAAAGTAATGGCTATTTTCAGGATTGGAACATATACAACGCAACATTTTGCAAAAAATAAACTGACAAAACTGATAAAAGTAAAAATATAGTAATTATTTTATCTTCTATAAAGCGCAATCCCTCTGCCATTTGTTAGATATTTTGGATTCTAGTTTGTACATTTTAATTCACATTAATATTAAGAAGTTTGTTGTCTCCTTGTGTCTTTTTTTGTTTAACTTTTTAAAATAAAAACTTGTGCATAGACATAGATTTTTCTGATGTGTAAACACCATCAACAATGTTTTTGTATAATATAAACAGTTGGTTCAGTTTACTGGTAACAATTATATTCTCATACAGTTTTGTGTCACGTCCTCAACACAAAATATCACGTCCATAATGCTGGAATTTTACCAATACAAGTGAATGGATGCCAACTACCAACATCTTTCAAAATATCTTCTTTTCATTCATACAAAAAGTAATACAGGTTTTAAAAGTACAAGAGGTCAAGTAAATGATAACACCACTTTATTTTAGGCTGATCAATCATTTTAGAAATAACATTGGTGCCATTATTTTCAGTTCAATCCTCCAGACACATCGAGAGCATGTGTGTATAATCAATCTGTCCAGTTTAAAACAGCACCAGTGGCCTCTGTTTGTTTATACACACTCACCATGAATACGGAGCCCTAGCCAGAGAAATGACAGTGTGATAAACAGACCATTCCAAGCCCAGCTGAGTGACCCACATTTCAAGCAGTCGGATTTCACCCCATTACATGAGCCCAAACTTTGCGAATTTAATGAGAACTTCTGTCTCTCCCACTCTCTCTGTCTGTACTGTCTCATAAAATTCATTCCTAGTGACATTGTAATTGTTTAGTTGAACTGCAACAGGAGACTCTCTCATAAATAACGCTGTGAAATTCGGTATCTGCAAGCGGGAAGCTTTGATCTCACTGTGGTACAGTCCCGTTTCTTTAAAGTCTCAGAATTGCGAAAATCGTCTCTGCAGGAGAGTTTCACTTATTAGCAGCTCATCAGCATATGAAGTCTGGACTGAGGAATTGCTTCATTTATGATGTGTTGGGAACTGCTTTGCTCCTTAGGAAACATTTTTGACTAAAGTATGGTTTGTAGTTCAGATAAGCAAAGAAGAAGATTTTTGAGTTTATTTGAGACTGATTTCACTCTATTAACTAGAATATAAAGATTAAATAAAAATGATAATTATAGCTTTGATGATTATTTTGCAGATATAATATATGTCCTTTTTAATTTCATCAGTTCCTTTAATAATGTTATAATATATGTGTTATATTATGCTTCAATTTGAACAGTGTCAAGTCTGTTTTCAAGCAAAGTTAAATGTTACAGACATTTGTCAAACAATTAAAATTGGTTATTGGTCCTGTTAGTTGTATACTATTTGATCGTTTGTACACCGTTAAATAAACTCCAGCTTTTTCTTAAGTTTTTCGCAAATGGTCTATAATGTTATACCATTGCAGAAGTTGTTTAATTTTTTCTTTTTTTCTTTTCTTAATAATGTTAAAAGAAAGCAACTTGACACTTGAATGTAACAGAAAAGTTTCCTGAGGCTTGAACGACCAATAACAAGCAATAAAAATCCAATAAACAGAAATACTACGTCATGCATCTAACTCGTTATTAACATAAAAACTCAAGATGTTTAACTAAAGCACATCTAATGCATGAAACAGCATGATACTTCTCCTTGAAGTTATATTTAGAGTTACATAGTCATTGTAGGGATTTGAAAGGGATACTTATGGGGTTTCTGGTAATTACAGTGTCTCTTCTGTTCCTAAAACCAAAATGTGGACTTCACGTTCACTTTTTTGCAAAGACGCACAGACCTTTACAGACAGCACTGGTCAGTCTTCTTAATGTGTTCTCTCTTGATGAAATTGTCTGGAAAACTTTGTGTTAATTAAAACCATCCCATACGCTAAAGTTTTAATTATGTAGCCGGTGTATCTAAAACTTCAGCCGCCGGTTCATTATATAAAATAATTGTGTCTCCTCCAGTGCACTGCAGACGTTTCCTTCTGAAAGCACAAGCGGGAAAATCCAGAGGGGAAAAGCACAGAGGACGGAACCAACACACCAGAACGTTTACTCCAGGGCTTTGTGAATGGGTCCCAGGTGCTTGGACGGCAGCTCCGTATCGAATCGAGATGGGAACCGGCTTAGCGCCAGTGGTCCTGTCAGGACTCACAGGAAATAAAGTTATACATAAGGCGAGTGACAGGGCTCTTGCTGTTTTAATGAGTTTAGAGCACCTTGAGGAAACAGGTTGATAACTAGCATACAAAAGAAATGTGAGAGGCGGAGGCAAGAGGAGGAAGGCTGCAATAATGGTTGGAATTAGCAAAGCCCATCCACCTCCTAAACTGTCCGTGCCAAAACAGATATAATTAGCCACCTCGCCAGTTACTTCATCTCTGTTTGTATTCACCTCGGTCTGATTACTTCCACACTTTAAAGGCTTTGTGCAGGAAATTAACACATCAACTTAAATGCTTTTAACCTTGCAAACTTAAGTACTGGAACTAATGTTAGATGCTGTTAATTGGTATGTTATTCATTATTTTTATTTATTGCCTTGTGGCCATGTTCTGACCCTGGGATCGCATCTTAGCCAAAGGCTGTGAAGGATCTTAAAGATATAAACGAACATATTTACAAGTAAAATATCCATGAATGTTATATGTTCATGATTTTAAGATAAATAATTTTTTAATTAAGGCATGAATTAACTTGTCATATTAATGATAATCTGGGTTGCCAAAGTAGGCTGAACATCTAAAGCATAAAACACTTTTCAGGTAACACATTTCAGCGAGTTCGAGATTGTACAGGATTTCTGGGAGATTTGGGTATTGCTAACTTTAATGGTTCCTAAATAACAAAGAAATCTGTTTGAAAAAATAAGCTCTGATATTTACATTTCAACTGCAATAGTAATTATTTTACTGTAAATTCTAAAACGTATGTTCAGCTTGCGGCATACATTTTGTTGCTGTTAACATTCGTTAATTCACACCATCGTGCGATTGAGGCAACTTTTTTACATCTGTATAGATGACCGGGCACAAAACAAAACTTGAAAGGTTGTTCTAGACTGCAACCAAATTTCTCAAAGGTGCGAATTAAAAATCTGAGGACGCACTAGTGCGACCAGCCGTTTGAAGAAGTAACTAAAACATTAGCGGAGCCAGAGGGAGGTCTAGGGTGGCACTGGACACTCTCAACAAGCGATTGGCCTCCTTGGCTACAAACCCAAAATTTGATTTGCCACTGGTGTTGATTGACATCTTATTTCACTTCTCATTTAAAGATAGTCTTGGTATGATGTTTAGCTGCAGAGCACAGTTCACTTGCATAAAAGAATACTCCACTGAAAGATATAATATATTTAGCAATACAGTTAGGATTCCAGAATGTTTTTTCGTTGTGTAAATGGACGTCAAGCTCCTTTCACATATAATAAATAAGATAAGAAAAGTGTACTTGACAAAAAGGCTGTGCAACCAGAGCATAAAGTTAGTCTAAAGCTCTTGTAGTGTAGTCAGAGTTACCAGACCCTGAGTACAAGAGACTACCCTATGCAAGGCTAGGGTTGCCAATTCCTCTTTTTTCTGCTCCTTTTATTGCTGTGAAGTGGTTTTGTTTGGCCATTAGGTATGTTTTGGTATCCAGATCTGACAACCCTGATAATGGCAACAGTTATGTTCTGGTGGTTAGAGAGTTGGACTTGTAACCAGAAGGATGCAGATTCGATTCCCAGTGCCAGCAGACAATGACTTAAGGCACCTCACCCCCCTTTGCTCTGCAATTATACCTGGGAACTACATAGTACTTGCAAGTCGCATTGTATAAAAGCGTCTGCAAAATGAATAATTGTAAATGTAAATTAGACCCACACTTTGAAGACACTGCCTTATAGTGTAAAGTATTATTATATTCCCTGTAAAAATTCATTTTAACATTCTGATTTTGTTCTTTACTTGTGAAGAACTCATCTACCTTTAACAAAAGTTTAAATGGCTTGAATATAACAAACAATTTGTATGGTTCACCCAAAAGTGAAATATACTCACTTTTGTTATTTTAAACCTTTAGGGTTTTCTTCTTCACTAAAGAACACAATAGAAGATATTTTAAGCAATAATGGCAACCAAACAATGGTGGAACTCACTTTTATTGTCTGGGCACAAAACCACTGCTAGTCAATGGGTGCGGCCATTGTTTCAGAAATATCTACAGAAGAAACAAAGTCTGTACATGTATATGTGTATTTCTGATTTGTGTGGTAAACTAATGCAGATGAATTGTAATTGTGTATTCATGTCTTACTTGCAGGCTGTGCTGCTGATGAATTCTGGTAATGATGCAGACTTTGGCGGCACACATGTTTTGGGAGGAGGGAGATGTGAGGTGGTAAATGGTTAGATTTTGCTATTAATTCCCAGGATACATTGGTTCCCTGCATCCCCTGTGGCGAGCCTGTTTGTTATATGTCAGACTTGTAAAACCATCTTGCAGAAGTAGAGCCTAAGCAATGTTAAACACCACGGCGCATGCATACAAATCATAGAGTACTAAACATTGAAACCCGAATCTGTGCAATGCCCCGGCTTGGTCTTTTGCCTATAATATATCCTATAGGGAATGATAAAAAATATTTGCAGATGCCTGAATGTTGGAGACTCTGATTTGCTTTGATAGATAAAGATTTGATTTATACACAGTTGGGTAAAGACAAATTTTGTCGTGTGATGTGCCATTTCAATATGCAAGATTCCCTCCAGGTTCGCCGTGTAACTTAATCAGAAAAGCAGTTGTTTCGTTTCTACCGACAATAAGATGCAGTGAGCCAGTGGCCAACATTTCATGCACCACAGGTCAAAAAATATCAAATGCATTCAGCCTAAATTGAAACTTTCTTAAATGAACCTTTAAAATTATTTTGAGTGGTATACATTCATTTCAGCCCCAAGTTATCCTGAAACACAAATGGAATCTAATCTGTGGTCATGGCACATTGCATCAGCATTCTTCAAGCTTGATTTTCACAATGAAACAATGTGCCTGCAGTTTAAAATTTGTAATTAGATTATTAATCACCAGCACAATCACTAAGCGCTTTATTGACTTAATTGAATTAATCTTTCAAGCAATTAGCTTTTCTTCAGGAGTTTTCACCCAATCAGTGCATCGCTTGTTAAATGCAGGTAATGTATTTTTAATGTTTTAAAGTTGCAAAGCGTAACTTCATCTTTTTGTCTGTTTTAAACAAGAAGTTGCAGGATACTACGTACTTCTTTTTACACGGCAGGCTAAAAAATGTGAACTAAACTTACTATAAACTTAAGGTTACCATTGTACCTTTTGGTTAGCACTTTAAGTAGTATTTATAGCTTTGATTCTTTGGAACCTTCAATAATAGTGAGCTAAACTTGTATAATAGAATCCAAATTCCAGTTTTGCAACAAAGAGTATTCCAAACTAAGGTTTAAAATTTTTAAATATTATGTAATATTAACAATTTTTTTATAATTTTGGATGATGAGAAAATCACATTTGGCAAATTTGGGAGGAGAACACCTGGGTTTCAAGCGCAATATATTTTGAATGTGTACCTTAACCTGACAAAGTGTGGAGGGTTAAAAACTGAACTAGCCACATTTAATGTTTTAAACGCCATTTGTCACGTCTTCATAGCATAAAAGGATGCCCAACACAAATCTTTAGAGCAGACCAGATGTATGCCACAACACAGTTTCGGGAGGACATGAAGGTGAGAACATTTTCATTTTTCACTTATTTCCTAATGGAATGCTAGCTATTCTGTAGGCTTCAGACATTTTTTCTAAATTTAACATCCTATGCTATATCAGAGGCGAGTGAAAGGTTGACATGAAAGGCGAATAGAGGAGCTCCACCCATCCAACCATAAATCAAGGGGCTGTCTGGCAAACTGTAACAAAACCCCTCCCTATTACCTCCATCTGATCAAATCTTTCCTCGAGCCCTTTAATTTCCTTTCTTTGATTGAAATACACAATCTCATCAAGAAGAAGAAACCTTGAAAGGTCCTGTAAATGAAGGCAATTACAGTAAAAGGCTCTCAAAATGAATCTGCAAACATTGATGCACGGTCTGGGTTGGGTTTTGCATATTGCTTTGTCTTCACTTGTGATTAGATTTATGATTGTTATTTACTGCATACAGATATTACTGACATGTGTATGAAAACTGCACAAATTGTAAGGTTGTAACCAAGTTAACATTGGAAAGATTGTTATCAGTTTTGACTTTCTGGTTCAAAAACCACATACGTTGTTTGAACCTGGCTGCAGTGTTCTTAAGCGAATCCCTTTGCAAGTTCAGATCGTTGTGTTGTTGTTTCCAAGAACATCGTGCTCCTATTTTGAAGCAGTAGGCTTGTAGCTCACTCTGTTAGGAAGAAAAAGAAGAAAAAGATACCTTTTACCTACTTATTGTGATAGGTCATTGCGTTAATGGAAGTTCATTTATCTAATGGAATAGATTTTAATTAGGGTATGAAGAAGTATTCTCAACTTAAAATGAAACAAACAATATCATATAAAATTATGTGGCATTTTTAAACTTGACAGTGCATTTCATAGATTTTTAGTTTTTAGTCCTGGGAAGAAAATTTACATATGTGAATTTGTGATTTCAGATGGCTCCAGTGATGTTAGAAGTGCGTCACTAAACTGAAAAAGGCTTTGACAGGTTGATAACAATAATTTCTTTCAAACTCCTGGGTGGTGAGTCTGAAAAATCGAACTCAAAGGATGAGAGCCAAAGATTTTGAGAAATAATGTTTGTTTTTACAGAAGTGTTGGAGAAAATGTGAGTGATAGAGGGAGAATTCTCCTGCATTAAGGTCAGATGGAAGCAGGTCAAACAATACTATACAACTATTAAAGGGATATTTCACCCAAAAATAAAATTCTCTTATCATTCACTCACTTTTAAGCACTGTATACATTTTTTTGTTCTGATGAACACAGAAAAAGATATTTGAAAGAATGCTTGTAACACAAAATTTAATATTTTGAAGAATGAAGGACAGCAAAACCAAACAAAGAAATGTAAACAGATTTGAAACAAATATAGACTGAGTAATTTATGACAGAATATTTATTTTTCTTGTAAAGCCAATATTTTTTTTAAAAGATATTAGAAATATTATTGACAACCCATTTTATTATTATAATTAGTATCACAGAAAAAAAGTTAGAGAAGGTTGTGATTCACCCGTTGCATGATCTAACAGAAAGTCACAGCTGTTCGTAGTTCGTATCAGTTTACAATTTTAGAAAACCACAATTCTGAAGCACCCCCCTCAATCCTAATGTCACTGCAGGCACCAAACTAACCATGAGATATTTGACATAACAATGAGCCATTTAGGTGATGGTTATCTATGAATTATTATTTGATAGTCATTTCAGTTGTTAGAAATGTTGGAATTGTCCTCTTATCCATGTTTTTCTGTCGTTTCTATAAGTAACTCCATTATTATTTACTTTCATAGGCCTTTTGATTTATTTTTATTCTACAAAAAATCATTTGTACTTGAGATGTTTGCTTTAGCGCTTAAAACTCCACACACATTCAGCCACAGGACAGATTAATTAATGCCCGTCTGGCATTCCTGTCTGTTTGTTTATGTTGAAACGCTGAAATCTTAACCCTTTACTTAATTAGGCCTTTACTGGAGCGGTGGATTTGATGTTCTGCGCTGCAGGATAAAACGCTGCATCACAAATTTTTCGCAGACGTGTTGTTGGAAAAAACACAATGAACCATCTAAAATTGTTTTTTAAATGCTCATAATATTCTGTAAAAGTCAATTTGATGAGAGGGTATATGTTTCCCAAACAAAAAGAGATTTCATACTGTTTTCGTCTGAAATGTCCTCTAGATGAAAATGATTACCGCTGCTTTGCCCTGGTTTGTTGTTGGTCTTGTAGTTGAATTTCATGGAATATGAAAGCTTAAGAACTGACTCCTGCTGTTCCAAATTTTTCTTTCTACCTGTCAAGCTTTTGTTTTCATCAGTTGAATCTGAAGTCCGACCAGACTTTAAACATGGTTCTCTCGCAATCTCTGTTTTCATTCTCTCTCAAGTCTTTTTCTATCTGTTAAATCAAACTCCAGCAGTACATAACATTAAGAAATTTTCAGCAAGCTCTCTGACTATGCATTTTAAGCCCTGGGTGTTGTTTGCTCCGAGAAAGTCTGTGTTGCAAAAAACAACATTGTTACTCCGCTTCTCTGTTTCCCCATTTAAGATATCAGATGATTGACGGTGGCGGTGTATGTTTAACCTATTTGAAATTTGAAAGGTGTTTAGCCAAGCGTTCTTTGCTAAGTTGATTTATCCATGCTATGGTTTACATCAGTAGTATGTATTTTTGTAAACTGTAATTATTAGCAAGGACAGCCAAGCAGCAAAATGATTTTAAGGTCTTAATTTGCCCAAGGATGCAGTAAAGTCATTACACCGGGGCACAGCTCATCCTCAGCAGATCAGAACACTGCAAATAAAGTAATTGTTCATTTGCATTTCCCTCTGTACAAAGTCTACAACAATTATACAGTATTTAAGATGTGCCATAGACGCGTTACACTTTGTTAAGTTGCAAGCGTGAGATTAGTGCAATTGTGATGATCATTGTCTGCCTTTGAAATTGTGTTGTGCTCCGTGATGCCTTTTGAAATTCAGTTGTAATGAGCAAGAAAAAACCATACAGCCCGGTAATTTAGAGGCAGAGAGGTTTGCTTCTAGCAAAATTATACTCTCTGTAAGTTTAATATTTTATGATTTTACTGCTGTTTAGAAGGCAAAAAGTGAAAATGTGAAATGTGTTCACTCACTGCTGTAATTGCATAAATGTTTGATTGACACAACAGAACTTATTATGGATTCAGTCATCTTTTATTAAGCCATGTTTTGTTAAAAACCTGAACAATACAGAAAAAAATATTTTGGGAAAAGTCTTAAAGGGGGTAGTTCACTCAAATGAAAATGTAGTCACATGGATAAATTCTAAATTTCTGTATATATTTATTTGCTCTGATTAAAAGAGAAAGATATTTGAATCCTTTTAACCAAAACGTTTTTGGACCCTACTGACCACAATAGTCAGGAGAATCCTTTTAAAGTTTAAAATGAGATATTTAAAAAAATGTAGGACAATGTTGACAACCATTTTTATTTTTACTACTATGATAGTCAAAGGGTCAAAGAACTGTTTGGTCAAAGTCAAAAGTCAAAGTCAAAGTCACAAGCGTTCATATTAATATCTTTATCTGTGTTCATTAGAACAAATACATGTATACAGCTTTGGAACACCTAGAGAGTGAGTAGTCCATGACTGACTTATAATTTTAGGGGGTTAACTTTCCCTTGACTTTCCATAAAATGGAAGTCAATAGCGGCCAGTGTTGTTTGATTACCAAGATTCTTTAAAAGTCTTCTTTTGTATTCTGCAGAGGAAAGAGACTCATGATGTGGAAAGAATTAAGGATACATAAATGATGAAATGGGTCATTCCTACTATACCTACTGCCACATGAGTACCCAAGATATAATAGTCTGTGTTTAATCTAAAATGCAATTACGCTAATATTTCAAAGGTTGTCTTAAATGATTAACCCTTATAGAACACAGTCATATGTATATACAATTAAATTTCATTGAAATATAAATATAAATACAATTATAAGGACAAGTTAGCTAACTTCCCTCACAAATGTTACTAATAAAAGCAATTTGATACTTCATTTTTTAAATTTGCTTTGTAAAGTCATTTTTGTAATATTCCTCACAATAATATTTTAATATTATAATATTTAACCTTTTTTAAAATCTTTATATAAAGTTGCGTCCCAGAGATTCATGATATCATATTTTTTCTTTTTTGGGGGGGTGAACTACAGTAACCCATTAAAGCTCATGCCTCTTAAATATTTTCAAAAGGCTTAGGCTCAGCATCACTTGTGCTTTTCAATACATTAACTTTGAGGCCAGTAATCAGTGGATGTCTTCATGAAAGCATATAGTTTTGTATTAAGGCCCCTGATAATCTTCACACTGGATTTTCTTGACAGATGTGTCCGTACAGATCGAGCTCAACTTTGATTATGAGTGCACTGAGGGGAGGCTGCCATCCGCTTGACACCAGCGCTCCTCAGTCAAGCCTGGCCATCTCTCTCTCAGCCCTCATTTTCCACGAAGTTCTCCATTAATCCTTTTCCGCCTTCAAACTACCCTTTGCCTTATGCATCACGCTCCCAAACTTCTGTGTCCATTACATTCGGTTTTCCAGTCAACAGATATGCTCCACCACTTCCGTCCTTCATTGCCTGAGACCAGCGCCTAATATGTCATAAGTCTTTGCATTACATTTCAGGGTTGTGTCCCTTGAAATGTGCATTAAGCCTAAGCCCATAACTTCTCGGAGGCTGGTGATTAAGTGATAGATGCTCTTTGCCAATCTATCAAGTGTGCGTCACTCATAATCAGGGGTTTACTCTCAACTCTGTAGCATCATTTACACACCACTTCTGTGCTTCTTATTTGTTTGAATGCATGCATATTTAGATATTCAGTCTTTGTGCTTTTTTGTGCAGTGGCCTAGTGGTTAGAAAGTTTGACTCCTAACCTTGTGGGTTCAAGTCTCCGGTCTGCAATACCTTGATTAAGTGCCTTTGAGCAAGGCAGTGAATCCTCAACTGCTCCCTGGGCGCCGCAGCACTGCTCCAGATGTGTGTTCACAGTTGGTGTGTTCGTTTGCTATGTGTGTTCACTTTGGATGGGTTAAATGAAGAGTACCAATTCTGAGTATGGGTCACCATACTCAGCTGTATGTCACATCACTTCACTTCCCTTATAATATGTGTCACTGAAAGATATTATACGTTTGAGTAATTATTTTACCCCACATAACATCTATGTGAAGTCTGCTTTTTCAACTGGAAGACATCCGGCAGATATTTGCTCATCTTCAATACATCTCTTTGATGTCTGCTGTCAGATGTCACATAGACCCTCTAAAAGATGTCAGTAGGTTGTTTTGATTTAGAATTGATCACAAACAGATTCTCCAGATATTTAGCAGAAATCTTAAAGACATACACTATATTGCCAAAAGTATTCGCTACTTGCATTGACTCTCATATGAACTTAAGTGACATCCATTCCTAATCCATAGAGTTCAATATGATGTCAGCTATAACAGATTCAACTCTTCTGGGAAGGCTGTCCATGAGGTTAAGGAGTGTGTTTATCGAAATGTTGACCATTCTTCAAGAAGAGCATTTGTGATGTCACACACTGATGTTGGACGAGAAAGTCTGACTCTCAGTCTCAGCTCTAATTCATCACAAAAGTGTTCTATCAAGTCGAGGTCAGGACCGTTCATCCACACCAGACTCTGTCATCCATGTCCTTATGGATCTTGCTCATGACCGAAGAGGAAGGGGATGGCTCAAAACTGTTCCACAAAGTTGGGAAGCATGGAATCGTCCAAAATGTCTTGGTATGGCGAGGCATTGACAGTGAGACATTCATCGAGTAATATTAACAGTTTCTCAAAGGTAAAATCAGAAGGTTTATCAATGCAACTTCTATCTCTTCTTTTGATATGATAAAATGGTGCTTTCACAGAATTGCGGTTTTAACGCCAGTTTAATACAACATAAACCTTTAAATTAGACAATTTAACTGTAAAAATGATGGTCACTAACCGTGAATATTAAGATGTTAACCCAACAATATCATGGGTATAATCTGTTTTTAATGTAAACAGGACAGTCATAAACCATAAAAAAACAATTAAATCTGTAAAATATACAGGAAAGTTATAACGTTGCTACCGTATTTTTGACGGCAAACTTCTGGCAACCACACAACCGTAAAACGAACCGATTATCTTAACATTGTGATTAAAACACCCCATTTTGATTCTATGTCTGAGTGAATGCTTTTGGCAATATAGTGTACATTTGCCTTCTGAGGCATTATTACTATCACAAAGATGTATTATTCCTTAACGAAAATGAATTGATTATTTTAAAGATGATATATTTTAATATTATAAATATAAGCTTACTTTTATGGTTGTACAGGAGCAGAAAACCGGTCTCGTCATCACGTCAGTCAGTCAGTTGTGGGTCCCCCCTCCCATCAGAGAACTACACAAGTTCTCCTCGCGCTTGCCGCGCATCAGTCCGCTGTGAAGAGCGGGAAGCGCGCGACACTTCTCTGACAGGAAGGTCCGATCTCAAGACGGTCTGATCTCAAAACGGTCCGATCTCAAGACGTTCTGATCCACAGCTGTGCCATTCTTTGGAAGTCAAAACGGAACTTATCATTCGTCCGCTCGTCGGGACCTTCATAAATGTAAAAACATGTAAACCTGAGGAAACTCTCCCGCGTTTTTGTGCTCCTCGTGACGCGATGTTTCCCATTCTTGCGCATCACAGCGAGCTAGTTCCTCGTGGACCGTTAAAAGCCCGGGAATCGGATCGTCTTTAGGGTGGATGCGGTGGGAAGAAGCCCCGGCATGAAGTCTCTCAGTTTCCCAAAGTGGAAATCCTCCCGGAGATTTTGGATTATGTATTCGGAGATGATGTTATTGCCTATTCTGTGCTTTCTATCCCAAACTCGGGCGGCCCCGTCTGTTACCACCGAGCAGATGGATACGGGGGTGGTAGGTGCTCGTTCGTGCCTCTCTTCCGGCTCATAATCATCGCTGAAGCGGCGCCGATAATAAGGCGTGAAAGGAAAACCTGTGGCCCGTGGGTATCGATAATTACACGTGTTAGACACGCTCGCGAATTTAAGAATGTCGTCACACTTCGAATTCCACGCGTCTGAATCCACTCGAGCTGTCAAGTTTGGTGAGCAGAACCAAACTACGGGAGCGGATCATCGCGCACACGTGTTTCCTCCATCGTGATATTTTAGGAAAGATAATTCTATAGTGACCATATACAAATATTTTTGTGTTAAAGCTATAGAAACGCGATATGATGTTAGATAATACGTATAGTTTTATTAATATTTAACGAAGAATGAGAATCTTTATTTTGACGTTTGCGCAATTGCGAAAGAACATTTTGGGTTTGATAAACTTTGGAGTCTGTACATAGATGCGGTGTTTTAATTCTTTTCCCCAAAAACTCGCAATAATGCGTGGAATGACATTTCACGCACACTGTGCACTTGAATGTAGCTGCACATCTTTACCTTGAAGAAAAAAACACGTCATTGTCGTGATAGGAAGGAGCTGAGCAGATATTTGGGAATATGATTTGTCATGTGATGTCTGTTCAATATTACCAGTGTTAAGAAACTGATTCGTTGCAGATGTTGCTTGACACAATCTTCTCTTTTTTTATGTGTTGTATTGGCACTTATTTATGCATCATTGCCTTGTGATGTACACATTTCTTTTATTTTGTTAACCTCCTTTGTGTATCTCTTTAGATGAAGCGTCTGCTAAATGACTCAATGTTAACATAAATACATATCCATTTGATTTCTACTATTGTGATGAACACAAGAGTAATATTGGAACAACTTCCAAATAGGGAAAGTCTTTTGTGTTGAGCACCCGTCCACCCCAGCACGACGATACCTTGCAATCGGTTTTGTCACCCATCGCTTTTAGATTTCTAAAAGCAACAGAGTTTGGACAGAAATAGGGCTGGGTAGAGAAGGGTAGATAATATTTTTGTACTTTGGAGCAATACTCTTTGCCGCTTAATGGGACGGGACATTTGAATGGCTTCGCTTTATCACTGCATTTTAAACACACATTTTCTTCTAAGTTAGAATAGATACTGATAATGTGTTTGTTTACTTTGGATGTTGCATTCAAAATCCACTTGGCTCGAAAATCTCTGAGGGCACGTGCCCTTTCGTTTATGTGGGCATGGCGCTTCTGCTCTGAATTTCAGATTATTTCGCTTGGATGTGCATCAGCTGTAAATGTGCACATTTTCGGTTTATACAAGGACTCCTGAACTCTCTTGTTGAAAATTTCAATGGGATTTATTTTTACTATTTGAAAGACATGGATTTGTGTAATCAATACTACCTTATATCTTTCAAATCCACTAGTTTTCTAAGGGCTATTCACAAAGTGTAGGTATTGATCTCTTTTAGTCAGATTTTTCCTTGTTGAATTACTCTTCTGAACCTCTTTTAAAAAAAGCACACACAACAGTTTTCAATAAGATTTGTTTAGGACCAGCATATGAAAGGAATTAGAAGTAAGGCTCTGAAAGAACTCCATCGGTATTGACCACTAAATATATATAATTTAGCATCACTGAGCAATTGGAAAACACATAGAATAAGACTGTTGATGTGTGCCAGTGTGTGGCGCCTCATGTCATCGAATCTCTGATGGTAAACGTGGCACGTATATCTTAAAAGGATCTCCGTTGTGTGACTGATGGCTTACAGCTTTCAGTGACAGCAGTTGATAATAACACTGCACTTACAGAAAGACACTGCTTTCACATTACATCTCCCACAGAGTAGTGTCCTGGCACTCACCCCACCCTTTCTTGCAGTGGCCATATGACAAAATCACAACCAGAGCACTCCTCTGTTATTAGCTTAGCGCCCGGGCCGCTCGCCTTTGAATGAATGCTCTGGGAGACGCGTCTGCCTCCGGGGGCAGGACTTGGCTCTGTGGGCTGTTGGCACAACAACACCTGACGGCCGCAGACGATGCTTTTAGAAATCTAAAAAGCCATGGGTGATAAAACAGATGGCGAGGTATCGTCGTGTTGGGGTGGACGGGTGTTAAGTAAGAGGAACATGATGGAGCAGATGGGTGTGGGGCATGCTGATGAGGTTTCCCCGACTGCACAGAGTGGGGCAAATCAGGGCAAAAGTGTCGTTTTGGACGTCTTGTAGCGTCCCTTAACAAAAAATCTCTAGAATGCTTTATCTTTATACTGTAGCCTGCATAAAATTTTCCTTAAGCTTAACTGTCAGAGCAAATCCAAGGTCATGGGCTTGATTCTTTTTAAAAGTTTTAACCTTTTCATTGTCGTCAGTTGTTGTTTTTCCTTTTTCTAAAATTATTTGTTAAATGCTTTATGGGAGTTTATGTAGTCATAATACCGCATCACAGGTTGCCTTCTGTCTTGAATTCCTGGGTGCCAGACCGCTGTAATGTCTGTAATAAGAGCACCAGCTGGACCCATCGACAGATGCATGTGGAAGCGCATGGGCTCCTTTTCCATCAAACAATATTTCCAGCATTTCTCATTCTGCCTGCCTCTCTCGCTAGCGCCATCCTCATTAAAGTACATAGCACACATTAGCACACAAGAACAGAGTGACATATCCGCACCAGAGCCAAATAGCTGATCTCCTCTGCAGTCATGAAACTGTCCATCATCCACTATGACAATTTGACCAATTTGCTCAGTCGATGGGTCTCTTTTGTAATTACATGCAAAGACTTTGCGTGCATTGGTGGTATGATCCACTGATTGACATATAAAAGGAGGGGGTCATGTGTTGACACAGGCTTTGGGAGGGCTAATCAAGATAAGGAAGGGATAACTAAAGGGGGCTGTACCATTTGCAGAACTGGTAAACACATAATCAATAACATTTCTCTTTAACTGAGATAGACCTGTCTGTTTGGAATAATGTACTGTTGATTGATTTGCAGTTGCAACATTTCATTAATTGTGCTTGTCGGAAAAAACTGGCCAACGTGTGCATTTCCATTCCGCTTACAAAGATTTAGCAATACATCGTGTGAGCTGGATGGGCATGTATGGTAGTTTAATGCATGTCCTACTTTCTTTTGCTGTTCTGACCTCTAGTCCATTGTCAGGCATCTTGAGGGTACATATTTAGGACAAGAACATTATTTCAGGAACAGGGTTTGTGGAGTGAATGAGAATAGATTTGACACAGCAGGAAGTAAGTGTGAGACGTGTAGAATTGTGCACCTGTTTTTCATTGTACGGATATGTAAGCCATAGCTCGAATGATGTTAGACTCTTATTGCTCAGACATGATACACTATATAGGCTAGGTCAGAATGAAGTAGACGCCGGGTTTCAAGTTTGCTTTCCCAAACAACAACATTGATGTTTTTGCGATTCTAAGACATATTACTGTTTATTTTGTGTACAGCCTAGATGGAGAAAAACAAGAAGGTGAAACCTGGTTCATCATTTTCTTTATGTGCAATAAGCTATACTGTAGAATCCCTGGGTGGTGTCTTAAGATAGATAGCCATGTAGACATTTAAGGAGCCTATGATGATGTTTCATGAAGGGTTAGAATTTTGTCATCTCTCTGGCACCCAGAGCAGCTCATTCCCTTCAGGCTAATACCTTGCAGGGTTCTGCTTCATTCTATCCTCATAGCCTAGTTAGATGACTTCAGAAGAAATCTGGATGCCGGGTCAGACACATGGTAAGCACAATGTAATGAGAACCCCCTAAGGTGGCAAACATGCTTAATACAAATGTCTTGGCTATGAGTTAAGATAGCCCTTATTCACTTCTGAATTGGCACAAGCATTCAAATGTCCATAAAGATTTAAAGCCAAAAATATTAGTAATATCAATTTTGGTCTGGTGGTTAGAAAGTTTGAGTAGGAGGTTGTGGGTTCAAATCCCAGTGCCAGTAGACAATTACTGTAGTGTTCATGAGCACTGTGTTCTTAAACTCATTTGCTCTGCAGTGATAATTGGCCACTGCACAATACTTTTAAGACGCTTTGGATCAAAGTGTCTACTGAACTTGTTAATGTAAATTAAAACTTATTAAGTTCCTTTACAAACACTAAAGAGCATTTATACATCATAAACATCTTATAAAGATGCAGTGTGCTAGCTTTCTGTTATAACGTATAGGCCTACTATTCGCGAAGCGCACCTGAAATAGCTCTATTTATGGCGATGATGTATTTATTTCTGCTTGATCTGAACATTGCAACCCAGGGTAGTGATTATACTGAAAGCCTCAATGAGAAACCTCAGAAAACAGAGTGCCCTGTAATAAGTTAAATGCATGAGGGAATGAAAATACAGGGACCCTATGCCAGCAGCTCGCTCACAGAACCAGATCAAACCGTGTGGTTAAGGAAGCAAGAAAGACGTCTCTCCGTTCTGCCGTTGCACGCAATATTACAAGCTTTCCATTGGATCCCTGATTTCAGCACTTTAGAACCAAAGCTGTTTTAGTCCACAATCCAAAACCCCAAATCAACTCCATGTGTTTTCTTGGTCTTATTTTAGCCCAGGGGTACCCCTATTCTCCTCAGGCAGGCTGGGATCAGGGCATCTAACAGTGCCTTCCAAACGCCCAACATACTCTTATAATTACTGTGGTTTTGTGTTGGGTTTGCAACTTAAAAATAACCAATATGAAAAAAATACAAAAACGTAAAAAGAAACGGAGCAGAAAAACCTACTTTAACTGCTGCAGAGAATCTTTTTTTGTCTTTTATTTGACTCAGGAACCATCCTGACTGTAAATACATCAGTGAAAGGCCAGGTGACTTTCTAAGGAGCCACTAGATTTAGGTGAGAAACCTTATTATGGCATCCAGTGGGATTGTTCATCTTCCAGGTCTTTGAGAGCAGCGCAGCAGGTGTAGTTCGTATGTTATTTGCATATTTGAGTTCTGAATGAGATGACAGAACAAGTCAAAAGAGAGAGGGAATAAGGGCCGTCTCAGATGCAAGAGTGCCAGAGAAATCATTTTGGGAGAATAAAGGCTTTTGATGTGCAGGAAAAAACCTTGTAGATGTTCTAAAGTTTAAATGACATGGCTCTTTACCCGTCTGGTCCCTGTGAGAATAGGAGAGGGGAGGAAATGCATCTGTGAGCCTGAAATTTATTTTAAAGTCTTGTTTGTCAAATGTGCTTGTAAAGAAAACCTGTACTAAAGTCAGAGTTCTATGCGGGACTTTACCATGGTCAAGTACTATATGTCAATTAAATTAGGCAATTTCTGCATTTTTAACAAAAAAATTGTAATCAACAATTTTTGTTTGTATATTTATCAAATGAACCCAAATGTTTCAGGTTTAACTAAACACTAATTTTTGTGATGCAAATGTTATCTTTTTTGTCCCTCTGCATACACCTTTTGACACAACCTAAAGGCTAATTCATGCTGATTAACAAACTCCACCAAGCATCACCAAAACATCTGTTGATATTAATCAGATCCATGTTGGAGTTTGTTTTAAATTAGAATTTTGAATATTTGTGTTTAATTGAATTTGTTAGTGTTGAAGTTTGTTGGTTCAGTGTTTAAATGAGAATTTAGATAGTTTTTATTTTTCATTTTGTTGATGTTGGCGTTTGTAGGTTCAATGTGAATGATAATTTAAAATGTTGGTGTTAATTTGGAGTTAATTTGTGTTAGTTTGAATAAGCCTTTTCTGTTATTTAAAGTGTAATCTTTTGTAAGTAGTTACTGTGTGTAATGTTAAGAATGCTCAAATCGATCGGTACTTGGCCGATCTTATGAACTGGTCTTAATTGATGACGTCAAATCTTCAGGACTTACATGATGAGTGGGGGTGTAAATCTTTTGTGCTGCAACCTCATTGTAGAGGCATATTAAAATGTTCAATGTAAAATGAATACTTTTTTAATAATTTATTTAGTACTCTGTTAAAACAATAGTTAAATCACAAACATTACATATTTACAGTAAAAATTTAACAAAAATATAAAAAAGGTTACATCTATAGTATGACTTTATATAAAAAAAGTCATATAAACTTGAAGCATCAGATTCAGCATTGGTATCACCATGACAAAAAATCGGTACTCTGTATCAATGGTAAAATTCCTGACCAGAGCATACCTAGTAATGATCCTAGTAATGATCCTTGATAACATGGCTTTAGGAATGCAAAATGTTTTAAGTTTTTTCAAAGATAGCTGAAAAAGCTGTCTTTAGTACTAAAATGTAACGATATAGTTGACGAAGTTTAGCACTTGTAAACAGAAAGTTTCAATGACAGAATGGAAGTGCATTACTTTGTCCTTGAGCAAGGTTTCTTTTTCAAAAAGACTTTATATAGAATACTTGTATAATGTCTTAGAATAAAAGATAAATACCACCTCATTTCATTAGCCTAACCTTTATTTCTTGAACACAATCATTTAGATCACATGTCTGTAAAACAAAGAAACAGTGTGGCTTTTTTAATTAACTTTTTGCTTATTTCTGTTCATTTTAATTAACATACACTGTATTGCTGGACAACTTGACACGAATATTTCAAGAAAATCTAATATTTAATTTATTTGAGTGCAGAATAGCAGCTTTCCTTGCCACAGATTACCAATTACAATATTTTTCATTAGCCTTGCTTTCGATTCATACTCTATTCTCAATGGGCATTTGATACAAGTCTTTAATAAAGCGTTTTAAGCCAGGGACCAAACCAGTCGGGATGACTCACAACATTAGAAACTATGAATCAAAGCACAATACAAGAATACAAAACAAGGGAGGAGGTAAAGGTTCCAATAATGTTTTCTTACATTCTATAAAATGTAATTGAACCATCAAACAAAGCGAAAAAGAATATTTTCTCACTTACTTTTAGGGCTTGTCTGAAAACCATTTTTTAAGCTTTGAATATTCAATATGAATACACACAAGTCAAGGAACGCATTCAAAATTAATTATTTTAATGAAGGAACAGCGGTATCCAAAAGCCAGGCACTGCATCCAGTGTGGAAGGGTTTATGTACTTTAATAATGGACACTGCATTAGTGATACAAAACAGTAACACACGTGTCTGTTAGAGCAATACTTTAAACAAGGTAGCACAACTTTTTTCTAATAAACAAATTACTTCCATATGAGTACAGTTATTACTGACCCTTTATAAATAGCAAATGTATTGTGCGTTTCGTGTAGTACTTATAAAACTTTGTGTTGTGCAAGGGCAATTTTAATTTCCATATTTGAAACACTGCCTGTGTTTTGTATTTGGTCAATTTAAAATGGTCCATGGTCCTGATGTGTTCAGCTTTTTTGTGTTCTCTTAGAAGAAAGTAAATCATGATGTTGACTTTGACGCACAGTATACATCATTCATATTTTTCTCATGATGAACTTTTAACACACACATGTTCATCATGTATTTAGATGTGCATTTTGATGCAGTATATATTCTGCAACAGTAGCGAAGACCGTGTAAAACACGTCAGGTGAAAACTAACTTTAGTCAGGCTCAGGCTGAGAATTCTAATATTTTGTTGGACTATGAAATATATCCTATTGGTCAAGGGCTGGGCAAGGGCTTAAATTTGAGGCCAGTGCAGTGAAGTCATATTCAAGGGCAATTGAGAAACATTTTGAGGGATCACATGTTAAAAATAAAATGTTGCCATCCCACCATTCGAATATTTGAGTTATCCAATATTCTAGTCCATCTCTACTTACTTGTCAGTTTACGTGCCTCAGCTTTATTGCAGAACAATTTAAACTTTGTTTCCGTGGTAACAGCGACTTCTCAGATTGGCGGTTAGGATGGAGTTCAAAACTGAACTTTGTGAAGGCCAAACAGGTTTCTCCATGCAAGGCTCTAGACCTTGCTTTGTGAACATGCTGCAACAGAAAGGCACATCACATTCTATTGAAAAATGTTTGTCTAAGACGATTGAATAGATGAAGGTTTGATTTAATGCACCTGACAGTATTAAGTAAAATAGCCAAACATGGTGATAAGACATGAATGTTCACATACTTTTAGCAGAGCTCAGCATACTGTAGGTCGGCCTTGAAGGGTTCGTACATTATTATCAAATTTGGTTTGTTTTCTGTATATAAAATTAACAGATTTTTTGCTTCAAAATCTTACTGCTTTGCCCTGTTAGAGAAGTGTCTTCAGTGAGGATTTGCCTTTATGTGAAAGTTTGTGTCATCATTTAAGGGCCCTATAAGGGAGAGAGCTTATATTTTGAAAGAACAGATATTTTGAAGAACTTTAATAAATTACACGACCTTTTACTCATTCACATTGGTTTTGTTTCCGTACCCCATCCTGAATAGGTGCCTCTGCTGTTCAGTTATCAGCTTGCTTAAAATATCTTCTTTTGTGTTTTGCGAAAGAAGGAAAGTCATAAAGTTTTTAAATGACATAATATGAGTTTATGGTCACCTGATTTAAACAATCACTTTAATTCAATAACTTTTCAGAGTTGTCATTATTGTGGTAGATATTAAAGTTTAGGTCAAGGAAAAACAAGGTTAGAGTCAGTTAAACTTCTTTGTGGCATGACAACTCCCACGGCGGTGTTAAAAACAGCCTACTTGCCTGTTAATTATCTTTGTTGACCCCTTGCAAAGAACAAAATCACTAATCTTAAGTTTTTATAGTTTGTAGATTTATGATGATTCTTACCCCAAAAATAATCTCAAACCACTGCTTAGAAGGAAAAAAGCACATGTCCAAAGGCATTGCTGATGTCTGCATCACCTAGCAACTGCAAAGCCAAGATGGTATGGCTTCCACGGAAAGTGACAAGATAGGGAAGAATACGGATTTAAGATTCAAGAGGCATAGCGCCACGTCTGCTCCCACTAACCCAAGCGACAATTGCATCATTTGTCAAAGAATTAGCATGTCTCAGAAGAAATCCAATAATGGCCGAAGAGTCCCCTGATCTACATTAAAGCAGAAGTCACAGCATTTGACCTAGTCCTATTAGTAGCCAAAGAGAGAAGTTATTGGATTCATCAGTTGTATATTTATCAAGAGCCTTTCGTGGCTGTTCTGAACTTCTTAGCCTATTTGTTTGTCATGGTAATGTGTTGAATTCAGTCAAGGGTTATCTTTTTGAATTTTTAAACAGATATTTAGGAGAGTGTTTGTTATATTTTCTAGACTTAGATTGCGGTGATAATAGTTGGGTCAATGGGTCTTTCACATGAGGAAAGAAGCTGTTTTCAGTGGAATTTTATGCTAAGTTTAATTTTAGGATGCTCTTGAAGAAAACGCTTCAAAATTAAAAGAAATGTTCACAGCAGTCAAGGTGTAGCTGAATAACTTGCCTCTTAAAACACTCCTGCCCCCTTCAGATTCTTGTCTCCTTCATCGCTCTCTCTTGAAATTGTACATCAGCTTGTTAATTTTGATTATGCTTCATGATCACTTTTGTGGCCAGTGAGCATGAATATAATAATTTGATATTCAAAAAACTTAATAGGACAGCAGTCATGCAGATATACAGTCGTAATGTTATATTCTCGGTCCTGTGATCTGTCATACATTGCAGGGTTGATCCTAAGCATTGTAATCCTAAAATATCCAGCTTTGATTTTCTTGATGGGTTAAGCATAATCGAAACCAAGAAATGTACAACAAAGAGAATACATTAAAGACATCCTCACTTAAAAGTGTCTACAGTTGTGACACCTTCACTATTGAAAATAAAGTATGGGGGGAAATAATGCATTTGGACAACTCCCTGGTTCATAGTCTTTGTATTCTTTATGTTGTTTACCTAGCACATGTAGACATGCAGTTCTCGTAAGGCTAAAGCTGCACATTTATCATCTTTGTCTTCACCACACTGCCATCTTTATGAGTCTGCCGCTTACTACCCCTCGGGCTAATGCACTATACTGAGTGCTTGTCAAGCGCCAATGTGCTTTGGGCTTAATCCCAATTTGCTTTGTAACATTAAGATAATAGGCTGAGTGTGCACTCTGTGGACGCTGTGTTATTATAGAATTATCGGGTTAAATTACCTTTTTTCAAATAGAAGATCTTCTTGATATAGAATTCGGCAAAACTCATATAGATTTTTCTAATTTCTACAATATGAGGTATTATAAAATGGATTCTGCAGCAGTAAAAGTGTACTTTTGAGGACATTTCCAATGTGGGAGTGAATTAAAAAGTCATATTTAAGGAAAGCGAAATAGCAAAATTGTGACTAGGGCGTGTTTTTGTTTTATTAGTAATTATTGGTTAAGATTTAAGGATCTGAAGCAATGCCTGCATCGATTCTCTGGATAAATTAGCAAAGCACATATAAGATTTAAGAACAGGACAATTGTGTTTATCATGATTTTGGTCATAAAAAAACAATTTCAATTTGAGATCTTATAAATGTAGCTTAAAAGTTGCCACAAGACTACATGTATCAATACTTCATGAATGCAATATGAAAAGTGTGATGAGTCTGATCAATTCTTCAAGATCTCTTTTGTTCGCCTCTTTTCATTTCAAGGGTCAGAAGTCTCCTTCAAGCAATGTGCACTCACTGACAGTTTTTATTGCCTCTAGTGCCCATTCACTTTAAGAGGAAAGTACCAAACCTTTGGTTTCTGGGTTTAAACCAATTTAAATACTGGAGGATAAAAACTGAGAAACTGAAATCTTAAAACTGAGATTTACATTAGACCCCAAAACCCTATACAATTTTATTTTGACCTGTCCCTTCGCTTTGTTCGGCTGACATTAAAATGTTGTCCCGTCTTGATTTTTAAAATCACAATTTTGTGATTTCTGTTCATTTTTTCTTTGGGCTATCTCCACAATTTCAGAAATAGATTTTACTGTACTGTTGACCTGATCAGGTCTACGCTCATTCAGCTGAAGTAGGCAACACGAGAGAATGCTTTACCTTCCTCACCTCTGTTCTGGATTGTTATGAGCGTAATGCTCCATGCTTAGCGAGAAGCTTTCGTTATGCTTTGTAAAAGTGCCCTGCAGCAAGGCCTGATGGTTACATCACAGGGCTCTTGAGTATGGCCCCTGAAAGGATATGAAAATTATGAACCAATTAGCAGTTATTAAGAACTCACGGCCCCTGGAACGTTTGTACAGAAAGACTCTTTCTTTGTTGCGGCCTCTGTAATGACATGCCAGACCTTCTTTGATCCCGCCGATCCATCCATGAGAAGCTTGCCCCCTTTAAGCCGCGCCGTACAGAGAAAACGGACATCTAATTTTGCCCGAGAACAGTGCTTGGAGCACATTGTACGAATTGATTCACTGACTCAGACAAGGGACACAAAGCTATTTTTACACCTTCCTTCTTCAGTCACTTCGTTCAGCAGTCTATGCATTCATGTTTGTTCGGCTGCAGGAATGGAAAAGCTGTCAATTGTCTAGTTTTCTCAGACATTTAATTTAATAGTATGGGGACAATCTCTCCCAAAATGCTCTTTGTATTTATGCACGTTATTCAGTACACTTGTTTGGTTGACGGAGAATACGCACAGAACAAAACACAGATGTGTTAGTTTATTGCTCTTTGCTTATCAAGATATAATGCAGGCTCCACATTGTAACTTTCGTATCCTGGCCATTTGTTCATGCCTATGAATGCACATATTCTCCTGTCAACACCTTGGCTTTTCAGCAACAGTTGCCAGCATGTTGTAGTTTTGCCTTCAAGGCTGTGTGCGTATGTGCGATGAAGTCCATCTTCATGACAATGGTATGGTTGACTGCGACAGCTGGTTTACACTGATATACTCTCACGGCAAGAACCTGAAAATAACTTTAACATATGGTACCAGTGAAGAAGCGTGCGTTTCACTCCTTGGCTTTTAAACAGTGGTCACCAAGTCACCAAAATGATGAATGAATGCAAATAGAGAGTATCAAAATATTGTGCATTTGTAAATCATTTGTAAACAAAAGTGCTTAACAATGCCACACATTTTTTTTAGTTTAGTTGGCAAGCGAACAACAGTCCAATTCACTTGCATGGGTGTTGTGTTCTTACAATAGAAATGAATGGGAAACGGTCAGAAAAAAGTCAAACAGGATACAAAAGACAAGAGAAGGGGTAAAAATGGGTCTTTTCAGAACAAAAATTGTTCTTCGATGGCATCGCTAAAGAACCATTCTTAAATTTTAAATAAAAAATCCAAAGTTTTTGTTTGTAAAAGCAATTTCTTCTAAAGGCCTTAAAGATGATCCATTGCACCATGTTTCTATAATGAGAATATAAGAAGCGGGTTTCTTTAACCCATGTTTAAACTCTCTAGAGGTTTGTTAAGAGCATATGGGGGAGGCACAGTGTGTCTGTTTGACTCTTCCGCCCACGATACTTTACAGTTTGTGGAACATGTAATAAATATCACAGTAGGGATGCTGCTCCAGACATATTCTGATCCACCGTTTGTGAACTTTGGATGGTTGCCACATCAGTCCTGTGGCCAAATGAATGCAACTACAAGTGATTGCAAAGTTTCAGTCGCACCGGGGGAGAGATATTATATAACGACTGTAACAGAAAATTATTCCTGACATCAGGGTTTGTGTATTTTAAAATCTGTTTCAGTTCTTGTTTACCATTCCCGCTTTCCCAGCTGGAAAAGGAAGCGGAACGTGAGCGCACATAAAATGTGACTACTAGCTAGTTTATGTCTTTTCATCACTGCTTTCTAACTAAATATTTGATTGGAAATTTGTTTGAAACTCCGAATGCCAGGGACGGAAGTGCCTACTTGCTAAATTGTGCCAACTGTAGCAGAAGGATGAAATGCTGCTAACTTCAGCAGGGATTTTTGCACGCGAGTCTTGAAATATACGAGTGAGTGAGGTGCCTAAGCTTTTTTGAACAGAAGGAACAGAAACTCACTCGCTTTTGTACTTCTCGAGCCGGAATTAGAGAACGTGTGCGAGGAGACTGAAGCGGAAAGCACAGCAAGGAATACGAAGGAAAAATAGGCCTATCTTATTTAAATACGTCTGGCTTATTCCGTATGCCTCTTGCACCCCTTTGAATATGAATTGATTTTCAAATCATTGGGCATACATGACTTCGTAATGGCATTGTGCTTGGTGTTCTGTTTGAGGAATGTAATTTCATTTAATGCATTCTAAGGCCACAGCTTTGAAACTCATTTGCAGTAAATACACTCACCTCCAGTGTCGTATCGCTAACTCCAGGAGCAATAGCGATGAGTCACGACGGCCTGCCAGTTGCTCCGACAAATGATTAATTCTGTAGTGACGACGACCATCTTAATTATTCTCAGCTGTAAAACAGAAGTTTGAATATCATTTAGCAAATTTCTGTGTGACAAGAATCTGTTTAAGAAGAGGCTGCATTACGTTGTTTCATGGTTCGGTGTCAATAGAAGGTTTAAAAAGAATTAGCTAGCTACAGTTTTCCTCCGTAAAGTATCCTTACTTCTATAGCGATATATATTTAGATGAAAAGCTTTGCAATTCTATAAAAACAACTGTCTACTACTTGTCATTTAAAATCTTGTTTTTCTTCTGCAGAAAACAAAAGAAGATCATTTGAAAATCAGTTAATGGGTGCTTTTTTGTAATCAACCCTTTAAAATATCTTATTTTGTGTTCTGCAGTAGAAAGTCATACATGTTTGAAATAACACAAGGTTGAGTAAATGGTGGCACAATTTTGTGAACTATCACTTCAAAGAGGCATTATCCCCTTTCAATATAACGTTGCAGCTTAGTTTACATACATTTTGTAAAAAGAATATTTTATAGAACCAAACTACAATGGCCCCAAATTACTTCCATTGTATCTACCAAAAATAAGATTTCCTAACATATATTTTTGTGCTCAACAAATAAAGTAGTTTAACATGAGGGTGAATGAATAATATTTAAGTGATCTATATAATATGCAGAGCTAAAGACTAGGGCTGTCGATCGATTTGTCGTCATTTTTGTTTCCCAAATTTATATATGTGTGATCTGTTTATAGTAATATATATGCTCTATATTTATAGACATACACATACACGTATTTTTTATAAATATTTTTTTTAAATATAGATTATATTTAAATAAATGTTTCCTTAGGACTTTTGTTGTTTTACTATAACGAGATAAATCCCATAATTATTTGTTATTTACATTATAGAATTTTATTTTAATGTTTAGAATTTCGCATGAACTTCTAAGAAAGATAAAACATTTCCAAACATCAATGTAAAATTATTTATTAATCTATTAATCGTCAATAATAATCGCAATTACAAAATCAAGGTGAATAATTGACAATTAATGCCAATGCACATAATTTTTGTCATAATCATGCAGCCATTATATCTATATCTTATATATATATATATAATAAAAAATATAATGTAAATAACAAAAAGATTTGGGAGTTTGTTCGTTAAATTAAGAAATTAAAAAACAAAACGGAAATCTTAAGGAAAAGTTAATTTAGAAATTTTTTAAGCGTGAATTCACCATTTTATTTAGTGACTTAACATACTGTCAAAACACAGAAATGAGCACAAATGGAAAGCTGTTATTAAGGCTTTTTATGATTATGTAATTGTTTCACCCATAATTGTAATTCCAATAAATTTTTTGATGAATTGTTCACCCCAGTAAAAAAAATATATATTTTATACATATATTTCTATTTATACGCATGCATGTGGATACCTAATATATATGCATAACTATTATAAACAGTACACACATAAATATTATGTAAACAAAAGCTTAATTTTGTAACAATTAATCATGACTATTTTAGGTTAGTCTTTAGAGAACTTACTAATTTATTGATTTTGGAAATATAGTTTAATGTTCCTTGATTGTTATTGTATTATTTTTGATATTTTGTCTCAGTCTTGATTTTTTTGTTTTTTTATAATGCAGGTCAACACCTAATAACTTGCTGAGATAAAAAGTTATCCCAACCTGACACAGAAGCTTCCCACAGAATCTGCTTTATTGATCTTTCCAGAGAGTTTAATGAATCTGCTTGCAGGTATTCACCAGTGATTCTCAAAAAGATTTAATGGTGTTTAATGGCCATTAGCCACAAGACTCGGATGATTCTGAAGAAATTGATTTGATCGATCCTTTCAGTTATTTCTTGCTTTTGTCGCTTCTTACCCACCTCAGTGTAAATCAGGTGGAACTGAGTATTATTTGTTCTGCAGTGTTTTGTTATAAGCATCCCATTGAAATTTTGATTTCGAATTCCTCAGTTTCTCAGTTGTTTTTCCAAGAATGCAAGGCGCTTTCTTAAAGTGGCACTTCACAAAAGAATAATAATATATTATGTATTTTCGTCCACATCTCATTCCTAACCCATATCACTTTTTTATTGGGAGGAAAACAAAAACATTGTCAACCAGAGTTTCAAGCTGTTCACATGGCTTATGATAGTGTATTAAAGATGTGTTTTGAACATTCTTCAAAATAACTTATTTTGCCTTCTGCAGAAGAAAGTCGTGCAGGTTTGGAATAACATAAGGATGAGTAAATAAGGATTGAATTAAATGTTTAGATGTGTATAGAGTAGACAGAGAATTAATGTTATAGTTTCAGCTCCTGACCTTTCTTGTCTGGGCCCTTTAGATTGCTGGCCTTTACTGTAAAAAAAATTATTTTTACCACAAATACGTTGGATAGAGCTTAACGTGTATTGAAAAGTGTATGTGTGCAAGTGTGTGTGCAAATCATAGTTTTCTGTAGGGACAAAACAAGGTTAACGCAGACGATTTTGATATGTTTCACACACAATCCAACCCCAGGGCAATGTTGATCAGTTTATATTCCTCAGACCCCACAGAAAGCCAGCATTTCTGATACTTCTCATTGTCAGGCGGGCCATTTAATTCTGTGTTTGTGTTTGGATACATCTGTCACCTCCACTTGTTTTGTCTGCCCAGGGGGCTAAACAGACCAACAGCGGGACATCAGATCTGACATGAATGCAATTACATAACAGAGCAAAAAGATTTAGCCAGTTAGTCAGAAACAGTCTGGTTAAAAATAACTTGGATCATCCTGACACAAAATGTAAAAAAATATGACATGTTGGTGATATATGTGACATACAATTGATTTCAATCGTCATGATGGATACATTGGACTGACTTTCTTATAAATGTCATAGCCAAACCAATATCGTCTGTGCTGTCGTATTGCGCTCAAAATGCCACTAAAATTGTCAAAGTGTTGCCTTCCGCTGATTCTCACAGCAAATTGACAGCGTATAGAGGCAGATATATATCGTGACACGGCAGATCTGATTCAGAAAATGAACTAGTTGTGTACAGCCCCTGTCATATGAGATAGAAATGTCTTTCGACCTTATTGACGCAGTAAAGTTTGACTTTGTGAAACCCAATAATGCATGCTCAAAATGAATGTGTAAGCGCCATATCAGGTTGTTGTAAAGAAATACCCGTGTGTTGATGTGGTAGGTGGTCCGCGTCTTAGATGATTGATCGCTGGATACTCGATTTAAAGCACTTCTGCTCTGAATGCGTGAAGTTGTTTCTCGATCGATTCGGTTTGTTTTCTCTGCTACTCCAATGCCATTTTGAATATGGATGACCATGAAAGGCTAGACAGCTCCTCTTTATCTCCCTAGCTTTTTCCAGCCTGTATCTTTCATGAACACTCTTTCACCTTCTTCATTGCTGCTCATAAAATTCACGACACGGTTTTGTACTAAAGTCTATATTTCTTACTCCGTACGGTTGTTGGGTGTTTGTGTGCACGGTTGTGAAAAACGGCTCTAGATGAATTTACTGGCGCCTCTTGTGTCATAAATAGATACAGTCAGATTCTTTAATACAGTTTCTCTCTTTTTGTGGATTTTCTCTCAGTCCTTTCTTGTTATGTTGGGCTGGAAATTTGGATTGCTGGATGGCTGGGTTTTCATTCTCTGCTTCAGCTGCTACGATGTCTAAGTCTGCCCTGTACACTAATGCCTGGCATACACTATAAGATTCATACTTCGTTGCTCTGTGCACGTACGGTTTCTTCTTTTTTTTATTAATGTTTATGTTTACTGTGCAGTTTAAGTGCAGATAAGATGGATCAAATGACAAAATGGATCAAATGAGTTTTTAAGATTTGCTGGTGCTTTTAACATAGAAAAACACGAGTTGGTGTCCACAAACAACATAGAGGATTTTGTTGCAGAGTACATCTAAAAATGCAGCAACATTCAGTCCTGTAGCTTTTACTTTGCTTTTGTTTGGCACCATCTTTTGAACATCCGCATATTGTGAGCATAGCTTGAAAGGTGTTTTTACTTTTTGGACAGTTTTTGTCGCAGTTTTACAGTACATTTCTATTGTATATTTTAATTTACATATTTATATTTAATTTTACAAAAGTTATCATATTTGTATTCTTCATGACATGTTTAATAGGTATCGGTTATATAGACAAAACTACAAAAATACAGTGCCAGAATCCGCATTTGCAATTCAGATTTAGTGTTAAAGGGATAGTTCATCTAATAATGAAATTCAATCATCATTTACTCATCCTTATGTTATTCCAAACCTCCATGACTTTCTTTCTTTTGTAGAAGGCAAAATAAGTCACAAAAAAACTCTTTGCTTAAATTCCTTACTCTTTCTATCAAATTTGTTAAACATTTCCTCTACTGCACTTGTGTTTTATGTTCACCTTTTTATGCTTTTTTCCCTCTTTTACTGATTGCTTTTTTCGTGAACCTCACATGTAAGTCGCTTTGGATAAATGCGTCGGCTAAATGACTAAATACAAATGTAAATGTACATTGCATATAAAACTTTTGTCTGTCACTTTGAAAAGGCGTAATAGATTGAAGCTCATCTGAACGGAAAACAGCAGTCAATCTTCCCATCCGTGTATTATTCTCGAACCTGTATGTTGACCCACGCTACAACTATTTCGGTCTCAAAATTGTTCTCCATGCAATTTGGCAGATGTTTTCCTTCCAAAGCGAGACTCAATACACTAATTGCAGAGCCAATCAGTCTGCCTGCAGCCGAGTGAGGTTAAGTGCTATCGCCAATTGTGATTGAAAAGAAAAGTGATCTCCAAATCTCTCCAGCCCTTCTTGCTTTTCAACTTATAACTTTTATGTTAGCAGGCCCATATTTTTAATGCAACACACTCTTTCAGAACGATACTGTGGTAGTATTTTTAAATATATAACTGAATGATTGCCTTATCTTTATTTATGTAGGGTTTGTACATGATATTCTAATGGTGATTTGTTGCAAATAGGGCTTTTTCTACTCTATGGTACTTTTATTGGCAAATCTTTTGCCGGCAGCTCACAATCTTTCCAGTCTCAGGTTTCCTTCCTCTTGGCATCTGAAATAATCTGCAGCAACCAGATGGTAGCAGCTGGGTGGCAGTCTCAGGGGATTGAGATATGAAGGCTTTCCTTGAGCAATGCGGGATTGAGGCCTTAGATTTCTCATCTATACTTTTAGTAAAGCTTAAAGTTTGTCTTTAGAAGAGGAGTGGAGGCAGAAGTGGGGATAGCATCACAACATTGGATTAATTTGTACTTTCTTGTTGGGTAATCTTACATTAATATTACGCAGTAGTGCAGCCGGCCAAGAAGAAAACAGCAGCCTGCATCAGCTGCATTTGAAAAACTTTTTTCTAAAATCCATATCTTTTTGATAGACATCATTTCATCCAGATCATTTGATTAATTGTACTTAGACATTTTGGGATTTACACATCTCAAAAAGACCAAGTGAAGTCTTTTGAGGATTAGATAGAGACCTCTCAGTCTGAACGTTTCAAAGAGATCTTTAACTTCAAAGCCTGATAAGAAACTAAAGATGGAGTTTGGACTATGAAACAGCATTTTTTATTTTGACTGAGAGAAGATTTGTCAGGACTGGCCAAGAGTTATGTACAACGTAAAAAAGTTGTCTTTTTATTATCATGTATTTTTTAGGATGCATCAAAAAGAAAAATTATGCCTCTGTACTTGGGTGAAAAACTAAAGCTCAGATTTTTTTTAAATACAAGCAAAAACATAAAATTATGAAACATATATTTGTATAATAATACTTTCATTAAGATCGATTAGCATAAAAATACACCGAAAAAAAAGATTTTTCATGAAACAATTTGCCCCAAATTTATTTTTACATTTCACAGCTTAGAAATTAATTAAACATACATTTTAAATGTTGTGTGTATTTAATAAAAAAAGTAAGTTTATCTGAACTGAAATATTTCTATTAAAATTCACCCATAGTGTACAACACAAATATATATTTATATTTAAAAGAAAACCATACATAACCTTATTTGTAAATTAAGAGGAATTAACTCTTGGATTTTATTACAATTAATGGAGTTTATATAACTGTTTATATTTGTAATATTTACGAAGCCATAAGAATTATGTTCTACAGTATAGGGTTCTGAAGTAAACAAATCTTTGCTACAAGTCCTTGTCTATGTATTTTCACTATACACTGAATAAAAATAGCAGTTGACCAGCATAAGTCTCAATAAGTTGCCAAGTCCAGGCCGGCCAAATGTTCTTGGGTCATTCCCATCCTGAGTTATGAACATTTCCCAGATCGAATTTAAAGCTCATCAACCCCATTCTCTGACATTTTCTCAGCAAACAAGCTTAAATTCAGTTCAGCAATGAGCAGACGCAGTGACAACCTGACAGGCATCTCTGTGTTCCGGAGAGATCACAGCTAATGACTCACTTCCTCCGCATGCGAGATGAACCTAGTCAAATGAGCCTGTTGACTGGACACAGCAGGCTGGGGTGGGCCGGTGTGTATTTGGATACAGCGAATCAAACAATCAGGCTCTTCATAGGACAGATTCCGTCGACTGACCGCGGTGACTCCTCACTGGGGTAGTGAAGCGGATGAGGATAGTGTCCTGTCATTTGACTTTTCTGCTTGACCTTTTGGAGCTCTGTGTGAAAGCAGCCACTGTGATGACAGCTCGAACCAAATTGAATCATAGATGTCACATGGTGTGGGTATTTTAATGAGATGTTTTCGAGGAGGTGAGCAGGGGAGATGGTGGTCAAGAATAGAGCCTTGGTCTTTCTGTTGCTCTCATGCTCTTTCTCCCTTTCTTTGCCTCCCCACAAAGCATTGATCGAAAACACTTTCCTAAAATAGTTATGAAACATGCCTGAATTTCTTTATGAATTCAATTATTCTTTTTCACCCTGCAGGCTGTGAAAATTGGAGCTTAGTGTTCAGAAGAAGGCTTAGAAGGGGGTCAAGATACATATTTGGAATGTTTTATTTTATATTGCATATGAGATTTTCTCACATCAAACCCTGTCAGCAAAAGAACACAAAAACTCAAGTAATAGAGTTTAGAATTTATTACTGCAATAAGAAACCAGAGACTCTATACTACAGTAAAAGTTTTCAAGCAAAACAATTTACACTCAAAAATTGATAACATTTTAAAGATTTGAATTTAATTAAATATATTGTTTAAATGTGTATGAAAGTAAAAATCTATATTATAGTTATAGAATATCGAAATAGCTCAAATATATGTTTTTTAGAATTTACCATAAATTTTGGTAAATATAAAAATATTTTATATGTATATATATATATATATATATATATATATATATATATATATATATATATATATTTATTCTTTTTTGCCTGAAGATATCTATTTGATGTTTTAAAAAGAATTGATTTAGTTCATATAACTGTTTAATTTCACAGTAAATAAAGCCACATTATATATTTCTTATAAGAGCAAAACATGAGACAGCTAAATTTTGTGTTTCTAAACAGTTGATATTTGTGGGACATTTTTTTATATGCTATATTCATGAAAAGAAAAAGAAGCATGTTTTCTTCTTCATCTTTTTTAGTTTGTAGTTTGTTCGCGTAACTATTGATGACATCACAGCTGTTTATGGAAGCATGCTCATTGCAATGATATCTGTACTCAATGTGTACAGCTGTGAAAGAGCAAACGTTGTCTTTTGTTTTTTATTTGTTTCTTATTTGTGTGTGCGTGCCTGTCATGCTCAGTTGCATGTTCCCTGACAATCTGGATTAGAGCAGCTGGGATCTGGTTTATGAAAGAACAAGAGCCAAAGTTTTACCATCCAAATGAGGAAATTTACACACTGCAGAGATGAGATTCGGTCCTCATAGACACGAATGAGTTTAGGGATCACAATGAGAAAACAAGACTGCCACGGCGATATAACAGCACAGATTCTTTTCTATTTGCCCTACTGTCTGCTTCTGTTCCACTATAACTTCAGTTTTACTTTAGAGGTCATGTCCCACGACAATCCCACCTGTCCAGTAGTAGATCAGCCCTTAACCTTTGACATTTGCATTTAGAGGGTTTGATCTTGAGGGCCACAGTAAGAGGATTAGTTTGGAGTCATGTTCTTTTGCCCTGCGATCTGTTGTGAAATGCGATAGGAGAGGATTGTTTGATGGCAGACCAAAAAAGATCAGCAGATTCTTCTGATTCTTGTCTTCTGCACCCCTTCACCACCCAATCTTGATCTTTTATTTTGATTCATGTTAATGCTGTGTTTCACATTCAAAAAATATTCAGATGAGGCAGAGGAAATTGTGACGCTAGCTTATTCTCACACATATTTCAGAACGATTCAACAATGCAGACAGATTTAAGGGAAATTGCAGACATTGACTGACTGCTCTGCAGATAAATGGTAAACCTTAGCTGACAGGCAGGCAGTACAGCCAGCGTTAAAGGCCATGGGGTGGAAAGAAAGACAAACACATCTTTTTGCTTCTTGCATCTTTCTGTCCCTGAAAGGCTTTATTTTTTTTCACTTTTCCTAATGCTTCTCTGTCACGATTGAAAAAATAACAGTAGTCCATAGCAGAAAGATTTCAAAGCCACAGAATGGTATTGAACACTCATTTTATTTAGATTTTTTGTGCAAATATTAAATAACGTTGTGTAGCCTTTAAGCACTGAATATGTCAATTAAATCTTCAACCATACAATCTTAAATTAAGTAACATTCTCTAAAAATTTAATTTGTTACATTTTGTTGCGGTATAAATTAACTTACATTAAAAAACTTATTACATCAGTAGGGAATTTAGAAAAACAGTCATAATGAAATGTAAGTAACTTGTAGAGCAGTAGGTTGTTGATCAAAATATAAATAGTAAAATATAAATGGTAAAAAAGAATATAAATAGTAGAACATGTTACTTTATATTGAATTATGTTTTTTTGTTAAGTTTAGTTAATAAAATGCATACATAAATTTAAAGTAATCTTTATCCATCAGACAATTTTCCTGCCTTAAAATAGCTTGAATGCACCTCTACACCTCAGCTTTATTATGTTAATGCAAATACTTGAATTTGCAAATTAGCTCCGCTTCCACCAGCATATTTAAGATTATATCTATAAGCCATCCTTGAATGTCTCTTACTCGAGCTACTGATGCACAAGTTCAAATGAGTTAATGTGATTGGTCAAAGGTTCATGAAATTATTAACGGGGGTTAAACTGCATTTTTAAAACCTGTCTCTGGTAAGCTTCAGTTTTATGTAGAAATACTGCACAATGAATAAAAATTATACATTTGCGTATTTAAAACCCAACTTGAACTTTCGTCATGGGGGTCTTTAAGGCATTACCATCATTTTAGGCATTAGCTTGAATAGGCCTGAATAGGCGTTTTGACCTAAAAGTGCATTTAAAAGAGTAGATTTTTTGACAGTTGGCAAAAAGTGAGCAAAAACATTTTTCCTAGTTTTAAAATGCCTCATATGTCAGATGTTCTGGGAAGTGAAAAGCCTCAAAGCCGTTCTCCTGTTCCAAGGCTTTTTCAGCTCGATAAAGTCTTTCAATGTGAGACATTTCATGCATATTGCAATTGATTGATGTCCCGGACTATTAGCCTCTCCGCGGCACATTAGTATGTTAACCTTTCTCTGCATGGCACAGTGATACGTACCCTCATAGAGAATAAAAAGAAACACGGGACAAAAACTGACTGTAGAATACCGAAAATTCACAGCGTCAGTTCTGCAACACGAACCTGTGAAGTACAACTCTTCCGTGTGAACCCGAGCTTGCTTTGATACACGTACACATATAGAGCTGGGACTAACCCATGGCAAACACACAGTTCAAAGAATAAACAACCATCCTAGAGTTTATTTTCAGGTTTATTCAGTGCTGTTGGAGTTCGATGGCTTATTGATTCTTTGCTCATGTGCTATGAAGGTTTAATATCCTTTTGACTATCCTCACCTCCCTGTGCTTAAGAATTCTTGAAGATTTTGGGATTGGTTAGTGAAGTAAAGCTTCTTTCCCCAACCTTTGGCTTAAGCGAGAAACTTGTATAGTTACATGAGTAGCATGCTTGAGTATCGTAGGCTTCGCGAAGCATTGACTTTAATCGTTTTCTTTTGAGCGATCAAAGTCGATTATGCTGGTGGGGTTGATCTTTTGAAAGGTGTGACATCTTTTTGGGTCACTCCTATACGTTAAAGTGTTTGAAAAGACTTGCAGTGGAAAGCAAAGGAGAGATATCAGAGGTTGCCCGATGCCATCGTGTTTCATTACGTTGTCACAGGTGTTGCTTATTGAACCATTAGAGTATGGTGATATATTTATCCCTATTTATTGTTCAGGTTAGTTAGAAGTATCATTTATATTTGTAGCACAAGAACCATGACATTTTGTTCAAAACCCCATCCAAAACATAAACAATTCTAATAGCGAAGGCTGCACAGTGATGCAGATGTGTGATAACAGATGTGATATCTGTAGCTGTAGGCAACATCCAGTGGCGTCTTTGCGTATTTGTGTAGGAGGGTTTTTGTGCATTAGTAGATACAGAACAAGATATTGAAAATGAACGTCACGCATCAATTTGGAAGCCAGCGGGAGGGCACCTCAAACAAAGAGAGTAAACCTTTTCTCCACACTTTTTCACAGTGGGGTGGTGTGTTAACACAAATAATTTCAACTGGGAGAGAGAAGAGAAACGGTGCAATCATCAGAGAAGTACAGCACAACACATGTGATTATATCACAAATAATCATATGTGAAAACCCTTTAGATGTAATTCACATCACATTTAGGAAAGTTATTAAAATATACTGTATTCTTTGCTTTTTTGTTGTAAATGAAACCCTAATTGTGTCGTCTAGTATGCAGTCAAAAATTTAAATTGATTTAGTAGGCCGTTTCAATTGGAATTGGAATTCACCAAAATTACATTAATTAATTTGGGTGACTCTTTTATTGAATATTATTGTAGCCATACAATAGAAGTGCAGAGTTATGATTTATTATGGATGGCATAGCTCATAATTTGCTGCTGGCGGGATTCAAAAGAAGCGTTGTCATGTAGCAAATCTCATTGCTCTTATCTGTGCTCTGTACAATTTACGGCGCACAGACCCACACTTGACATTACTGCAAAGCATACACTTGTATACACAAGTACACTGCATAGTATGAAGCAGTTGAGACTGAACTCTTATGAATCTATTTAAAACATTTTGAGATTACGCTTCTCAACGCTTCAACCTTGTTTCGGTGCCGTGCGGCAGAACTCCATAAAGTTTAGGAGCAGTGGACTTTTCAACGTATTAGTTTTGCTGATTTAAAGACAAGGAATAAATGCAATATTGATGAAGTGGCTCCTGTAGCTGGAGCGTCTAGCTGCATTCTAGTGTTGTTTTTCAATTTGACTTATCTCGCTTGTCAGCCGCATTCTCGAAAATGAATTAAAGGGGCATGTTTGAACACTACGATCCTGCAGGTACGTGACTTGCACGAGGTCGCTGCCCAGTTGCAACATGACCTTGTTCTACCTTCTTGAACTTTCACTTTTCAATCTCTTTTGTCCTGCGCATATAATTAATGTTGCCGTGACGTTGTTTTTGGCATTTCTAGGCGACGAAGGTGGCGTGATCAATCAAGCGTGAACGCTTCGAAAGATCATACATTTTAATGAAGCAATTTATAGGTCCGTTGTGTTAAAGCACAGTGGTTTATGAAATTAAAGCGGCAAACCGTTGCCCCGAAGGACCGAGTCGACCTGCAGCTGAAATAACTTGCAGCTCTGCAGAGATTTTGCTAAGCATAGTGCAACTTTACTAATGGAATCGGTTGAATCTTGAAAAGATGGTCCCACTTCTTGAAGGTCTGAGTTATTCATCATGTCCGCCCCTGATCATAACACCATTGAAATTCAACATAGTCTGACTTAATGCACAACAATAATGGATCACAAAGAGCTTTGAGTGCATCTGGAACTTCCGCAAAAGGAACATCTCCTTAAAAATCCATCTGAAGTCAATGGCTTGAAAATGCTCGGCAGTGCAATCGACTTGTTTGGTTGTTTCAAGTATTTTGTTTTAAGGGAAAAATAAAACACCAGGAATGTTTTAAAGAATGCTAGTTCTTAAAACTTTTTTCATCTCGAAAAGAAGTTTAGTAATGAATAATATGAATATTAAAGTACAATATACAAAATTATCACAAAAATAAAATGGAATTGAATATTTCTATATAGTATAGAAGCAGATACAAAATTATAATGAATATTTATCAAGATTATTAATTATATATATATATATATATAAATATTCTTAATAAACAAAGTACTATAACGAAGGCCACAGTTTTCCGTTAAGCGCCTTTTGTATACATGTGTGTATTAATATACAAATTCCACACACAAAAATTTCTCAAAAACAGCTGTTTTTTTCTACCCCAGGATTGGCTGAGCAAATATGGATACCTCCCACCCTCAGATCCTGTAAACGGACAGTTACAGACAAAAGAAGCGTTGACCAAAGCCATTAAAGCCATGCAGAGGTTTGGAGGCCTAGAGGAAACTGGAGTTCTGGGTTAGTATGACTTTTTAATAAACTTGATAATTGGCCTTTGTCTTTTCTTGGTGTTCTGGGGTTATTTGCAGTCTACAGGATCACAAACATCACTCTGTATTCTGCACATGTTTCTGGGACTGTATTTATGCTTGTATTTGTTTCTCCCTAGACCAAGCAACCTTGGGTTTAATGAAGACCCCACGGTGCTCACTGCCTGACGTGTCAGAGCCAGAAATGTTAGCAGGTCGAAAAAAGCGGGCATTGGCTCCTCAGACCAAGTGGAATAAGAGACACCTTTCCTGGAGGTAATTATATTATTTTTAAAATGTTTTTCCACCACAATTTTTCCATGCTTCTCCCTTTAGACATGTATTATATCCGATATCTGAGTCTTGTTTTATTTTCAAAGCTGCAATCCACAACGTTCACATATATTACCATCTTTAAAACGTGCAATTGCATGACATAGGACTGGAAACCTAAAATTAATATCGTTGTTTTATTTGTCTTATTGTATATGATAGGTAGATAGTTGAACATTGATTTTTATATGCTTGCTTAAAGGGATACTTCATCAAAAACAACAAAAAATCTTTGTTTGCTTAACATTTTGACATTTTAAACCTGTATGGCAGGTGTATGGCAAACTATATTTGGAAGAATGTCCATCCTCATTGACTGTTTGTTTTGTGGAAGTAAATTTGTTCCATATCAAGCACAGCTGCTGACCAATCAGAGTTGATGAGTGGCACTAACCATTTTCTAATTAACAATTAAAAATAACAGAAATACTGATTCATCTGTTTTGTACCTAGCAGTCAAAATAAGCATAATGCAGCTTTGCCCGAGTTGAACGCAAATCCAGTTATTTGAACACTGCCACCTTCCTTTTCAAATAAAAGAAAACTTTCCTCGACAACTGCTTTTTCTAATACTGTCAGTCATGAAGAGAGATTGACAGTTTGAATTTGTTTGCTCCTAAGGCGTGTTGTGTGTCAAGATGATGTATTGTGTAATATCAGGTCTTGTTTACAGACACTTGTCTTGAGTTTCATACCAGGTTGTTGCCTGTTTCTCATTACAGAAGCCCACTGTGATCTCCGATTCTCTATGGTGCCAATCATTGTGTATTACCGTCACGCTACTGTTAATGTCTATGTGACGGTTCTCGTATCTTGATTAAAAACCACAATGTTTTATATACACCGAATCATTTCAAATCAATGAATATGAATTGATCATGTGCCCGTATGCGGTGCCAAGTATTGCGTAGCTATGCAATCGAATACACATTTTGAGGATTATAAATTTATGACATTCCCTAGGCCCACAGCTGAGGAACGTGTGTTTAAAAATGTATTCCAGATCTGGATATGTTTTGGCATTCAATGGAGATGTTTCTCACAGTATCCGAGTGGTTTTATCAGCTTTTGGGTGGCGGAAATTCTCTCGATTTTAACATAGGCACACACCAGATCTCCATAAAGGTTCCCTTGCTCAATTTTAGAATTGTAACCAGTATATGAGCTGAGGTGCATCTGCTGCAGTGGAATTCAAATAACTTAAAAATCTGAGGCCTGTCCTTTTGATGCAAGTACATGACCATCCACTTTCAAATATTGGCTTTCCCGTTTTGTATAGTTCCGTCCATTTTATGCTTCGTGGTTTCGAAAATACTTCACCCTAATTTGCACGATTGTGATTCACTGCACCTCACAGCAGGCAAATCTCACGGCAGCTTGCAAGCCTTCACAATGACAACATGCTGTGTTATAAAGTTAAAGGGAAAGTTCAGACAAAATTAAGATTGTGTAATTTTTGCCTCATGTTGTTCCAAACCCAGTTCTTTGTTCTGCGGCCTTAGAAGCAAATGAAAGCAAAGCATAGAGTGACAAGCTGCAAATATTCTGCAAGTGCTCAACGTAACACAAAAGAGAATTTTGTTCTAAAGTCATTCCATGGATTTATGTGGAGAAAACTGTAGTTCTCAAATCTCCTCCTCCAGATCATACTTTGATTTGTCACATTTAAAGCAGGATCATTATAATCATAAAGGGATACAATAAAGAAATATTCCTAATATACATAATGAATTAGCTTATACTTTATTACTATATGTATTACTATATTTATACTATATACTTTATTGATAATGAAATTACCAAACATTTCTATTTTCCAAACTTCAGTCAAAAACTGAATATAAAAGCTATAAAATCAAAAATTGAAAACACAGCTGATATGTAATATATAGATATTACATATACTTCATATTGATGAAGACTCTTTTCCGTCCGTGCACATACGCAGTAGCGAATTAGAGAAAGGGGATTTTAAGCAAAATTGAAGCTTAGCAGACCAAAGCAAATTGAAAGAAATATGCTATTAAATCATGATTTTTGCCTATGATTTTAGAAATATCTGTATTTCACTATTCATTAAGACTTTCCATGATGAAAAAAGCTGCTCAGAGTTGCAAACATGGCTGTCGACTTCTTTAAACAGACTTTATGATATACATCTTTCTTTAGGTGTCTGATGCAGTTAGCCCACGGAACTTTTGAGATTTTTCATGGTCTTTGTCCTGAACCCACATTCTCAGTGTTAATGAGTTTGGCCAGACCTCGGCGAGTGGCGGCCCAGAGCCATCTTAGTTCTCGCTGGGGTGAGATGACTTCTATAACACCAGCGTGAGAACTCTATAAGGTTTGTTCCAGTCTTGTCAGGTGCTTCGTACCCCATCCTCAGCTAGAGGCAGAGGTGTCTCAGTGCTGCAGGTGAGAGGCCAGCCGCAATAATAAAGCACCTAATAGTTTGTTTTAGGAGCCATGATAAAAAGCCTCGCTTGTGTCCAAGGCAATTGAAAGGGGTGTGCTGAAACAGACAGACAGTGGAAGGTGGAGAGGAAGGGGAAAGACAATGATGGATTCTTAGTGATTATTTCACCATGCCGTGGTACGTGTTGCTGTGAGATGAGAGGTTTTAAGATGGGCTTGGACAAGGGAAGAATCAATAAAACGGCATAGATACAGACAATGTAAACTGTGGGATTGATCAGCTTAGATTGACAGTTTCTCCTTCTCTGTACACATCAAAATTCCCTAGCAGGGTAGCTGCTTGCTGCGGATAAAGATATATTTCACTCTCATATGAAAATTTGAACGTTTTTCCATCTGCTGTTGGTTTTCTGTGGGATGTGAGGGGTTTTAACGTCTTAAAGAATCTTTACAAAACTCACGACATTTGTTTTATTTGCAAGGTGGTTCATTTCATGCACATACAATATATTTATGTAAAAACAAATTTTTTTATCTAAAAGCATGCATCTTATCAACTATTAAATAACAACCCAACTCTAATAGTAACAGAAGAACTGATTTCCAGTGTGCAAATGGGACAATGCAGGTCATCTGAGTTAAACTAAAACCTGGTTTTTTGAAGACTGCCATTACAAGACATAAACATACAGAAAGCTGTTGTTTAATATAAAGGCAGTAACCTGTTTCCTATGTCTGCATGTTGTGTTTGTTTTCTGTCTGTATTTATTTTAAGAGGTATATTTAGTCTCTTAGACTTCCTTTTCAATCACAAGTTATATGTCTGCATCAGATTTCGGTTATCACGGACAAAAATGCAACTCCCATCTCTGCGTCCTTCATGTTGTTTTATTGCAGAACTGTCCTATAATTCTATGTTCTTGAAGTTTTTCAGTTCCAAAGCTATTCACATCTGTCAATTCTTAAAATTGACCATTCTTTTGTGTTCTGCAGTCTATAGTGAAAAAATACCTTTTATGAATCATCACCAGTACTAAATTGTGTGTTTTAGTTTAATTTACTGCAATTGTGTTGTCTGCCAGATCCCACTATTAGAATCAAACACACAACCAGTAGACACTCTGAAAAAACATTGTAGTTAAAACCATTAAAATTCTCATTTTATACTGATTATGTACATTTTATACATTATACTTCTGCAGGCATATGACTCGGGCACAATTTTCCACGTAAAGTATTCAATTATTTGGAAGATCGACAAGTGAGCTTGAAGGACTTAACGTCTGCATGTGTATTCAGATCACGTGGGTCATCATTCACGATCTGAGACAACCCCTTATCATGACTTCATCATTCTACATTAGAACCTCACTCTTCAGGGCCACTGCCTGCTCATTAACACCCTCATTAATTACCCAAACAGATTAGAAGTGAATGCTCTGAAGACAATGTGTGTTTTCCCTCCGACTTTGTGTGTCTCAAGGCCGGATCTCTCAGACTGATTAGTAGTGGTGAGAGTGAAATGACTTTATGATAAGCATCTTCTTCCCCACCACCCTCCATTACCCCTAATACATTCCTGTCTATAAGAACCCTTGACGCTCCTAATCCGTTCCGTGCCATCTCGAAATGGGAACATCTCTCACAAGGCTTGAATTGGCTCCGGGCGAGACCTATAAAGGAGTTGTGATTTTTGGTATCATGGGCATCTTCGTGTGCACTTGAGAATCCAGCCCAGATTCTGTCACACAATGGGCGGAGTGTTATAAATCATTGCGCCGTGGTTTAGCCAGATAATCCCATCCGTTTCCAAAGTGCTAAAATGGCTGAAATCTGTCAAGGTTGGATTTCTTTTCATCCTTATGATGTACGCATCTCTCTTTGGATACGGTAACTTGAGATTATGAATTAAAAGAATGAAGTAGGGGTTTATGATTTTGTGAAATTCTTGTCCTTTCAAACATGTTTGACTTATTTGACAAAAGAAAAGAATGGGCACCACTATTGTTAAAGACATTCTTTTAAATATCTAAAGAAGGTCGGGTTTGATCAGGTCAGTGAATAATGACCGAAATTTTATTTTTGTGTGATGAATAATTTCTACCCTTTCTTTTGTCATCTTTACACATATTGATGATGTCATACAGTTTAGTTTTAGTGGTTTCTTAATTTTTGTTACCCAGTTAAGTTTAATTTATTTGTAATATATAACAGAATTGTTAGTGGTATCGGAAGTACTAGTAATATTAAAGTGATCAGGCAGAAAAAGGCAGTGTTCCTTTAATATGGACCATGCACCACATGAAGATTGCATAATTATTTCATTAAATCATTGTTTTTTTTAATAATCATAATAATAAAATTGAGAGATCTTTAAAATGTCGCTCTTAGTTTCTAGTTATGAAGATTGATTAAATATGTGATTAACATACGGGAAATGGGTGATCTGTGCCGATGAACCGCAGGGGTCAGACACATAAGAGAAAATGAGTGGTTTTAAGCTCATTTTCTTGATTTCTATTTGCCATTTCTCCCTTTTCATCCTTTTCTGGCCATCTAATCAGCCTTTATATCACACAGAGACAAAGGCAGAGATTGTGACTGAAAATTAAGCTCAACATTGAAACATTTATGTGCCGTTGAGGTGTCCAATCTTTCCGCAAGCACTTTTCCGCCTTTCTGGTTAGTCGACACAACTAGTACCTGTGTAACAGCCAGACGGAAGAAAAGGAGGCTTGATTATACGCCAATTTAAAGTCATCGTCATTGAAACCCTGCAGACAGCACATTATGGAGAGAATAGATGTAGAATTACACTCGAAATTCATACCCCTTCCCTACCTTCCATATGACCTCATGTAAGGTGTTTGTAGTTACGACCAGAGACTGTGAACTTTTTCAAACTTATTCTTAAGGAAGTTTTAGTGAGATTGAAAGCAAGGAGTCAAAAATTCAAATAAAGATATTAACAGATTAATCAGAAAAAAATTTATCCATATTCCCTATCTTACAGCAGATAATTCATTCTTAAAGCGTAATGTAGGGGTGTTAAGATAAGCTGATGATTAATTGATAAGACTTCTTAAGTGTTTTGCCTGTCCGTAGGTCACATGATAAATCATATCAAATTTTAACTTTGAAGAAAAGGTGCTTTGGAGATTTTAACGCATTTGTTATTATACATTTCAATGGTGTTAGGAGGTATGTTTATTCCCAATTGCTTTTCCAAAGTTTATCTTTACTTCCATGTTTCTATTTGCTTTCGACACAAAAATGTGTAAATTTTTTTTATTTAATTTGTCCATTTTATATCTATATGTCATTTATAAACATATGACTTTCATTCGTCTGCAGAACATAATAGATATTTTGACAAAGCTTGGTGACCAATCTTCATTTGTCCCATTGACTTCCACAGCATTGACATTTCTCAAATTATCCTCTTTGGATTTTACGTACAAATAAATCACATACAGGTTTCAGACAACATAAGGGTGCATGTATGATACAATTTTATTTTGGGATAAAAGATCCCTTTAAACCACTAGTCCACACGATGAGCAGTACTATTGTTTGACCTTAAATTGATCAAGATTTGGATTTAAGGCTAAACTAATATTACATAACAAAGTTTTATTTTGTGTTTCAAGGTTCGTGTTGTATTGGTTAGTATACATCTGACATACTTTTTAGTCTCACTCAGCAGTCTCGCTGCATATCTGAGGAGCAATCCATGTAGGACATCACATAAAGAAGGTTAGAGGTCACTTAACTCATTTTAAATCCATCTGTGACCCTGACAATCTGCTGTTGTGCATGTCCTACATTTTCATCTATACCAACCCCTGGACCTCATCACATAAGCGGCCTTTATCCTCAAAGAGCCTGTCTGATCTCACATGCTGACCTTGAGAAGCCGTTCACAAAACGGCATCAGTTGCCACGCTCCCAGCACCCAAGCACCCTAATAACTTCGTTGGGAGAGTCAATGTTCTGGGAAATGTAATGGAACGGTTGGAGCTGACGCCGGGTACAGGACGGATAAGTGTATGCGGTGTAGAGGGCACACTTCTTACTGGGCACTTACAAAACAGGCACTCCGAAATAATTTCTCATCGATTTGTCTCTGTACTTCGAAAGAAGGTTAAAATTGCCCTTGGTGGAAGCGATTACTGTGATTGGGAGGGGTACTGGACCTCCATATTACTGTTACGTGTCTTCTATCCACCTTAACAAAAAAGAATAGGTGACAGTAGATTCTGGTGCACACATCACCAGACATCAATCTGAGTGTTGCTTTGAATTTGAAAGAGATGACAGTAGGCTGTTTTAAAGAGCCAGACAGTGTGATGCGTGTCTCGTTCTATTTACATGTGTCTAAGAATGGTACGCGTGCCTTGTGGACTGTAAGGATTATCGTCTATTTTAAGATGCTGTTTCACATGTGTATATACTATGTGACTGTGAGCACATTAACAAATGGTTCTAATATCTGCTTCTGGTCTGATTATATGTGGACAGCACTTAATACAAATTTAAATGTACTTGTGTACAATGTGTACTATATATGTAATTATTTTCATTTTTTTTATTTTTACTCTATGTTTGATACGTGATTTCAAAATAACTTTTTACAATTAATATTTATGTATTATAAATGTATCCATTGGGCTTATAACATTTTTTTTTGTCTTTCTGTGTCTGTATTATGTGTCTGTAAAATTGATTTGGTTAGATATCAGTTTTCATTTTTAAATGTAATTTTTTTTAAGTATTTTTATTTGTGAGACCTAAGGATTCCCGTTTTCATTGTTTTATATTAAGATATACTATTTAAATCAAGTCATAATTTACGTATTTTTAAATGCATTTTATTTGTGTAATCTGTTGTTATATTTACACTGAATTGCGGTGTAAAAGTTATTTATTTATTTATAAATAATTGATCTTTTTATTAACTAAGCTTCCAAATAATGTATAAATATAGTCATGGCAAAATAACTGTGATCGGAAATTACATGATTATAGTATATAAAGTTTCATATCACAACACTCTAATATCAATGAATTAAAAATTAATAAGCAATGTTCTAGCCCAAAATCCATTCATAATATCTATCTCTTTTTGCACTCATAGGGTAAGAACGTTCCCTAAGGAGTCACCGGTTCTAGGACGCGACACTGTTCGGGCACTTATGTATTATGCTCTGAAAGTGTGGAGTGATATCGCCCCGCTCAACTTTCATGAGGTGGCAGGCAACGAAGCCGACATCCAGATTGACTTCACCAAAGCGGATCATAATGACGGCTACCCCTTTGATGGACCCGGTGGCACGGTAGCCCATGCCTTTTTCCCTGGAGAGCGATTCACAGCCGGCGACACACACTTTGATGATGATGAGGCTTGGACCTTTAGGTCACCAGGTGAGGGATTGATCGAATTTATTTGTTACCTTGTCTGCTTCTGTTAGATCAGAAAAGTGCACACTTTGTATTGTATTGTTTATCAGCAGTACAGTTTATTTGATTTAGTCTTTGCTGATTTACTTAAGTGTAAAATCTGCGTCTTGATTGGATTAATATTAAAATTATGAATTAATTTGTGTTAAATCAGTGATTCTCAAACCAAAATGGCATGATGAAATTAAATGTATTATTTTGAGTAATTCTTTTCCTGGCATCATTTTCAGTGTAGTCACCTTTGACTAGAATTTTCAGACTTGTTTTCTAGTTATTTAGTCAAGCAGCTTCTTAAGGTGTCACCCTGAGATGCTTTTTGAAGAGTTTTAAAGAAAGGCCCCATTCTAGTATGCCCTTATATTAATTATCTTTCTTTTAATATTCAGGCAAAGTCAACCATTTTAAAATATTTTACATGATTTTTTATTAGAAAACATGAATTCTGTCCATAAACTTATCTCAGACATTTAGGCATACACCATTTTGAATTGACAGTGCATAGGCCACAGATTTAAATCCTTTGAAATATGCATACGGTTCAAATGTTCATTATACATTACATGTTACATACATAAGCAATATTATTGAGCTTCAATGATGCATCTTCAGTGGTGCACATGGTTTTTTCAAGACCACTGCAGCATTGGGTCTAATTATTAGGATAGGGACCAGGTGCCCTCCCAAATACACAAACTTGCCCAGCTCGTGAACCCCTGCTGGGACTGGTTCAAACCGTCCCTTGCCACCCTTCTCTCTCTAGTGGTTGTGCACCATATGCTCAGCACTATGCTGGACAGCAGTGGAGTCCGCCCCAATTAGCCCCCCGACAGACGAGCAGCTGTTTGCATAGGCCTTTGGCAGGTGCTCTTGTATTATGAGGGTCTGATAAAGAGGAAGACCCCACCTCAAAAGCCCTGAGCCCTTAACCAACCACTTACACTGTCTCGACAAACGCAGATGAGCATCTCCTCCTCCCTATCTCTTTGTGTGTGTTCTTCTGAACGTTCATCATAGCTCAGCCATTTCCATGTTTTCTCTTCATTAACTGTCAATCTAATGACCACACCAGCTGCACCTGATGCCCGTATGGTTGTCAAGTACCCCCCACTCATCATCAGCAGAGATAGCTCATTATGCACCATAGTAAGTAGCCCAAGAACTTGACATGGGCCAAGAATCCTTTCATCCCTGTTATTTTTGGCTTTGTATCTTTCCTCTTAGACAATCACTGGTGGCGTGTTTTAAATTCTGAGCTTTAGTTGAGTTTGAAAGATGAACAGTTTGCGATGTAACAATAAACGAAATGTGTGAATTATTTTAATATGTACTAATCCAGTCTCTTTATGCCAGTACAAGCTGGGTTTAATTTGTTGGTCTAGCTGTTAAATGTAATCATTTTAATACATTTATTTTTGGCATATAAAGCTTTGTTTCAAAGAACATTTAAAAGATGATAGAGTGGCACAGGAGATGCTTATGGAACACAAAGACTCAAATTCGGGTACCTCAAGACACGAAGCTCACTTGACTGTTGTTGTAGCGGATGATTTATGATAAGAAAATCTTGTGCTGTCAAATTGACGAATCAAATGTTAATGTTTATATAATATGTCTGTATAGGTTGTTTATGTTTATACTGCCCTTTCGGTCGGTCTCTTGACGTTGCATCCTATTCAGTAAGAACAACATCTCTTTCCCTCCTTCAGGGAACTAAGGTTACCATACGTAACAGGAGACAATATATATTCACACACACACACACACACACACACACACACACACACACACACACACACACACACACACACACACACACACACACACACACACACACACACACACACACACACACACACACACACACACACACACACACACACACACACACACACACACACACACACACACACACAACAACATATACATACACACAAACATATACAGACATATACACGCACACACACACACACACTATATATATATATATATATATATATATATATATATATATATATATATATATATATATATATATAATTACACTTGTCTTAAATATGTGTATGTTTTACCACATACATACACAATCTATTATGTTTACGCAAAAATTTATTTTAGAGTTGATTAATCTTGGTGTTTGTTGGAAAAAGGCCTACGCGTTTTCACCCCCGCTCACTGAAACAATCCCATCATGCATTGCTTTCCAGCGTCAAGATAAGTTGTAAGGTCAGAGAATGCAGACCTGAGGCACATTTCTCATGCCTTAATCTTCTTTAAGACTTCCCTTATCATGCAAACAAGGAGGTGAGTAATCACATTTCCCTCCCTACACTATGATCGTTCACGACAGAAGCGAAGTCTCTACTTTGATGCGACAGAAAGAAACAGGAAAGAGGAAGCTCTTTTATGTGTACACCGTAATCAATTCTTAATTGAGACTCAACAAAAACCGAAATGCTTCATCTGAGATGGCGGGCATCCTCGTACTTGTTGCGCGGCAGCAGAGGCGGCTGGCATTCCCATGGGTCAGATGAGTGGAATTGGAGGAGCTACTTTGTTATCGTGACAGCAGGCAGATTGCTTTTATTAATTATGTCTCCGCTGGCTGCTCGCTAATGCAGACGGATGATTGTGACCAAAACAAAAGCCTCATTAAACAGGTGTTTTTTTGATAAACTTTTCGCGGCCCAGGGTTCTCCTCATGCCTAATGTGTGTGTATGTTTTAGCGTGCGTGACAAAAGGGGGCAGAAAGTGGAAAGGCCCATTATTGCCCACTGGGTTGATCTGCCTGTCATTAGTGACCATTGTTGTCTCTCCCTACTTAACATCTTGCGGGAAAAAACTGCTTTCAACCATCATAAAGAAGGTTATTTTAGGAAATCATCAGCCTCGCTGACGTTAATACCATTCTGATCAGATAAGCCAAACGCACACATTCGCTTACCGAACAGGAGGTTCTGCGAAGCCGTAACCTCAGCTTGAGCAATCATACAAAATCCAGCACCAGGCTGGTAACACATCAATGTAAATTCCGGTTTTAAAAACATTGTTTGCACTCATTTACTTCCCTAGCAGCTCTAAAAGACACCTTCAGCTCGATGCGGGGGCCGCAAGATGCACCAGATGTTTTCCAGTATAATCAGATTGCTTTGGATCCATCTGTCTTACTCCGCGTCTCCTCCTTTGCACTCCGATCGGCACAAAGTTCATCTGGATGATTCTTGGTCTGTGCTTAACAAATCCGCCTCGAGCGATAAGATACTGCAGATTCCAACATCACAGGCGTGTGCAGGACCTCAGATAGAACACTTATCAGGGTTCAGTCCAATGTAAATTCATTCTGCCTTTGATGTTTACACTGTTTTCTTCAAGACATTTATATTTAAAAACATTTCAACCAAAAATAAGCTATTTGCAAAACATATAAAAAGTTATAAAAAATAATTAACATAAAAGTATTATCTTATTAGTGATATCTTATTTCTTGCTAACAAATTGTTATTTGTAAAGGGATTGATGACCCCAAAATAAAAATTCTGGCATTTACTCACCATCGTGACATTATACCACAAAAAGATATTTTGAAAAATGTTGGCAGCCGGAACAATACTCATTGGTTTTGTGTCCTTGCATCTTGCAAAGCTGTCTATATGTATTCTGCACAGGGCTGTTGTAATCGATTAATCAACAAATGGATTGCATAATAAAGGTTTGTGTTTACAGAATATACTTGTGTACTTCTGTATATATTCATATGTTTAAGAAAACATAAAAAATCTGAACATTAATGCATCTAACTGTTTCCTGAATATAGAATATATATACATGTGTGTGTGTGTGTGTGTGTGTGTGTGTGTGTGTGTGTGTGTGTGTGTGTGTGTGTGTGTGTGTGTGTGTGTAAGTGTAAGTGATTATCAATACAAAAGGATTATGCAAAGTCCACAGTCTTATATGTAAACACAAACCTTAATTCTGCAATCGATTAATCAGTCGATTTATTCATGTGAAATATCTATATGTTAAGTATATTAAATTGAAATAAATTATATTTCTGCGGAGTGCATTAAAAGGCAGTGTTTGAGGAACTCTTATAATAATGATGTATAGTTGTAGCTTTGCAGACCGCTTTTACAGGAAATTCAGTTTGACATCATTCATACCAATCAGATTAAGTTATACTTGCAATTTTGTGTTTTAAGATGAGAATGTGCTGTAGATTTAACTTAAATATAGCCCTCATATTACTTGTTCTCTATAAGTGACATGAGTTTTCCTGTACGCTGTTGGATTACCGTCATTGCCCTCGTGTTCCTTTCCTCAGCGACAAAAATCCGTCATCTATTGTTTTCCAGGGCATTATGCTTATGCAGTTGCACATACCCACATGAGGTTGCCGAGTCGCCGGCAGTTATACCCGACTCATACCGAGCCATAATCTTAATCAGAAAGTCACAGGTCCTCTATCCCCTCTCAAGAAGCTTTTCTAGCTGTATTATGCTTTTACAAACAGGAACTGTCAGAGTGTTTGCTGTTCCCACAGCTTGTAGATCTCAAGGCTGTTTCTAACCATCCTCTGTCTCCTTCGGTTTATCCGTCTAAATATCTGTCTTCCTTCTATTTGTCGCTTTCTGTTCCAACGGTTCCGATGACACTTTCATGGCTCTGTCTGCTTTTATGTTGCCATTTCTCGGGGCCATTTCACAGAGAAGTGTAAATGTTTCTATGGCCGGCTGCATCGCTCAGATTTGTCTGTGTACTACAGCGAGCACGGGGATAATGAAAAAGGTGAGCGGCTTGGCTTATAACGACACGCACCTCCCCATCGATCAGCCGCTTATTGTGTTGAAAATGACAGTGTCTCTGGACATCCTGAACTCTTATGAATTTAATCACTGTGTTTTTTGAGCACGTAATTGCAGTAGATGTTTTATGATGGGTTATTATGAAACAGAGCGTCCAGGGTGTTGTCTTGTAGGAAAGAAAAACAAAAAGATACCTTTGCTGTCGAGAGAAAAGAAGACTGTAAATAATGTTATGTTTCACCTTAAATTGTGAGTTGAGTCAAAAACAAAATTCAAGATTCTTATCCCTTGGTGCTTGAATGTAATTTAATGCAGTGAACATGTAAAATAAAGGTAAGCAATTGTAACATTTTATACGGAAAATTCCTTTTTATTAACACAGTACGTTGTGCCATATTTTTATGGATTTTTTTAAGGTGCAGAGTACATTCAAGGATAATGATTTTTGGTCGGTATGTGTGTGTTCTCTTGCATTCATGCTCATTCATACTCACAAAAATCAATTTTATAGTGCTTTTGATTCAATGTTCTTCTAGTGTTGTACAGTTATACACACACGGCTGGCCCAACGTTACATTCCAGCCTTTGTTTGTTTATCAACCATTTAAATTATATTTAATTCATAACAATGTTCATTTATATTAATATTTGACTGTATTGTAATTTTGATAAATAGGTTGTTGTTCATGTTCAATGGGTCATGTAACATGCATTTTATTATAGTGTAAGTTACGGTTCTTCTAGAGCAAACTGGGAAAAAGAAATGGCCAGGTGATCAGTTCGTTCCTTGTATTTCCTACTGTTATTCCAAAATAATTCTGTTGACTAGACACCATTTTAACTTACACGCTAGTGCAATTTATTATCCTTGTTTTCAGAAATGATGCACATGAATTCTTTCCTCTTCCAGGAATAAAGTTTGCGCCATAAATATTCATGCACAGGAACATTTCTTAATTTTGTTTTTGGAAAAACCATCTACATCCGCCATTTGTGTCTCATATTATATCCAGAGGTTTGTGTTTCCTTTTAATTTTGCTTTTAGGAGACTCTGCTTAAAAATCTGGTCCCTGGCATCTTGAGTCTGAACGCTCCAAGTTGGACATGTGCTGGTCTGAGCCAGTTTCCATCTTCCAAAAACAAGAATGAGCAGTTTTATATATGATCAGCTGGTTTGTTAGTTAATGATCAGTTTGGGCCAGCTAATAACCAGTCACAACAGACTCCAGCAGGGCCATCTGTTATGTTGAATCAGTTAAATTAAATAAAACATTAACTCTATTGCATCTGATAAATAATAACGTTTATGCTTCAATTTAAAACGCACTCCAAATGCAATAAAACATTTCTTCTAGACTGTTATTATGAGAAACAGACTTTTTACTCTTCGATTTCCTTTTCTATTATCCTCTTCCATTAGATTCACATGGCATGGATCTGTTTGCGGTAGCAGTGCATGAGTTTGGTCACTCCATAGGCCTCGCTCACACCTCTGCCATCGAATCCATCATGCGTCCCTACTACCAGGGGCCGGTGGGCGATCCGCTGAAGTACAACCTCCCCTACGAAGACAAGGTTCGGGTTTGGCAGCTTTACGGTAAGAACCGGTCATGTCTTCTCTGTGTGCTCCAACAACTCCTTTATCTTCATCAGTTAGCTGTAAACAGACAGAGCGGCCTACTGCGGGAGTAAAGATCCTCAATCATACCCAGACACTTAGCTATCACTCACTGAATCTCTGATTTTGCTGAATTGTTTTCGGGTAAGCAGAAAGTGACAAGCAGACAAATCGGAGACACCAAGCATGAGACAAACAGCCACTGTTGATGGAAGATTGTGTGTAAACAGAGTTTGGTGTAGTAAACCTGCTGTACCCACGCAAAGTAGATTTCATGTCGATTTGGGTTTCCTTAACTGTAATGACTTTTTCAAACCACCATTTTAAATCTTTCTGAGACGTCCTTCATTAAGAAGATATTTTGAGAGATGTCATTGGTTTCGTGCTAATAGAATGGAAGTCAATGTCACCAGCATATTTCAAAATATCTGCTTGTTCTTCAAAAGAATGTAAAATTCTTACTTATTTTTGTACAAAGTATCCCCTTAAAAGTTGAATGATGTATATCAAATCACGTTATTGTCAAGCAAAGTAAACGTTCCCACATGTCCCCTGGTGAGTGCGCATGAAGCAGTGAGCACTTAACAGGTACCTGTGAATCCAAATAAAGGTACCGCTCTTTGCTTTTTTTGTTGCTCTCATCCCACCCACTCACACGCTTGTCTTTGACTGAAGTTCCCCCCCGTAATTCAACATGATTGGCACCACATGCCCCCTCTGCGAGGTGCCCTTTTCTGGGATCCCACCAGACGATAAAAAAAAGCAACGAGCGCTAGAAGCGGCAAGCAGAAGTGATTTGGCTTGTATTAGGGCACTATTGATTTAATTACACGGCTGTGTTGAGCCAGACGAGGAGAGAGGGATTAATTGGTCGTTGTAGATCCGGCCCTGCTGATGATCATGCAGAATGCCCCACTCCACTGTGTAAACACACGTGTGGGAGGCGAGGAGATAGAGAGGACAATTGGATGTGGATGGAAGGACTGAGATGGGCTTGGAGACAAGACCAGAAGCACGGTGCAAGCTAAAAGTAGCAGGTGTTGGCCAGCTACACATTTTAATAATGTTTAATAAATCCATGTATAATGTAATCTGAGAGCAAATGTTAAGCGCTGGGAGTTAAATACCAGCGCTTTGTGTCAAATTAATTAAAAGATACAAAGCCAAAGCTTTTGGAAAGCTGACTCGAAAAGAGTGTGTGCATTTTGTTGGATTAGTGTATTTGTTTTATATAAGCACATTATTACATTGTCGTTTTTTATTTGTAAAGCAAAACTTAATTTTCTAATAGGTATTTACATCTTTGAGGAATTATGTGAACTAACTGATGTTAGTATAACAGAGATGTTCACCAAAAAAAAACTCTTAAATCTTTTATCACTTGTTAACCTTTTTATCATTCCAAACCCACATTACTTTCTAAAGAAAGAAGAAAGCTGGTAGCCAAACATCTTTTAATTTATTGACTTTCATGGTTTGGACAAACACTTAAAAATTCTCAAAATGTCTTCTTTTGTCTTTTACCGAAAAAACAAAATTCATACAGGTTTGGAATGACATGAGGGTAAATACATAACAACAGATTTTTTTATGGACTTAAATGCAAAAATGTCATTCATTTCATGAATACTGTACTATCATCATGTCATTTAAAACCTTTATCACTTTTCTTTTCAGAGAAAGGGAATGTTGCCATACCAATGACTTTTGCTGTATTTACCTGCACTGAGACTCATTTTTAAACATATCTGGTGTTGTGTTTCACAGAAAATAGAAAGTCATACAGAAATGGAAGGGCATGGGGGTGAATATCTTCTGAATTTAAGTTTTTGGTTAAACTATTAATCTTATTCTTAAGTTTTTAACCTAAAATCCAAATGACCTATAACTATCATGTCATTCAAAGCCTGTATGACTTTTCTTTTTAGAGCACAAAAAATAAGATATTTTGAAGAATGTTGCTAACCATAGAGCATGGGCCTGAATTGACTTCCACTGTGTTGATCTCCACTGAGAGACATTTCTCAAAATATATATTTTTTATGTTTCACAAAAAAATGAAAGTCATACGGGTTTGAAATGACATGAGGGTACAAAAACAACAGCAGAATTCTTGTTATTGTGTTGACTGTCTCCTTAAGTTTTTAGTGAATTATTCACTGTCATGTGATCAACACCTTTATTTTGGATTATGGTGCTAACCAACTAAGATGGACCTCCATTGACTTTCACTGTACTGACTTCCACTGAGACATTTATCAAATATCTTCTTTTGTGCTTTACAGAAGAAAGAGTCATATACAGACTTTAAACATGAAAACGAGGCCAATCGAATGACAGATTTTTTTTTCAATTATCTCTTTATATGTGTTTTGTCAGGTGTTCGGGACTCAGTATCGCACACAGCTCAGCCAGATGACCCCTCTCAAACGGCCGAACCTCCAGTCCTGCTCGACCTCCCGGAAAATAGATCCACGATCCCGTGAGTACAGAATCCACACCTTCCTCAGGTCTGCATATTTTTAATATTCTGAATCGTAGAGGTTCAACGATGAGACGTCGAGTAGGTCTAGACAAAATTGCACTCTCACCGGACCCAGCCATCCTGCGGGAAATATCAAAATTACAGACTCAATTACAGACTCTAAGTAAGCAAGCATAGGTTCAGCGTGCACATCTCGACTTGCCTCCTCCCGCCGGACATGCAAGACAGGTAGATTTATTTTGACAAAGGTCAGTAATATATTCCTCTCGGAGCGCTCTGCTAATAAGCTGTGAATGAAGATCTTTGTTAATAAAGTGTCAGTGAGTTCCCGCTCACAAAAGGAGCTCTGTTGCTGTAATTGCTCCATCATTAGCAAAACGGCCACGTCAGAGTACTAAGACAGTCATTAGCCGTGAGGATAACACGTTCAGACACTTCCATCGCAGGTGATAACATCTTCTTTGATTTGTCTGGTCTTTAAAGCAAAGCACATGGTCATGCTGTTCCGAACTCACTTGCTTATATAAAACTAGACAAACGCTATTGTGTACAGCTTTTGATAACATGCACAATAATAGGTATGGATGCTTGATTCTGATCGGTTCCCAGATGTTCCGAGATTGTTCTCAGGAACTGTTCACACCAGTTACTTTATCAATAACTATCTAATCATTATGAACATTTTTCTAAATTTAGGAGAATGTGGGAATGGCGGAAAGATACTGAGGAGATCACTTTCTTAACTTTATTTTTTAGCAGGTCAATGATAAAACACTTTGAGCAAATCAGAATCCATTCATATGTTCTAGTTATCCAGTGATAGTTCATCCTAAAATGAAACTGGGTCATCATTAACATACCCTCTTGACATTTTAAACCTTCATGGTTTTTGTTCTTCCACAAAAACAAAAGATGATATTTGGAAGAATGTTGGTATGTAAACAGCAGTGGCTCCCATTCACTTCTATTGTACGGACACAAACGCCAATTACCAACATTCCCCAAAATATCTTCTTTTGTGTAACTGATGTCACAACTTTCATTTTTTGATAAAATTTTATTTGACTTTAAAGTAGTGATTGAAAGCAGTATGGATGGATGGATGGATGGATGAATGGATTGATGGATAGATGGATGCACAAACATTTGGAAAGATAGACACACAGACAGATTTTTTAGTGACTTTATCCATTTATGTTGTCCATTTATAATTCTAAGTGCTTTTTGCCATATTTTCCCTGCTAATTAAAAGTGGATTACTATCTAGAAATGCAATTAAATGTGAGTATACATGTCTTCCTGGTAAGCAAAACAGAAGACTCAAGATTGCATGCTCAATAAATAATTTTGATAAGCCGTGTAATGAAACTTTTTGCATTACCATATCAAGACGAATCACATACAGTGACACAGACCCTCCACAGTTCTATCAGTTCTGTTCTTTCAACATTTTCACAAAGTCTTCAAAGTTTTTTGATCATTTTTCTTTCTTTCTGTGTTCTCCCAGACCTGCTCGTGACGCACCTGACCGATGCACAACTCACTTTGATGCTGTTGCCCAGATTCGAGGGGAGGCTTTCTTTTTCAAAGGTATAAACACCTGGAAGTCCTCATTTATTGACAATTCATGATACAATTCATGTTTCTATATAGACTTCAAAAAGATTCTGTTTCATAAAATGAAAGATGGGTGAAAAACTGATCTGAAACAAGGGATGAGACATTCTAAGCCTCATTAAAGGAGTAGTTAAGCAAACAAACTTATTTCATCATTAACTGAACACAAAGATATTTAAAAGAATGCGTATTACCAAATAGTTATTGTACCCCACTGACTACAGTGGTGGGAAAGTATTTTATTACTTTTTTATTCGGTGGAACACAAAATAGGATATTTTGAAGAATGTTGGAAGACAAAAATGTATAGGGTAATTTTGACTACATTTTTGGTAGTCATGTTGGGTCCATTCGTTCGAATATCTTTCTTTGTATTCAACTAAACATGAAATGAATAGAGATTTGGAATAACTTGAGAGCGTGCAACTCATAACAGAATAAAAAATGTGGGCAAACTATCCTTTAAGATCCTTTATAAATATTAATGTGGTGATGTACTTACCTCTTTCTTCTTTATTTTTGTCTTTTCATAGCATGTATAACATCTCTTTATCTTGTTGTAGTATTTACAATTGCTTCATCTTCCATTCATTCAAATGCTCTCTAAATTTCTCATCAGGCAAGTATTTTTGGCGACTAACACGCGAGAAGCACCTGGTGTCACTGCGGCCAGCTCAGATTCATCGCTTCTGGAGGGGTCTGCCTGCCAACCTGGACAGCGTGGATGCTGTTTACGAGAGGCCTGGAGACCATAAAATAGTCTTTTTTAAAGGTATGTGCTTGGATTGAATCATTTATCAGTCAGGTTTTCTAGGGCAGACATTGCTTTCGTGAGTAGGGGTGGCAATTTCAACTCTTCCAAAGTGAAAATAGCTAAAAATAAGGACCCGAATATGACAGAAATGAGCAATAGATGTGTTGAGTTGTTTTGGTCACAACACACGTAAACAACTCCGCAACGCCCTATAGCAACCACCTTTGCACAGGAAATCACTTCAATTACCTTTAAATAAAACCCTAGTTGCACTGTGCTTCCTTGGAAATTTTTGAAGTAATAGCTCTGGCGCTTTTATAAACATAAGGCAAAATATATCTGTTAAATATTCCATTTGTGACATGCGATTGTTTGTCTATTTCATTACATCATTTTAAGTGAAATTCTCCCTAAAGCGTAAACATTCTTCTGAAAAAATGCTCTAAATGATTGCAATGTAAAGCTCTCGAGATATGTAAATGTCATTTTAATAAGAGCAGGCAATAAAGCAAACGCCATCCTTCGAAGGTTATAAAACGAGAGCGTTTTAAACTCTATTATAGAACGTGCATTGTATATAGAGCATTGAAATGTATTTTACAGCAGGTTTGTTCAATAAGCAGCTGGTGAATAAAGCCGGTAAGATTTCAGCACCTCACAACAAGCTGTTGAAATTCTTCTCTCGCACCTCTCCAGGAGGGAAATATTGGGTGTTCAAGGACAATAATGTCGAGGAGGGCTATCCACGGCCTGTTAGTGACTTTGGCCTCCCGATGGAAGGAGTTGATGCAGTGTTTGTTTGGCTGCACAATGAGAAGACGTACTTTTTCAAGGACAATCGGTACTGGCGCTACGACGACCATCTGCGACGGATGGACCTTGGGTACCCAAAAGACACAGCCCTCTGGAAGGGTATCCCAACACAACTGGACGATGCCATGCGATGGTCTGATAGTAAGTGTCGACAATTCTGTCACCATGTCTGTTCTTTTAGTAGTTGGACACTTAATGCTAAACATTTAATATATTCATAAAACCGGATTCATGAATAACAAATTTTGGGTCTTAAGCCAACATCTGTAAAAAAAATATTCGAGAAAACGAACCGGGCGATGGTTTACAGGTGGTCAATCGAGTTGTACATTGATTTTTATTACATAATAGTTGGTTCTGCTCCTCTAATTTGAATGGTCAATCAGCAGCAATCCAAGCATCCAACAACATAAGAAAAAAATTTGTTTTTGCAGTGATATTGTGTTGTCATAGACAGAAGCAGTGCAGAAATCTGAAGCACTAATTTATTTGTGGGATTGGAATTAAACCCCTTCTTTTATTTAAGGAGGGCTGAAATAATTATACTAGTGCATTACCAAATGAAATATATTGATAAACATAAATAATAATCCTATTGGGTTTTATTTTATATATTGTAATATGTGATATGGAAATATAATATGTTATATAAAACATATTTTATATATTGTAATATGTAATATAAAACATATACAAAAAAATAAATAAAACATAAATGACACTTTGGCTACATAGTATATACTTTTATTTAACAATAGCTAATAGATGACATATTTATTTATGCATTGACCAAGTCACTGCGTAAATAAATGATCAAGTAAATTAAAGTAAATATAGTCATTTCATTTTTATTTAAGTTTTATTCAAAGTTTGATTAACATTATTTAATAATAAGGTTTTAATTTTAGCTTTGTTCATTTAAATTTATTTTTTAATCATTTAGTTATTTTTTGTCATCCGTGATGTTTTTTATTTCAGTTTTATGTTAGGTATTTAGCTATTAAACTATTGAGCGACTCAAACTAAACAAATACTTGTTTATCACTAAAAAAGTTTAATTGAATAATTTTAATATAAGTACAATAAATTAACCATAGCATTTGTTCTTCACAAAACAGTTTTAAGCTGTATAACATACCTTTGTAAACTATAACACTGTAAGAGATGTTTTACTGTCAGGTTACATAACATTCAGTCCATTATAGCACATTATTAGAGTTTTTCACGGAAATAAAATAAGTAATCAGAACAAGAAGTGTATCACAGCATTTAACACTTCCCTGTCTCATTTATGACAAGATTACATAGAAATGTTCCACATCCAACTTATTCATATCCATATATAGTTAATATTAGAAAACAATGTTTCAAATGTAACATGGGTAGCAAAGTAAAGGGGATATGTCTAATTCAACGACACCGTCCTCTTGGAAGGATATAGATGGAGAGGATGTTAGGCGATGCAGGTGTTTTGATTATGTGGTTGCCATGGCAGCGGTTGTGAGGTCTGTGTGAGCGGAATGGGGAGAGGGGCATAATGTCCTGTCATTCCTAATGCACGCCATTGTGTCTCACACACAGCGTATGTCTCATAAGCGAGGAGCGGGCGTTTGAAATGCCACGGCTGATCAAATCAAACCTGTTTCATATAACATCCAAGTGTATGAGAACATGCTTTCTATTTGATGTTTATTATATATTACATTTAGACATTTACACGCTCTATGGTATGGTTGTGTACTGGGGAAAGAGGATAAATCGGAAAAGAAAACATATTTGAGAAGATTCCAGTGTGAAGATGGCGTGCTGTGCAATATTTGCATTAAATTTTGCGCTTTCAGCAGCAAACGTGAAGTTCGTAGATTACTATCTTTTATCTGTCCCTTTAAGACTAATCAACCAGCTTTTTAGCTCATTGACCTGTCAGTTTCACAAAATATAAGTCTCCAGCACACAACGCTGTCAAGCTCGTCATGACACACACAGATCTTGTTCCCCGCAGTCGTGGTCCTGTAGACAGCGCGAGGGGGTGAGAACATGTGCTCATCAGGTGTTGTCCTCTGAGGCTTTGCGAACCCCGCTGGTTCCGCTCATAGTGGTTTGAACTAGGAGCGAGAGGATGGCCAAATCTCTAAAGTGACAGTTCCTGATCTCCACAGGGGGGTAAAACGATCAGCCTGGGGAGGAACGACAACTGGATCCTGTTCAAAGAGAATGAAGCACCGAGGGCCATTTTCACCCACAAACAGAGAGATGTAACACTTTGGGATGAGCAATATAGTTTAGTAGAGCAAAAGTTTTACATCAAGTGTCAAAACACCCTATACTGGAGGCTCTAATTCCTTAATCTTAAACCTATATAAAAGCTTTGCTTTAAATCCAGTATAAAGTTTTTTAACTTGATAAGATACTAAACCAGATATTAGTTTTAGTTTATGAATCAAGTTTTTAATGTTGTTGTTTACAAACTATATACAAACATATATACCATTGAATTTGAAGCAATTTACACTCATAACTTATAAATTAGGTAAATAAAAAGTTTACATTGTGTGTATTTGTAAGAAAAAAATCTTATTAACTCAAATATTTCTATTAGAATTCACTTAAATATTGGTGTATATTTCAAATGGTAAGGCAAGGCTTGTTTATTTTTTATATGTATAATCTATTTTTAAATATATGCAAATATATTTTTTATATAAAAAGTCATGTTTTACATGCACCTTTGAGAAACTAACTGTTGGATTTTCTCAGTTATTCTAATATTGTCCACTTAAAAATCTATTTCATTCTATTTTGTTTTTAAAAGATTTTATGAAGTTAATTTAAAATACATTTTTAAGTTAAATTTTTGAAAAACATGCATGGATATGTAAAGAAGTCACATAGATTGGGGTTAAAATGATCTCTAGACTACTGTGACAGCTGATCAATTTCACTTTCATATTTAGCAGCATCTGGAAAGTGCTATGTGTGATTTAGTTTCATATTTCAGTGTTTATTTAATCTTGCTGTGTTACATTCAAGTGGCTTTAAGACCGAAAGACATTTTTCAATGATCAATGACAGGGAGACTTAACAAACAACAAAAAAAATACTTTTTAAGGTTTTATGACACAAGCTTTCATTCTCAAAACAATTATTGGGCGTGAAACCCCCCTTTGATGTAAATACATTATAAATGAGATCAAGGCTGTAAATTCATTCTGCATCTTTTATTATATTTCCATCTCTTTTCAATCTTTCTGTTCAGGTGCGTCATATTTCTTCAAGGGAAAGGAGTACTGGCGAGTGGCAGGAAGCGATATGGAGGTTGAAGTGGGTTATCCACGTCCCATCGGCAAAGACTGGCTGGTGTGTTCGGATATGCAGTCGGACTCTCCGGAGACCCAGAATAACTCAAACACCAGACTCCACGATCAGCATCACGCGGACCATGCGGAAAATGGCTACGAGGTGTGTTCGTGCACTTCGGATTCGGCCTCGCCACTGGGGATGCGACTCTCCCTCTCGCCCGCCTGGGTGTTAGCGCCACTCTGGACGCTTGCGCTCGCTCTCTCTGCCCCTCTCTGATAAGGGCAGAGCCACAGGCCTGTACTCAAAAACACTTTAGGACTGAAGGAGACTGCAGCCTGTGGTCGAAGAGATCAAGAAAGGATCGGGTACCGCCTTTAGTCAGCCGGAGCGATGAAATGGCCTCAGGACGTTGATCATGACGAAATGATTGGCTCATCATTTTGCTTGTTTGTTAACTGGATTATTATACATTATTTTATTTCCGTTAATTATAAGTTTTGGGTAAGAAAACGTATTTCTAAATATTGCTACACACCAGCATTCCGAGGCATGTCTAAGCCCAGTAATAATGATCATGTTGATAATTAGAGATTATTGCTGATGCAGAAAAAATGGGGCTTTCTATTGGCTGACGTTTAAAGGCACCATGGAATACCATGCGTCACATTTGTAACCTTTCCTCACTCCAAGTGCTTTATAAATCCTGTTATTTGTTCTGTATTGGCACTTCTGGGCTGTTTTCTTACTGAAAGCATAATCCTTTACGCATTTTACAGGTTGTTTATTATATCCATCTCCAGCTCTCTGATCTGTTCCAAATGTCTAAGCAATTACACTCATCTTCAGTATCGACTGTATTTTTGTTATAAGCGTCACAGATATAATCGCTCTAAGTAATGACAGTTACTTATAGATTTTATAGTAAATCATTGTTGTTTAGTTCATCAAGGGCATGCATTACGCTGGATCACAGATCAGTATATTTCACAGCTTTGTTTTCTGCATTTTATCAGATCCACTTATTTCCGATCAGAGTCGGAGGATGAGAAATGCAGACTTGGAGGATATTTGAATTATTTTCTAGGCTGCTGAAAGTGCACTCAGATCATATATGAGACGAATTGCTTATATACTATATATAAAAACATATACATATATATATTTAAGGTAAAAACTTGCAAAAAACATTGTAAATTCTGAACTGTCTTTTATATGGTGAAATATTTTTGTAGAAAAATAAAAAGGAGTGGGCAAGCTTGCTTGAGAAGTATAGTCATTTCATGTCACAGCGAGACAAAATGTAAGCTTGGCTGAGCTTTTTTTACAGATGTGACAGCAGTTGTCACACACCGGCAGAAATCGCATTCGCACCTCTGTTGTGTATCGCATTCACCCAGCATTGCCGAAACAACATCACGTCACCAATCAGAATTGTCACACCAACCCAGAACTCTGTTTTTAGCATGTTTGGTTGTGTGGAGAGACACACTACATGCATAACTTTTGTCGTCTGTATCAGTACCGCTCAAGGACAAGCTATATATGATAAAGTTGAAACCATACTGAATATACATTGCACAGTAGGGATGAAAACTATCCGTCGCCTTGGTAACGATCCCTCTCTCCTCTATTAATGCGACAATGTAGACAAAGTTTGTGTGTGGGGGTGCAGGCACAATGTCTTTAAAAAAGGAAAGCAGTAAGTGAATGATGCATCTGTCTTGTGGTGGTGAGAACTAAAAAAGAAAAGATGTTCATCAAAGGTTCAAGATCTCTTAATTACTGTGAATGGAGACCGATGGAGCTCATTGTTAAACAGATGAGAGGTCATGTTTCAGTAACTGAAACTAGATTTATTTAGACAAGGGTTTTTGCTTGTTCTTTTCCCTTTAAAGGCAACACGCAATCAATATAATTTATATGTGATGCTATATATAACAATTTAAGCCACTGTTCATTACTGCAGTTACTACTTTGGAATACTGTAGTATAATATATAGTGATATCACAATAAAATAGCAATAAGAATAACTACTTCAAATATTAAAGGGCCCATTCATTGAAAAATACAAAAAAAGTTTTTGTTGCTCATGCATGCATTAGACGTTTACACACGCACCAATTTTTTAAGTCACTAAATATGATGATATGAATAAGCCTAAAATTTTAACGCAACGCAAGTAAAGTAGTCACAACCTTAAACGCTGTTGTAGCGTTGTGGAGGCCACCGCAGACATGTCCTCGGTGATGGGGATATGTGTTGGTAGCCACAAACAATGGTTACCAACTGTATTGAGTGTGACCAAAAATCCAGTAAATAAAATATGAATTAACTGTAATGGTCTATACAGACTGCCAGCGGATATCCGGCGTGAAAGTTGTCGCAATAATGTTTTTGCATTAAAACGTTAGATTTCTAGCACATGCTTCCCATATAATGCAAATTTTCGTCTGTTGAAAAAGTGAGGTTTTTTCCCCTTGATAGGATCATTAGTTCAGTTAACACTCCGTAGATGAAATTCCCGGCTCTTAGCATGATCAAAAAAATGATAAACTTAAAAAAAAAAAATTATTTTACAACTAAAATATAATCAAATTGTCACATTGTTAGGATGTATATCATAACGTAACATTTCTATCCATTCATCTTCTACTAGTACTAGTTCTTGTTTAAGCAATTTTAAATGCTTCCTTTAAAATTATAATTATGTGCATTTTGGTTTTGGGCTCCAAATAAACAGATGTTAAGTATAAAACTTCTAAGTGTCTTATATTTCCATTGTGATAACCAGACAGACAACTTTCTTGTTAAAACCTGATTAAGGCATGAAAATATATACTATATAATATCTGAACCCATGTTTATTTATACATTGATCCTAAACGTTTTGCATCAGTTCGTATGGCTCTCTCTGTGCTCCGAGCTTATTATATTTTACTGTTGCTGGAAAACTGCCGAAACGTATTAGTGCCCATTAGTGCCACCGGTCTTCCCGGAGAGAAATATCTGGTGACAAAATTTGTTTCGCCCTTGATGTGAAAGCTCAGTTTGTCGGCCATTCGTTTCGCTTTTCCGGTTTGTTGGCAATATGAACGGGCCTTTACTGTTGTGTTGCTTAAAAGTGCTTGCTCTCATTTTAGTATGTAACATCTGAAAAAATACACAGCATCTTTTGTATTATTTTGAATGGTTATCTAGGTAATGTTCTGCAAATAATCACAGGAATAATAGAAGTACACAGGATAAAACAAAATAATTGTACTTTCACGCACCTATGTATATTCAATAAAAAACTGAGAAATTTCATTGATAGGATATCTTACATTTAAAGTGGATGTATTGCATAATTATATTTTAATATACCATACAGCTTAAAAAAGGGCACAATGTACTGTATTAACATGAAGGACTACTCTGTATTAATTTTTACAGCTGTTTTACCTTTATTTTAAAGTTTTTAGTGCATTAAATTACATTAAAGCATTAACGTAAATGTCCGTAAAAGACACGTATAATGTACTGGTAAATTTCTGCCGGTACTTTATCTGTTATTTTACTGATTATTTTTACCCTTTAATATTGTACAATTGTGAGACTGTCATCATTTTCAGTTCCCTTTAAATCAAGATCATGACAAAATATATAAAGCATAATAATAATAAAGAAATGATAGAGATCATTAACACAAGTTGGTGAAAGACAGATAAACGGGCATCCCAAAATAATATGACCTTACCAAAACCAGTCACATACACGCATGTCAAATGTCAACAGGAAGCTAAAATTCTTTGCCAAATCTGCATTAGCAGTTGCAGACACTGTTTCATTTTTATTACATTATATTCAAAATGATGAGCGGTACAATTGTCGTTTTTCTCTCCATGACACTATTGGGCCAAAGCAAGAAACCCACCAGATGGTTCAAGCAGATCTAATCCAATCCCCACAGGCCTTTGCGATTCATTCAGTCTATATAAGCCAAGCGCCCAGGGCATGTGTTGATATTGATATTGGTGAAAGACAGGCTCTTCAAAAACCACCCGCACCTCTCAATGTCTAACTGACAGCTCGTGATAACCTTTTGCCTCTTGCACACATGAGAAACTCACAGTGACTGTGAGTGATACACCTCTGGACTTTCACTTGATAAGGTGACGGCTGATTCACGTGAACCGGTGGGATTTGCTGCCCAGATCACTTTGAAGTTAGAACACCTGTCCTCAACTGTGAGGCATCAGTGTTTTCATCTCTGCTTTAAATACCCAACATTGATGTCAGGGCAACCTTGTCAGGTGACCCTGACTTTGACATGTACAACATTACTATTTATAGGAAAAACTTCGCCAACAGTTTTTCTCAGAGCAATGCTGGAGCAATAGTTGAGTACCCTTGCATTTCTGGAGAAGGTTGAGATCAAGAGCCCATGAGCACACTTTTTGCAGCCATTTATAATTGAGTTCATGGCCTGCACATGTTTCAACAATCCAAACATTTTAGATACAAACAAGATGTTCCAATGTGTTCACTTTTAGAAATGGGTCACACCGCTTAATAATCTGAGCTGGATCTTTCAAAAGCCATGTTCCCAGAACAAGTTCATCTACCAGGTTAAATGTTTATTTCTTTAAAGATGCTGTTATGGTGAAATGTTCAGACTCTTTTGTAAGTCTGCGGTGTCCTCTTGTGGTGGCATAAAAGCACATCTTAGACATTTTCAAAGTCAGCACTTTTTTGTGGTTTTCCTCTAGTAGATGTGTGGATACACGTCTCATTTCTAGATGATACAATAACTGTATTGATGGTGTTTGATGGCAACACATTAAACAATACGTTGGAAATGTACTGTACCAGGGTCAATGTTTGACTTTCGGTTTGGGCTTAAGTATAAATATCTTTCATGCATTTTATTGTATTCTATGTAGCCTTTATCACTTCATCTTTTTAAGATAAGAATCCAATCCATATCAATACATTTATTTCCAGCAATTGACAGGCAGCAATACTACAAATATAGCGTCTTACTCTGATAATATATAAAATGTCAGGTGAGAAGGTTAAGGCTTAATGTAGGCCTAAATTATAAAGGAAAGCTATTCAGGTTCAGGTTAGTTGTGTTTGAGATGAATGATAGAAAGACGATCTTTCAGTCTTCTCTGTATATCCTATATTAAAAAGCTTTTCATCTTATCTAATCTTCTTTCTAAAACTTTTGGAAAATGCAAACTGTTCAAACAGTTCCAAAGTCGTATTCTGCTCTGTTGACGTTACGGCCTAAAACAGTGAAATTCTGTGATCTAATAATATCTGTGCTTTCTAATATCAGTCGTGGCCTGGTGGTTCGAGTCTTGGACTCGTGATTTGAAGGTTGCTGGTTCGAGACTCTGTACCAACAGGAGTACCTCGACTGAGGTGAGTCCCTTGACCAAGGCACCGTCCCCCCCACTGTTCCCCGGGGGCCGCAGCATGGCTGCTCCGGGTGTGTGTTCACAGTGTGTGTGTTCACTTACTGTGTGTGTGCACTGGGATGGGTTGAATACAGTATGTAACGTCACTTCTTGTGCCATGCCCTTCACTTTAGTAAATGTGGTATTACTATCTAGTGAATAATATGATTTACTCTAGTAAAATTAGCGCCTAAAACCTCAAATAAAATTCTTATAGACATTATACACCAAAATTATTCATTAGTTCATTGTTTCACGTATTTTATAAACTAAACTAAAGGTTACATTGTGTTTTAAAAACTATATCCTAGCTCTGTATTATTTTTCATCAAATTTTTTGTATTATATGTAGTATAGGGGTCGTCCAGAAGGACTCCTACTAGAAAACGTATATATTAAACAAAATTTTTTTCTAGAATAGTTGAACTTTGTCAATGACATTGGCACTAAGTATGTACTGAGTCTCCAATCAAAATCCTATTACTACTTATTGATCAAATATTTTCAATATTTTTAATAATTTCCTATTAGTGGCTGGTCGGTTTTAAATTTGGTTTGCAATAATTTCCTTTTAGTAGCTGTTCATTGATATGCAAATTAAAATTTAAGTGCTTTTCACAGATAACACAAAACAGAATTTTATTCCACATCAGTATGGCAAACTGAAACTTAAATACACACTATGTATTTAGTGGTATACTAGGAAAAGCTTGCAAAAATAAAATACAATACAATAAATAGAAGTCAAGTCAAACTCACTTTTATTGTCGGATCACCGCAGAACATGTGCCCTGGTGAGTGAGATTCTTAGGAGCTTGCTCCAGAAAAATTGCAGAACAGTTCACATATAACATGTAACATATAGTACAGACTTCAACATAAGACAGTGTACATACATACATTAAACACAGAGTGTACATGTTCTGCATTATGTAAACAAAGATGTGCATAAAATATGCTGAGTGAACGTGAGCTGAATACAGTAAAGTGCATCGGCCGGTGTATAGTTGTAATTAGTAGACTGTTGTATAAAGTGCAGTGTGTATGTATAGTCCAGTGTTAAACTATTAGAGTTTATGTTCAGTGTATGGCATATCGTATATGGGAGTGTGCTGCGGGTGTATCAGTTCTGACTGTTCATGAGTCGGATAGCCTGAGGGAAAAAGCTATCCCTGAGTCGACTCGTGCGGGAGCAGATGCAGCAGAGATGTCTTCCTGAGGGCAGTAAAGAGAGCAGTCTGTGAGATGGCTGGCTGGAGTCCCTGATGATCTTTCGGGATTTCCTTAAGCACCTTCTGGTGTAGATGTCCTGGAGGGTGAGAAGCTCACCTCCAACCATGTGGCTGGCAGTTCGCACGACCCTTTTCAGAGCTTTGCGGTTGCCAGCAGTGCTGTTTCCAAACCAGGCAGTGATGCAGCTCGTCAGGATGCTCTCTATGGTGCAGGTGTAGAAGGTTCTGAGGATGCTTGGGCTCATTCCAAACTTCTTCAAACGTCTCAGGAAGAAGAGGCTCTGCTGTGCCTTCTTCAGCACTGGGTCGATTTGAGTCGACCAGGTGAGATCCTCATGGATGTTTACGCCAAGGACCTTGAAGCTGCTTAACCGCTCCACAGGTGTCTTGTCGATGATGATGGGTGTGTGTTCTCTTATCTGTCTCCTGAAGTCTAATACCAGCTCTTTAGTCTGGTCATTGTTATGTGAGAGGTGGTTCTCCTGACACCATGTAGTCAGAGTGCTCACCTGCTCTCTGTAGCCCGTCTCATTGGTGTCGGTGATCCAGCCTATCCCAGTTGTGTCATCAAAAGCTTGACAATCACATTGGAGCTGTGTGTGGCTGTACAGTCAAGTGTGTACAGGGAGTACAGGAGTGGGCTGAGGACACAGCCCTGAGGAGCACCAGTGTTGCCCCTTCTGACCACCTGACTTCTGCCTGTCAGGAAGTCCAGGATCCAGCTGCACAGAGATCTACGATCTAATCTTACTATAATCTTAACATCTAATTTTTTTCACGTAATATAAACAGAAACAGATATATACATTGTTAACTTATTGTTAAGAATACAAGACAAACAAAATAAAAGCATAAAAACTTGAGGACAAGACACACTTACACAATTAGTACATAATACAAATAAAAGTCATTACAAAATAACTTCAAGCTTTCTTATTCTGTGACTACAAAAATAGTATTTAAATAATTTCTAGATTCTTTCCAAAAACAAGAAAATTTGGTTAGTTGTTTATGAATATAAAATTTACAGAACAAATAAATTAAGTTTATAACAAAACAAGTGTTCTTTTATTTAGAGTCAGACACATAATGTTCTAAAATTATTTCTTTGAAAGTAATAGGTATATCTCGCTGGATATCACTATTACTATAACAGACATGTACAGACGTGTCCAAAATAAATGAAAAAAGTATTCAGTGTGGAATTGTCAAAATGAAAAATTTGTTACAATATTAGTTTTATAATTCTGCATTTAAAGATCAACAGAACCCGATCAAATTTTTTTGGTTTATGATATTTTTTTATTCAAGCATATTCATATCCAATCTAAGTCTTTTTGTTTATGATATTTGTTTATGCAAGTGTATACATATCCAATAAAAAAATTGTTTATGATAATTTTTATGAAAGCATATTCATATCTAATTTTTTTTATGATCATTTTTAAGCAAGCATATTCATATCTGATCTAATTTGTTTGGTTTATGCAAAAATTGTATGAAATTTTTTATACAAGCATATACTTATTCAATCTATTTTTGTTTTGGTAAATTATTATTTTTATGTAAGTATATACATATCTGATACATTTTTTTATTATATTTTTTATGCAAGTATTTACATATCCGATAAAAAAATGTTGGGTTTAATTTTTGTATGCAAGTATATACATGTCTAATATTTTTTCTTAATGACATTTTTTCATGCAAGTATATTAATATTTGATATACATTTTTATGGTTTATTAAATTTTTATGCAGGTATATACAAATCCAATCTATTTTGTCTTGGTTTATGATCATTTTTGAATGCAACTCGGTAGCATCTCTGTGTAACTCGGTAGCATTGTTGTAGCACTTGTTCACCTATTGTTGTATCGGCTATTTACCGCTTCATTGTCTCCTCGACTATTGTAAGGCGCTTTGGATAAAAGCGTCTGCTAAATGACTAAATGTAAATGTAAAACGTAAATGCAAGTTTATTTATATCTGATCAAATTTTTGGGGGTGGTTTATGATAACAATTTTAATGCAAGTATATACAAATCCGATCTAAAAAATTGTTTATGATAATTTTTATGCAAGTTTATTCATATCTGATGTGATGTTTCGTCTCTCTGACGTGTAGTGACAGTCCCTATGACGTCACCACTCGTGAGCGCGCACGCGCAGCGCTGAGGAGCTCAATTGAGGTGTTTGTCGAGACCCAAAGAAGCAAATCCTGCCCTCGCTTTTCATATCTGCGCTTTAAACTGACACGAGAACAGTTCCGGTAGAGTTCCGAGCCTGAACGACAACGCGAGGATCCGAACACAGCTGACAACATCTGATGTACACAAACAAAGCAGTGGTCTCGTTTTAAGGTGGTATTTTTTAACCGTTTTAAGGTGGTATTTTTTAACCGTTTTAAGGTGGTATTTTGTAACCGTACGACACAGCTGCGGTCAGTAAACATGAGGAGACTCCGGTAAATAAAAGGAGGGAAGCTCCTAAAAACCGTCAATGTATCATGAAAGAGAAGAGGAACATTTGGCATGCAGAAGAGGGGTTCAACTTTCCATCTGCCTCGGCCGAACAGAGGAAAAGTGGAAAGCAGGAAATCTCGGGCTCTGTTTATATCCCATAATTCTGAGCAATAATCAACAAGCCACATCCGGGCTCGCGGGGAGAGATGGAGAGTGTCGGGAAGTTCGAGTTCAGCCGGAAGGATCTGATAGGACACGGAGCTTTCGCTGTCGTCTTTAAAGGCAGACATCGAGAGGTGAGAAGAGTGTGTATGTGCCTGTTGACGTCACGTTCCACCTTAAATATAACAGAGGCCTTGATGACAACAGATGGAGGCCAGAATGAGAGATTGAATTCATAATACTGCTGTTTATTTTTATATAATCTCTTGTCCTGACACATTTATAAAGTACAGAGGGAGAGAGAGAGAGAGAGAGAGAGAGAGAGAGAGAGAGAGAGAGAGAGAGACACAGACAGAGAGACAGACAGAGAGACAGACAGACAGACAGACAGACAGACAGACAGACAGAGAGAGAGAGAGAGAGAGAGAGAGAGAGATGGAGATAGAGACAGATAGAGAGAGAGAGAGAGAGAGAGAGGGAGAGAGAGATAGAGACAGATAGAGAGAGAGAGAGAGAGAGAGAGAGAGAGAGAGAGAGAGAGAGACAGGCAGACAGAGAGAGAGAGAGAGAGAGAGAGAGAGAGAGAGAGAGAGAGAGACAGACAGACAGACACAGACAGACAGACAGACAGACAGACAGACAGACAGACAGACAGACAGACAGACAGAGAGAGATGGAGGGGGAGAGAGAGATGGATAGAGAGAGAGAGAGAGAGAGAGAGAGAGAGAGAGAGAGAGAGAGAGAGAGAGTGACAGACAGACAGACAGACAGACAAGCAGAGAGAGAGAGACAGACAGACAGACAAGCAGAGAGAGAGAGAGAGAGAGAGAGAGAGAGAGAGAGAGAGAGAGAGAGAGAGAGAGAGAGAGAGAGAGACAGACAGAGACAGACAGACACAGCTACAGACACACAGAGATAGAGAGACGCACAGGCACACATAAACAAACAATACATATTAGATATATATTTGGGGAAATCATGGCCTAGTGGTAATAGAGTTTGACTCCTAGCACTAGGGTTGTGTGTTCAAGTCTCAGGTCGGCAATACCATGACTTAGGTGCCCTTGAGCAAGACACTGAACCCCCAACTGTGTGTGTGTTTACTGTTGGTGTGTGTGTGTGTGTGTGTGTGTGTGTGTGTGTGTGTGTGTGTGTGTGTGTGTGTGTGTGTGTGTGTGTGTGTGTGTGTGTGTGTGTGTGTGTGTGTGTGTGTGTGTGTGTTCACAAATGTGTGTGTGTTTACAACTGTGTGTGTGTTCACTACTGTGTGTGTACACTTTGGATGGGTTAAAAGCAGAGTAAGAATTCTGAGTATGGGTCACCATACATGGCTGTATGTCATTTCATGTATACATTCCATAATGTTTGTTTTCTGTATGTAAACACAGAGGCAGAGTGACATGTCCGGTTTCATTGCCCTGGGGGATAAGAACATTGCTGATGCCCAGACAAATATTGTGAAACATTAATGCTCAAACCTTGCACTTTTTACAGAAGCACGATTGGGAAGTTGCAGTCAAATGCATCAACAAGAAGAATTTGGCCAAATCTCAGACTCTGTTGGGGAAAGAAATCAAGATATTAAAGGTGATTTTTGTTTACATTGAAACATTTACAAAATGTACTAAACATTTGCATAAACATACACTTTATTTGTTTTCTAGGAGCTGAAACATGAGAACATCGTTGCGTTGCACGACTTTCAGGTAGGTTGAGCATTAAATAAACATTACAGGTGTTTGGATGCACACTTAATAGTGCCCTTGTTTTCATGCTAATAGCGGTTTATTAAAGCCTAACTTGCACATGGGGGTTGAAATAGACCCTCAATGTTTTATAACATTAGTTTTAGTGCATGATTTTTCATAGTCAAGTTAGGGCTATTTCCAGGATTGTCACATCTATAACTTTTCGCTCATAAACAGACACATTACCATATAGTATTAATTTTATTCAATTCAGTTTTATTGTCACATCACCACGGCACATGTGCCCTGGTGAGTGAAATTCTTGGGAGCTTGCTCCAGAATTTCCGTTTATTATTTGATGGATGTTATTGCTTCTGGTGTTTATATTTCATTTCAAATGTATCTCTAAAAGTTTGTTGTGTCCCTTTTTTGTCATGTCCTGGTTTATTTAAGAGATAAAACTTGTCCATAGACTCATATTATTCTGATATGTAAAGACTGTTTTTTGTATAATATAAAAAGTGAACACAATTTGCTGTTTACAATTAGATTCTTAGAGCATTTTTATGTAACGTTATGTAAATCTCACATCCATAATGTTGGAATTGCCCATGCATTAAATATATAAATTATATTGTAAAACGAAGGGATGCTCCAATTAGATTTTTATCATCGATACCAACTACTGATTTTTTTTGTCATGGTGATCGGTCGATACCAATGCTGATTTTGATGCTTCACGTTATTAAAACTGATGTGTAGCGCTCTGATCACAATCAACCTTTTTCAGAAAAAGTAATACTATAGATGTTACCCTGTTATATTTTAAAGTTTTTGTTACATTTTTACAGTAATTATGTAGTTATTGTGATTTAACTATTGTTTTAACAGAGTACTAAATGATTCAAAAAAGAATTCTTTATACAGTGAACATTTTAATATTATTTTACGATGGGGTTGCAGCACTAAGACATTTACACCCCCACTCATCATTTATGTCTTCACACCTTGACTTTATTAATTGAGTTTGGTTCAAATGAATGGCCAAGTTTAGCGAGTACCAATATAGAATGTGATTATTGGTTGATAAAGACCTCCAGCCGATCAATCAGTGCATCTTTAGTTAAAAGTATAGCACAAAGCACCTATATGCACAAAGTAAAAAAGATAATATTTGTCTTGTTTACTCTTGGTTTCAAGTTCATGAAAGTTCATTGCCATTCATTGAAAGTTCTTGTAGAGTGCAAGTGAAACCAGTCTGTCTGGTTTCACTTCAGTTTGCCTGCTGAAGTCTTCCTGACGCATTGTTTTATTTTATAATAAAGATATACTATCTACATATTTTTTTACTTTTCAAAAATTTCCCTTGAATTCCCAAATCAGGGGAGAAATAAGCTGATCAAAAAATGATCAATATCCCTCTTCGATTTTTTTTCCAATTATACATTTATATATTTATATTTATAACTATTTATCAAAAGAGGCGATGTGGACACAATAGCTATAAAGAAAAAATAAAACATGGATTCTATACCAAAAATATAGCATCTGTGGTGGATAAGGTGTATGCAAAAATGTAGTGATCGCTGTCTTAAGCAAGAATAACACGCATATTTGTTATTCCTTCCTGAGAAACCGTTGACACCTTGGCCATGTTAAGTTCCTCAAGCTGCAATTAACTAAAGTTTTTAGAATCTTTTCTAATACATAATGTACATATTTAAAAAAAAAATAAAGCATCCACAAAATTTGGGGAAATAGTTTTGTCACATTCTTCAAGTAGTTGGTTGATGGTCTTCGCTCAGCCCTGTGGGTCATTGTGTGGTTAATGTGTCAGGCGTGCTGATGGTGGAAGTCAGTTGAATTACAAAATAACTTTCCACACCTTTTTCCTCTTAAATGTGTTTCCTTTGATGCATTATGTAGATGCTAACTGTTTTGTAGTAATCTGCCACAGGCCCTGTGTTTCCTTTCTGAAAAGGCAGAGATGAGACTAGCCTTGGCTGCCAATTCTGTTTGCTTATCAGATGTAATCATTCTTTTAAACTGAATTATTTATTTATTTAATACTAAGAAATATTTAAAATTAAGTTTTGTATATGTTATGTATTTTTTGTGTTTAAAACTGCACGTTAGAGTATATTTGCATTAGGCTATTCTTATGCTCCCAATATCTGTATCATCATCAAATTCATATTTTGTTTTGCAAGTTTGTAGAGCAGAGTTAACTGTAAAGACCACACTCACGCTTACATGTTTGTTTCACAAAGAACAACTTAAGTATTCCAGAACTTTTAATCTGCATACTTCTCTGGTCTGACTTGTTAGGTTCTATAGTCGCACAACATTTTCCTGTGTTGTTGTATGCCTATAAATGAAATGCCACAAAAGTTTCTCTTGCTTAACATTTAATGTGTTTAGCTTATTGTCACACATGCTGTTTATTTGTGCTTGCTAATGATGTTATAGGGGTTTGAAAGTTCTCTGTCCTTTTACTCACCCTGTTGACATTTTAACCCTGCATTAAAATTTTAAAATGCATATTCAAAGATTAGAAGTAAATGGTGAACAAGGTTCTAGTAACAAACATTCTTCTAAATATTTTGTTCTGTGTTTTGGGGGAATAAGAAAAGTCATATAGGTTTAAATTAAATAGACGTGGGTAAATGAAGAATGAATGATTAACATACCTATTCCTTTCATCTGGACATGACAACCCTACATGAGCAAACTCTAGATAACGCAAGTTATAGAGGTAAAATCACAATACTTTGAGATAATATTCCCCTCTCCTTCATAGGTTTCAGTGCCATTCAGAAGTACATAAAAAAAGGCACAATTCCCTCAAAAATAAAACTTTTGACTTATATAGGAACATGTATTACTCCTGGTGAACACAAAGAGAAATTGGGACAAATGCTTGTTGTAACCAAACAGTTCTCGGTTGATTACTATAGCAAGATCAAAATTCCCTCCAAGCATCTGTTGTCCTACATTCTTCAAAATATCTTATTTTGTGCTTGGAACAACTAGAGAGGAAGTAATTAGTAACAGAATTTTATTGTTTGGCAGAAATATCTCTTTAAAAATGGTAAGCCCCATGCTGTACTCAACATTTTGTCTTTTAAGCTGAATAATGAGTCTAAATAATGAATCGCCAAATGCAGCGCTGCTTGGTCTGTGTCCCTCGAGGCAGAGAGTACAAAATAAATGGTTTGCCTGACTTCACTGTAGTAGAAAGGAAAATTTCAGTAATGCTGAGTCAGCTGTGGACGGCAGTCATAGATTTGACCGGCACGGATGATTGGTTGCTGTGTGAGACCAGAAGGGGGAAGGTCAGCTGTTGCTTGGAGATAAGGTCGTTCCTCGTAGGCTCCGTTTTTTCGAGAGACCTCGTTCACGGTCTTTAAAAATAACAGGATTATGCTGTTGTAAAAGCTGCTGTAACAGCAAACAAATCATGGACATCTTGATCTTTATTTCCCGTTGCTTTAAAAGTAATTGATAGTTTAAGAACGTTTTAAGAATGATGCTTGCTTTTTATATGCTCTTTATTTCTGTAAATCATTAAAGCACTTATATTACCACTTCTTTCATTAGAAAGCTTTGTCTTTGCTCAGAAGCATTATTGACGGGAAATAAAGAGCTTTCTAAATAGTAATGCACATTTGCTTGGGTCATTCACATTCATTGAAAGATCAGTATTCTTTGCATTTTGTTTCAATGCAGTGGACATTGTGAATAGAAACCTGTCACCATCACACAATTCACACATGCCAAATTGTGAAAGCAGATTGTGTTTTTAAAGGCTTGGACTTTTGCCATCCACGTTGCTTTTTTTACTCCATTATGGCCCTGTGCAGGGAGACACGCTAATGCCACATGTGACCCAATCTAAACCAGCCACAGTCAACCTGGATTAGTGTCAGTCTGCTGCATTTATGATACAGACAAATAAACTGTTCAGATTGGTTTCTGTAGTCATTGTAGCGTTTCTGAAGTACTTCTGTACCGTGTGAAAGTAGGAAATATAGTAAAAGACTCCAAGGACAAATATTATAAAATTTTTTAGAAATAGTGGTTTTGTCAAATTTTATGACGTATCCCAGTGTGATTTGAGGATGCTCCAAAGACCATCTTGTATGATATTGGGACACTCAGAAAAGTGCAGGATTCTTCATATTTCACATTTAATACAACTGTTTAGTTTTGTTTAAAATATATTTGTGCACTGCAAATAAAGTTTACTTATTTTTTTCACAGGTCTTATACAATCATCCCCAGGACACATAGCCAAAACTATATTTATATTTACCCAAGAAGCAACATTATGTGTGTTTTTGTCCAGAGGCTATTTTAAGGTTTATTACAGTTTATTACAATAATATTTTACAGTTTTAAAGTACAGTAGTAGTTTTATGCTTTATTTATTGATGTTTTATGTTAATATTTAAGAAACATTCTTAGATATGTGAATTCAGCATTCATATATTTTAGTTTGTTTCCAGTAATTCAAGGGTACTATTTTAATAAAAAAAAAAACAAGCAATGTTGTGATGTCTTTTCTTGCCTTAAGCAAGAAAAGCTATTTAACTATGAGATGAGAAATATCATTTCTGAAGAAAAACAAAATTATGTTTTTAGAACATCGGCTAACCTTTCTAAGCGTTAACTTGACTAAATATTGATACATTTCTCTGAATTCAATGTTTATGTAATGTGAATATCTCGTTTTAAATATGCTTAGGTATAAGCATTGTTTCATTAAACCTTAGCGTGATACGTTTTCTTTTACCCTGATGAAACTGTTTGTTCATTGTTTTTAATCCCATTATTCATGTCTCCTAGGAAACAGCAAGTTCTGTGTACCTAGTAATGGAGGTAAGGTGGTATGTTTTTCAGCATCTTTGCTTGTTTATCTTGTCTGTCCTGTCTCTGAAAAGCCTGCAATTTACTCTGCAGCGGGGCCTTTAGAGGGCAGCTATAGTCTTTAAAAGCACACTTAAACAGATCTGAAATTAAAGTTTTCCAAGGAAATTTTTCTAAACACTATGAAACTTCCTGTAAAGGGCTGGCCAGCAGTGCGGTTCTCAGAAACCTCTATTGAGTCCACAAAGGCTCCTGGGAGGCTTATCAGAGGTGCACAATGGGAAATAATGGGCCATATCTTCTATAGTGAATTGGTTAATATGCACCTGAATCCCTTCACTACAAGCAGTCAACTGAGCTCTATTCAGATGCAGTTTTCTTCCACAGAGCCCTGTTTGAATGAATTGTTGTGTGTTGCACTGTTAAGATGAATGTTTTGTCTTTCTTCTTTAGTACTGCAATGGGGGAGATTTGGCCGACTACTTGCACTGTAAGTGGGGTATATTATAAATCAAGCACTTTGTGATGACCTGATTACACATTGTATTATTTTTTTAGTGGCTTTCACAGCATGATACCCTCATTTAGTATATTATGTGTTTTTTCCTAGTAGGGGTTGCACGACTTCTGATTTTAGCTAGTCAATTTCTTTTAAAAACAATACTTGAGTAAATCGACTTGTGGGTTATCCTATAATGTTAATACATAGATGTAGTTTGTCATGTGAGTCTGTTTAATACCACAGATTAATGCAACAAATTTTCAGAAATTGAACTGTAAAAACACTGAACTAATGACATTAATCAATATTTTAAACCATATTTCAGCCACGTGCATATTGTAATTTTGACATTCACTTTATATTTGTTCCAATTGTATGGACATACATTTGGCATTTATAAAGCTTATTAAAACCTTTACATTTAATTTCAGCCAAGGGCACTTTAAGTGAAGACACCATCCGAGTGTTCCTGCAGCAGATAACAGGGGCCATGAGGGTCCTTCAGTCCAAAGGCATCATCCATCGAGACCTGAAACCCCAAAACATCTTGTTGTCCCATCCTGCAGGCCAAAAGTCCCACTCCAACAACACCTGCATCAAGATAGGTGCGTAAGACATGCGGTCTCTTGGAGATTTGGTCTTTATCTTTTGGTTGTCTTCACTGTTGTGTACAAGATAAGTTTGTTTTTGTTTTATTAGAAGTTTCCTTTAAAAACATTACACTTTTTAATGGCACTCCTATCATTGTGTCAGCATTTTTCACTGGCAAGCAACACTCTCGTTCTCAGAAAATGGAACCCATGTTTGCCTCATAGTATTTAGACTAGCATTGCAAATCTTATTTTTTCATTATTTTTATTGTTTTTGCTTATGGAGAATACGGGCATCTAAGACAATAAGGCATTTGTGAGGTATATGTATAGTCTAGATGAAAAATCTATTAAAATATTGTTCCCCCACTTTACAGAGTCCTGTCTTTCAGGTTCTAATACAGAATTATTTATTTTCAAAAGCGGCATGTTACGGCACATGAAAACTCTCAGTGGGCTCATTTTATTAGATAATAAAAGACATCTTCAAAGATTTGCTGTTTTTCCACTCCTGTGACTCCTCAGGATTCTTTTGCATTGACATTATTAACTCTTAAATAGATTTATAAATAACATATTCTTTCAACTGAATCTATGTAACAGGCAATTGATTTAGGTGGTTTGAAATTACCCACTATGCACTGCTGCTGCTCCACCATTATTAAAATTGTAATTGTCTCTTTAGCTGACTTCGGCTTTGCAAGGTACCTCCAGAACAACATGATGGCCGCCACACTCTGCGGCTCCCCCATGTACATGGTACATATATTTCATTTTCTGAAATCATAGATTACAGCTTTTATCTCCGGTTGTTATCACTATGATGACATGATGTGCTGTATTTAACAGGCTCCAGAAGTTATTATGTCACAGAACTATGACGCCAAGGCTGACCTGTGGAGTATAGGAACCATTGTGTTTCAGTGCCTGACGGGGAAAGCACCTTTCCAGGTCTGCATTTTTTCCTGAGCAGATCATAAACATTAAAGACCTCGAAAGATACTTAAAGTTCACCAAAACTTATATGATGTGTTTTAACTTACTCAACCTTCTTGTCATTTAAAACCTGAATGGCTTTCATTCTTTTGCAGTACACAAAAGAAGATATTTGCAAAAGTTGATAAACGGCACTATTAACTTTTTTTGTACGGAAACACAACCAATGCAAGCGAATGGGTGCCAGTTTACCACATTCTTAAAAATATCTTCTATTGTGTATGGTGAAGGACAATAAGTAATTTAGGTTTTGTTTGTTAAGCCAAACTCATGCTGTTGATACCAAACCTTAAACTTGAGAAATAAGAGTCTGTGTAGATGCATTCTTTTTTTTTTGCATTTCAAATGGGATTTGTTTATTTCTTCATTTATGTTAACATAAAAGGGCTGTTTTTGTCTGTCCACCAGGCCAGCAGCCCCCAGGATCTCCGCTTGTTTTATGAGAAAAATAAAACTCTTAGCCCGAAGTAAGTGTGATCATATAAATCTCTTTGGTGTTAATGTTTATAACATTATGATAACTAGACACTGTCATAAACATTATGGCGTTGTCTGAGACACAGCGTGATTGCTGGTGGGAATTTCAGGCATGACTGTTTGTTTGGCTGATCAATTGCTGATTGGAAGAAACATTAACGTGTTTGTTTGTTAATCGCGAATGGCATTCCTAATGGCCTAGAAACTACATAAAACAGATACTTGTTTTTGATTGGTTAATAATATCTGAACTATGTATTTTGCTCTCTCTCCCTCTTTGTTTGTCAATAAAGCATTCCCAGAGAAACTTCCAATCATCTCAGACATCTGCTGCTGGGACTCCTGCAGAGAAACCATAAGGACCGTATGGACTTCGGTCGGTGTCTGAGCATTCAAGTCTTGCATTCATTCCTATCGTTGTTTGCTTTATCATTTCCTAAATCAGTTGCGCTGACTGTAAAATCTTTTTTATTTTACAGATGAATTTTTTAAGCATCCTTTCTTGGAAGCAAGTTCCTCTATGAAGAAATGTGAGTGTCCACTCTTCTAAACCATTGATATTTATTCTAAACATGCCAAATAGTTAAGCCATATTTGTGAGTGTGTGTTTGTCCCACAGCTGCTCCGGTGACCCTGACATGCTTTCCTAGCTCTGCTTCTGCAAGCTCATGCAGTAGTTCATCTACATCACACCTGGCCTCTCCTCCTGTAAGTGTGTGTGTGTGTGTGTGTGTGTGTGTGTGTGTGTGTGTGTGTGTGTGTGTGTGTGTGTGTGTGTGTGTGTGTGTGTGTGTGTGTGTGTGTGTGTGTGTGTGTGTGTGTGTGTGTGTGTGTGTGTGTGTGTGTGTGTGTGTCACAGACGTAAGAAGCACCTGCTATTTCACTGAACAAAGAGACTTTTTAACATTTTATGACGGCTTTTAACATTAAACTGTGAAGGGCTATGTGTGAACCAGCTCTGTGTTTAGTGACATTTAATGGGTCTCCTGATATCGCCATTCTGCTATAGGTCAGCACTCCAAAGAAGGTCATTGAATTGCCACTTAAAGGGATAGTTCACACAAAAATTAAAACTGTCATCATTTAATCACTGTCTTTTATTTTTAAAGCTGTATGAGATTCACAAAAGAAGATACTTTGAAGAATTTTTATAACCAAAAATCAGTGACTTCTGTTGTATGGAAACAAATCCACTGATAGTCAATGTAACCAACCGTTTTCTTAGACCAACATTTTTCAAAATATCTTCTTATACAGGTTTGAAATGTCAAATAATGACACAGTTTGATAAAATCATGAATACAATTTTTTTATTTGTGTAAAAGTATCACGTTTTCTTCCTGAATGATCCAGCAATCCCTTGCTGAGATCCAGCAGATCCGAGCCAAAGCACTGGCTTCCCCCATCCAGGATTCTCCAGGTTACCTTCTTAAGGACTCGGAGGGTGGCGGAGGAGGAAACAGTAGCAAGAATTCATCCTGTGACACCGATGACTTTGTCATGGTTCCGGCTCATTTCCCCAGTAAGCTATTTGTTCTTTTGACTCCTTCTACGACTGCCTCGATAAAGTGGCTGTTTGTCATTCAACCCCTCTGTCCTTTCTCTGTCTGTTCCTGTCTCTTGCTATTTTTGTAGGTGACCTTACTTGTGAAATGCCAACAGGAAAGGTTCTTCAGGACAGTCTGATGTATAGTGGGTAAGAAGTTTTTATAGATACTCAAGAGAGAGTCTTGCCCTCTTGGCTATAAAGCTGCTAAATGATAGAATCTGTCTTTGTCAAAACTGATAAAAAAGGAGAAAACCAATAGGAAAGTTCACACAGTGCAGGCAATACATTTTGTAAATTAGTGGCGATGATATCACCTAAGCAACACCTTTCTCTGTGCTAGGAGTTCCCTTCTGGCATCTGGAGGTCAAGGCAAGACCCCGCCACGCTCCCCCTCATACAGCAGCTCCACTGGACCCAGCAGGTAAGAAAACATGTTGACTAATCTAATTACTTTTTTATGTCCAAGGAGTTACTGTGTTCACAACATGCACGTCTGTTACTGGTCCGCCTGGGATCTTATGCATTTAGCAGCCAAGACGAAAATGAATTTCTCCTGCCTGCCAATGTCTCCTCGCTGATTTTGTTTCCGGGTCATTGGAGATGGATGATGGCCTTATGCTTTTATCACCACAGGGGAAACAAGTCCCAGATTGGCAGTGGCATTGAGCTTTTGATGGATACAGATCATCCTGTTCTTTTTTATTAATGAAAAATTATGTGCTTATAGTGCTTTCCAAGCCTACAATTGTTATACTGTTTTGCTTCCAAAAGAGTGGTTCATCATCCAAATGTTCTGTGAGATGTTTGTAGTTTATGGTGATTGATAAAATAATGTTGTTTATGGATCTCTTTGTCCCCGTCTGAATCTCAGCAGGCCGAGTGAGTTTTCTGGGAGTAACTATGGCAACCACGGGCAGTCCGCACCGATTCCTGTACCCACACAGATTCACAATTACCAGCGCATGGAGCATAATCTTCAGTTTCCGAGTCAAGAAGAATCTCCACGGTCAGTTGCGGCACATTTTTAAATGAGTCGTTCTATGAAACGGTGCCATTTCCACTTTGCAGTTTTTCAAATTTTTCATTCGGAACAAACTTAAAGAGACAGCAACTAAAACCGGAAAGACATGTTAATCCAAAAAATACCTTTTCCCACCTCAGGCACAAAGTTCAATTTAACACAACGTCACAGTTATTTGACAATTTTGATTAACATGATCTGATTTCTGTTCAACTCTGTCAGGTCTGCCCCAGTGCACAGGTGTGGTAGTGGGAGTTTCCTGACAGGTGGAAGGTCGGGCCCTTCACCTCCTCAGTTTGGCAGCCCTGTTCCTGCTTTCACCTCCCGCAGACTGTCCACAGGGGGCGCAAAACCATTCCAGCTCTCCCCACAGGGTTAGTTGCCAATGTGTTGTGCTCAAACTTTATCATGTGACTGTGGTTAAAGAACCTTGTGTTTCTTAACAAACTGTTGTCTATACCTCCTCTGTCTCTTCTCCTTTGTCTCAAAAGTGGGCACTATTCCTGAGTTGCCCGGCCAAGTGTGCCCAACTGGAGAAATGGGTTTCAGGGGTTCTAGGGGTGGAGGTAAAGGTCCTCTTCCTCATCTGTTATTTTCCAGTGTTGCTTTCATTTTTAAATCACCTTGCACCCTTTCTGTCCAAATCTTTCAGAAACCAAACCTCGGGCACAGCAGGGCCTGGGCACACGGCTTAACAGCGCCCCTTGTTTGCTAGAGGCAGCCGGTGGGTGCAGACAGAAGATCAGGAAGCAGTATTCAGATCCAGTTGTTGTCCCTCAGGGAAATGTGATGCCCTTTCGAACCCTGCACTCCTCTCCCAGGCTAAGTGAACTTATGCAACGCAGCCCCCTACCAACCATTCTAGGATCACCTTCGAGAGTAAGTCCACAATCTGTCTGTTAATGTGTGTATGTGCTTTCAAACTAAAAGCAAGTAACACTGAATGCAAAAATAATTCCGTCTAGGCCATGCCACCATTCGAGTTTCCGAAACCCCCGAGTTCCCCGAACATGATGACGTTTCTAGCCCAGCAGGGCCTGAGAACAGCTCAGGGGGAGCCCGGTCTTCCACCTTCATACCAATCTGAGGAGAGGAAAGGCTTCGGGAGGTAAGAGGGGTCCATGATTTCATTATTTTTGTACCTTTTCTTAAAAACATGCTCTGCAGGGTTATTCATTGAACATGACTTGGAAAGGGACTTTTAATATGAAGGATTCTGAAATTAGGTTTTTGCTTTTATATTTCTTGTTTTCTCTTTAACATTTTTCTCTTACTCTCTCTCCTGTTATTGGGTTAGGTCTCAGAGCGCTGGTCTTCTGTCTGATGTGCTTCTGATGGCAGCCTTCGGAGGGCAGAGAGGAGAAAAAGGAAGCACTGAGAACCTCAATTCAGACAGAGCCATAGACATCACAGGTGACTTTAACACTTTTTTGCCTGGAACATGTTTCATGACTTTCAGATAATGAGACTAAACAAATGTCCGGTGATTGTAGTGTCTTGCATAATTGCGCTCCATTGTGGATTTCTACTTGATAAGCGAAAAGGTCTGACTCTGCTAAAGGTCTCTTAAGATATCAAGTGTCCTCTGAGATAGAATGAAAGAGTTATTTTGTCAAATAAGTGCTTTTATTGTTTTCACTATAATTCACTTTTGTTTTTTTTTTGGCTTACAGCACCTCCAGGTGGTGGAACCTTCTACGGGGGCTCCAGTAGCCCAGCTCATGTGGTGTTCACTGTAGGTTCTCCGCCAAGTGGAGCGACACCTCCACAGAGTTACCGCTCGAGGAAGTTATCAGGTGAGGACAAGCATTTCTTTTCTCCCAAAAGTACTTTGCAGAAGTCTTTCAATGGTTCTGTGGTTGAAGTCAGTATTAACATGGTTTTCAGTAGTGCGTCATTAGAATGTATACGTTTTCTAAACATTTATTTAGCTAATTTTTGTAAAAATCCAGTGAGAATTGTTTTATGCAGAACTGTGAAGAAACTTTTCACGGTTCTCTAGATTTGCAGGTAGTTGTCTTAAAACGACTTGAAGACATCAACACAAGTCTTTTGGGTTTAAGTCTTCTTAGTCCTTGTTTAGGTTTTTGGGCGGTGCACAAAAGTGCACAGTAGTTGTGCGAAAACCTCATTGTAATCCTAAGAATGAACTTTTTTTTTTTTTGAAATATTCACGGTTTCGGGGCATTTTGAGGTACTAACAATCTCAAAACTCCTGAAAATTTGCACAAACATTTGTTCCCCCGGCCATCAGGACAAGATAAATGATGGCACACGGGAAAAATTTTATGTTGAATATTTGATCGCAAACGCGCACGACTTGGTATGTATAAAGATCTCATCGAGTCGAACCTCTGTACAACCAAAAAGACCAAAGAGTGAATTTGGGTTGTTTGAAAATTGCATGTCTCAAACTTTTTAAAAGTCCTCCTAGGGAATTTATCCGATGTCAAAGATCTTACTGTCAAGACATTTGGGACGATAAAGTGCAATAGGATTATTGATATCTTGAAAGGTGATGAAGCGACGAGGCCTTACATTCATGGCAAAATCGGGCAAACAGGAAGTACCTCATGTCTATTGCATACAGAGATTTTAATGAAACATAATCTGTATGTTATGTCATGATGTCTGAAATCTTCAGACCCGGGTATATGCCACCAACAAATCAAAACTATTCTATTTACTAAGGACCCTTAAAACCGTCTTCTTACCTTTACCTAATTCTCTTTTCCCTTGGTCAGAATAATGTAGAGAAAAAACTAATGTAAAATCTTTAATTATATTAAAGTTATGAACAAAGCACTACTGGATTTAGTCTGTTAAAGTTTTTTTCTTCTAATCATGTAATAATAAATAATAATAATGATGATGACAGCAGATCTCTGAACGAAGCACTTGGTATTCACACATCTTGCACACACAAAAATCTTTGTTGATTTTTACAAATTAAGGTATAATGAAATTTTAGAAATTTAAAGTAAAAAAATAACAAACATTTATTGTGGTAAAAATTCTGATGTGCCTAAGAGTTTTTGCATAACACTGTAAATTAGATTATACCCAGACATCAGATCGTTCAGAACAATGAGCAGACCTTTTGTGTCTCACAGTGGGATCTTCAAGCTCGGTTAGTCCAGTCGGCTCGCTCACCAGCCGCTACCTACAATCAGGCTTTTGCATGGAAGGCTATGAAGGGGCTTCCAGTCCCCGCTATGGTTTCAGTGACCCCATCACAACTGTGACGTTTGAAGCCCCTGAACTACCAGAAGAGACCCTAATGGAGGTAAACACCAAATGTTCTGAATTTACTGCAACGATAAATTATTTTCTGTGAATCTGATGGTAGTATAAAGCAACTTGAATTTGTATACAATGCGGATTCAGGATCTTACGGTAGATCTCTCTCTCTCCACTACAGCAGGAACACACAGAGACTTTACGCAGGCTTCGGTTTATGCTGGACTTCACTCGCTGCATGGTGGAGGTGGCTGCCACCCGGGGTAGCGACGTGGCACAGTCAGACCCCTCCTCCACCAGCTTGCTCCAGCAACAGAGTCTGGTCGCCGACCAGATCAGCTCTCTGAGCCGAGAATGGAGGTGAGAAAGTCTGTAGCATCTCTAATGTCTTGATTATGAGTCATAGGCAGGGCCACAGGGAATCAGCGCAGCTCAGATTGCGTGTGGACCTGGTCATATGGCTTTATTTACTGTTACTAATGGACAGTAGAAGGAATAGGTCCTCCAAAAGGAAAGTTATGTCATGAAATAGTTACTCTTTAGGTTTATGAAATTTCTTTGTTTGGTTGAATGCTTGTAACCAAACAGTTCTTGTACCCCATTTACTACTATAGTAGAAAATGTAAAAAAAATTTTAAAATATCTAAATATCTTTTTCTTCACTATGGTGTCAATGGAGTTCTATAACTTTGTGGTTACAAAGCATCCTTCCAAATATCTTTTTCGGTGTTCATCTGATCAATTAAATGTTAACAGATCTGGAACATAAATTTGAAAATAATATTAATTTAAAAAGCTGTATTCGATAAGTGTGCATCAATGGTAATGTTTTTTTCTCAGCTATGCAGAGCAGTTGGTGCTTTATATGAAGATAGCAGAGCTTCTGTCATCTTCACTACAAACCGCCATAGATGGTATAAAGCAGGGAAAACTCTATCCCTCTACCACCGTCAAACAAGGTCAGCTGAGAAACTCTCATCCAGGCTCTCAGATTCATTGCTGAAATATGAAGTGAATGAGTGAAATTGTCCTTCTTTTCAGTTGTCAGGAGGCTGAACGATCTGTACAAGTCTAGTGTGATGTCCTGTCGGTCTCTGAACGCTCAGCTGGAGCGTTTCTTTTCCCGTAAACACAAACTCATGGACCACATCAACAGCATCACAGCCGAGAAGCTTCTCTTCAGTCACACTGTACAGATGGTAAGAGCACTTTGAATGTAATTTGATCAACTTATACTCCCGTTCAACTGTTTTGTTTGCGTGTCTTGGTCTTATAGGTGCAATCTGCTGCTCTAGATGAGATGTTTCATCAGGGTGAGTCTTCAGTCCAACGCTATCACACAGCTTTGCTTCTCATGGAAGGTCTGTCTCTCCTGCTCACTGAACAGACAGACATCCTCAGCATCAGCAAGTGTAAGTCATACCACATTTACTCTAAATATGATGCTATAAATGATGAAGTGCATTAACCAACATGATGTTCTTTGCAGGTAAGCAATGCATCGAACGCCGTCTCAACGCTCTGCAGTCGGGTCTTTGCGTGTAGAATCTCTCCCCACGATCCTTCAGGAATTATCTGCTTTCTATCTTGGTTTTTCACTCGCACCCCTGCGCATTTCTCTTTATGCTAAAGGAGGAAGCAGCTCTTTGATTGGACCAAGTTTTTGACTGAAAACTGATGTCATACTGATATGTTTGGAATTGATTCTCCTGTCACAACAGATAAAAGACATATTCTGTATTTATTCTGTCAATTACACAGTTCAATCTAATACAGACAGATGCACCTATACGTTCTGTCTAGTGTATAATACAAGATGACACATCATGTCACGTGTCCAATCTCATATGGGTCGATGGAACAGTATGTGTTATTATGGGTTGTGCAATTTGAGGTAATTGACAGTTTTACCCAGCAGTTCATTTTATTTCCAAATAACAGTAATTTTCTGCCTATTCACATCATGTGACAACACACATAGAAATGTTTTTTTAAATTATTTTGTGCATTTGGTGGAGTGTGCTTTGGGATTTTATTAGTTGATGTCACTTTGGTTGGTTGGCAAACTCGCAATTGTTTCGTCAGTTATGACGACTGAAAGAATGTTTGAAACCACCAAATGTAAATTCTGTGCATCTGTTGAATGTCGCAGCAGTTACCAAGGCCCCAATTCTCCTGTATTTTATTTGATCCTTCGATTACATTAAATAATATGACATGGCAATTAAAATGCATACAAAATTTGCCAATTATGTATACGACATTCCTTGTTGTGCAAAAGGAAACCGCATAAAGCCAGCAAAATATTGTGTAGCACTTTAGTGAATGTTTACCAAATAAGAGCATGTCAAATTCCATTTCCTCTTTACATATTTAAGTAATTATATTTGTGTGCGGCGTTCGGACATCTCTTATGATCTTATCGTTTGGTTTCTTTTTTTAATGTGTTTTACGTTGTGTTTGGCAATCATTTTTCTGAATGTAGCTCTGCTTTTTAAGTCAGCTTTGGATCAGCACAGAAAGGCAGATTTTCAGGTTATATCCGTCAATCATTTGTAACCCGATGGTCCGGATGAACTTTAATACCCATTTAAGTGTTTGTTTGAGACATAATGTACTTCCTGTGGGTTGTGCATGCATCATTGTTGTTAATGTCGCTGATGTGAGCAGGTCTGAAGGGCAGGTCTTATTATCTTAACAATAGACTGTTATAGTTCTCTGCACTGTTTGAGGATTCAGTTGGTATTTAAGCTAACGTTTAAAAGTGGACCATTTAATGTAAGCGCCACTTCGTAGAAATATTCACTGCTTTATCCTCAGTTGTGTTGTATATGAACAACGTGTTAATCTTTCAAGCTGTTTAAACATTATTTTAATGTGCCTTTGAAGAAAAAACTGAAACACTGAAAAAAGATATAGACTTAATGTACTTTTTTGTATATTGTTGTTGCTTTTGGTTGTTTTCTGATGGGTTGACTTTGACCAGGTTAAGATGAGTGAAATTGCTTTTAGTTTGTGTGTGTGTGGATGTGCTTGCGTGTTTAAGTACCATGTGTGGAATAAATAATAGTTACTTTGAATAAACTGAAGTGCAGTGTCATTAGAGTGTGGCACAAGTCGACCAATGTCTAATTTATGTTTCCAATGCCAGTCACCATAAAAGTGTGTGTTTTCTGTATCTATTGCATACATCTTAAAGTAAACCAATGTCAGCAAATTGACACGGTTGCACGTTTTGTTTTTCGCAAACTGAATGCTATGAGGATCTGCTTTGTGGTGTTTTTGTGTTGTCAAATGAAATGCACGCATTGGATGCATCATGACATTTTCAGTTTGAATGTAAGCTATATTCATAATCTCATTCCAACACTAAACTTTGCCATATGTGAGCTCACTATTTCTGATCACATCCTATTCTTCATATACATCTTGTGTGTAAATACAGACTGTACATGATTGCTTTTAGATTGTCTATATAATACAAGCATGAAGAATTGCTTTACATCATCCTATCCCAACCAAAGAAAAATAAAGTTCCCAATCATGTGTTCATTATTTTCTCTTGACCTGTAAAAATAAGATGTCATGCTCACATGTCTATATAAATATGCCAATAAACACTAAAAAAAGTGTTTTGTACACTGACCTGATGATACATTGTCTTTGATCATTCTGTAACACACAATGCATATTCAAAGCTGACACCCTGAGCCCACTCTTGGTATCAGAGGGATTCTGTGCATATCTGGCAACCCGTTCAGTTCTCGCGGCGCTCGGCGAGATGTGAAAGTTCATCCACTCCACGTGGGTGCACACACGGTACAGAAGAGATCATTGAGAGCTTTAAAGAAACTCTCGGGATTGATCGGTTCATGACATCAGACAGAAATAATAAAAACATAAATAAACGTCATAAAAGCAACACAATTCGTTTGTTAAAGATCCGCATCCTCAATACAGAGTTTGCAATGAAATGCTGAAATTTTGTCGGGTCTTCTCAACTTTATCAGGTCAGAGGTCAACCCTAACTTTCAGAAACAAAGGTAAGATTTATGTGTTTTGCTGCACGTTTAATGCTTGACAAACGCCCTGAAGGTGACATGTGTTTTAGGGTGGCCAGATCCCATTTTAGTCTCCTATGGGCTTTGCATAACTGGAAAAATGAGCCTGGATTCAACAGACAAAGGTCCAAAAAGACAAGCTGAAGATGCCTTGGATCCAGAAGAACATGAGGACAAGAAGCTCAAAGCAGATCAGAATGAGCAGAGGATTGACAGGAAGTACCCCAAGAAAAAGGTGGCATTGCTGATGGCATATTCTGGCAAGGGCTACTATGGCATGCAGGTGGGTTGCACATACATCCAGCAGACATCCATACATTAATATATGTCTTCGCTCATCTGCAATACGTCTCCAAGACGTCTTGAATCAGATGCATTCAGACCTCCAGATGGATGGATGCTCACCAGCTTCTCGGATGTTCAGGAGATGTTCTCCAGGGCCCGCTTTCATGAAACATCTGAATGCAAAAGCAGGTCCTAGGGACAGAATTCCAAGACAATTCTGAGAAATGTGAAACTTGTAAGGAGCACAGACAGGACTTTTAAGAGTCATAAGAGTTTCTTAAGCAGTGATGAAAATGGCAGAAGACAGATAGGGAGAAGAAATGTGTGGCAGACATCGGAAGACTGTGACATAATAAGATGCTAAAGATTAGATTTTGCAGGGATCATGTTTGTGATCAATGAAGTGTGTGTGTGTGTGTGTGTGTGTGTGTGTGTGTGTGTGTGTGTGAGTGTGAGTGTGAGTGTGAGTGTGAGTGTGAGAGTGAGAGTGAGAGTGAGAGTGAGTGTGAGAGTGAGAGTGAGAGTGTGAGTGAGAGTGAGAGTGAGAGTGAGAGTGTGAGTGAGAGTGAGAGTGAGAGTGAGAGTGAGAGTGAGAGTGAGAGTGTGAGTGTGAGTGTGAGTGAGAGTGTGAGTGAGAGTGAGAGTGAGAGTGAGAGTGAGAGTGTGAGTGTGAGTGTGAGTGAGAGTGAGAGTGAGAGTGAGAGTGAGAGTGAGAGTGAGAGTGTGAGTGAGAGTGAGAGTGTGAGTGAGAGTGAGAGTGAGAGTGAGAGTGAGAGTGTGAGAGAAAACGTTCGTATAGGAAATTTTGCACATGTAAATTTAAAGTGAAGGATTAGAATAGACCCTATACTTTAGGGCTGTAGCTATCGAATATTTTAGTAATCGAGTATTCTACCGAAAATTCCAACGATTAATCGAGTAATCGGATAAAATGTGTTTTTGTTTAATTAAAGTGTAATATTAAATATAAAAGAGAAAATAAGACTCTTGGGTCTCTAAAAATGAAGAACTAAGATTCCTTTTTTAGAAAACAATATTTTTATTTCTTAAATGCTTAAAATGCAATGCATACATCAAAAATAAACCTTAAATTATTACCCATTGCTCCTCTGTCTGTACTGTGAACAATGAAAATAATGTTGACAGATGAATTAAGTGCATTTAAGTGCCATTCATTTGGCGTTTTAATAAAAGCATTTTCTGAGATATAAAAACAAATTAAATTTATTTTCAAATTACTTTAAGTATCAAAACTTAGGCATACATTAAAATAAATAATAATACAAAAACACTTCCTTTTAGTCATGCAACTTAACTTTCAGAACTAAAAGTTAAGTAAAAGTTCTGAACATAAACAATTACTGTCTTGAAATGATTTGTAGTATTTAGGAGGCAAAAACACATGAACAAGAGTCCATGCATGGTTTCATACTGAGTGATTTAAACCAATTTATCTCGATGTGTGACGCTCTGATCCCAAACCTTGGATATTTTGAGTTTCTTCTCTTTGCTCATCGCCAGTGTTATCGCTCCCTTCCAATGAAAACACCGCTGACTCTTTGCGTCTCCTTCCGCTTTGTGTGTGACATAAACGCGTTGTGTCACGTTAAAAAATCATCGCGACAGAATCTGATGTGAGCTTTAAATTAAATTAAAAGAAGCTTCGAGGTAGAGGAATTTGCCTCGATCATTTTTTGTAATCGAGTAACTCGAGTTACTCAAGGAATCGTTTCAGCCCTACTATACCTAAAATCACTCTTGTTTTTTTCTTCTTGGTAAACAAACCAATCACAGTCTTCAAGAGATTGTGTCATACATAAAAACAAAGTTTTTATCTTTCCCTAACTCAGAGTTGATCTCAGATTGGTCATGAATCGCTCTTAAGCTAAGACTCCTACGTAAAAGTTTTCAAGCTTAATTAAGAGTTTTCTGAGTACCTGTGCTTTCTGAATACCTCTCGACTAACTTTTGTGTTTTCCATCCAGAGAAACGCGAAGAACTCTCAGTTCAGGACCATCGAGGATGAATTAGTCGCCGCTCTCGTAAAGGCAGGATGCATTCCAGAGGGCCATGGAGAAGAGATGAAGAAGATGTCTTTCCAGAGATGTGCGCGGACGGATAAGGTAACGATGAGTGTTTTCTTGATGAAAGGTTTTCTTAAGGGAAATATCTCTGATCTGGTGCTTTTGCTCTTACAGGGCGTTTCTGCGGCAGGTCAAGTTGTGTCTCTGAAGCTGTGGATGATTGACAACATCTTGACCAGCATCAACACCCATCTACCACCATGCATTAGGATTTTAGGTACTGCTGCCTTGAAAAAAAGACCAAAAACTGATGATTTCCCGCCCCAAACTTGTATACATTTCTATATTCGGTTGAAGGTATAGAAAGATATTTGGAAGAATGTTAGAAACTGAGATTTCTGTGGCACCATTGACTAATATAGTAGAAAACATTAAAATTTTTGTTTTTTGAAGACATTTTAACGACTAAGGAAAACAAACTGATTTACAAAGAATGTAGGTAACCAAACACTAAAAAGCAATGCAAGTAAACGGGTGACAGTTTCCAACATTCTTTAAAATATCTTCTCTTTTGTTCCTCGGAAGAAAGTCATACAGGTCTAAAATGGGAAATAAGAATGATTGTGAATAATGGTGGTTTTTATTTTTGGGGTAAACTACCCTTTAACAAGATGTGTTATGTGTTATGGTCGTCAATGAGTGCCTCAAAAATCTCAGTTGTTAACATTCTTCCAAATATCATATTTTGGTGATCCTCGTCTTTTGTTTTGTCTCTTTATCAATGGCCTCCTTTGTACATCTTACCCAATTGCAGGTTACCGAAAAGTCACGGGTGGTTTCAATTCCAAAAACAACTGCGATGCCAGAACGTATTCATACATGCTGCCCACAATCACTTTCTCTCCCAAAGACTTTAATCAGGAAGACACGTCATTCCGTATAAGTTCAGAGACCCTTCAGAAGGTCAACCGTTTGTTTGGCCTATACAAAGGAACCCATAACTTCCACAACTTCACCTCGCAAAAAGGTCCCCGGGACCCCAGCGCCAAGCGCTACATCACCCATATGTCCTGTGGGGAGCCCTTCGTAAAACAGGAGGCCGAGTTTGCAGTCATCACTGTCAGAGGCCAAAGCTTCATGATGCATCAGATCCGGAAGATGATCGGTCTGGTGATAGCGGTGGTCAAAGGATACGTTGCTGAGGAGGTGATCGAGAGGAGCTGGGGGGACGCGAAGGTGGATGTTCCCAAGGCGCCTGGGCTGGGATTGGTGCTGGAGCGAGTGCACTTTGATCGCTATAACAAACGTTTTGGTGGAGATGGGATCCATGAGACTCTGGAGTGGACTGAGGAAGAAGCTGATATTGCTGAATTTAAGGACAAGCACATTTATCCAAGTATCGTGGAGACTGAACTCAATGAGAAGTCAATGGTGAACTGGATGGCCACACTACACATCCATGATTTCGAAGCGACAGTGACAGGAAACCAAGAGCGCAAAGTAGGTATTGAATGAAGAATGAGCCACCAAAATAAGTCGATTTGAAATGCATTAATATAATGTTTTAAGACATATTGTAACCAGAACATGTCGTGCTATGTGTTACAGGATGAAGACGATGATGGAAATACATCTGACTGAATGACTGAGCAGCAATGTTTTTTTTTATTTTATCTGGATTTTTCGCTTAAGTTTCCTAAAGAATTCAAATTCCGAAATAAAATTCTTTTATATCAAATCTTCTCTCGTTCTCATGTAAAATATTGTGTGTGTGTGTTTGTGTGCGTGTGTGCGTGCGTGCGTGCGCGCGCGCGCGCGTGTGCACAATTCTACGCATTGTTACTGCTAATTTATAAAAGTTCAAGAGTTTCTTGTTATTCGTTAGAGTTTACTGATAAACCTCTGATTCCTATATTTCAAAAAGAATGTACACTGAAATCACAGTGTCAAGTGAAAATAAAGCTGAAAATGAAAATTGTCATTTTTTTACACTTTTAAAGCCGCATAACTTTCCTTTGCAAAACTCAAATGCAGATAATTTGAAGAATGTTGGTAATCGACAAATATTGGTTTGTAGGAAGGATTTTGTTCATCGCTGGTCATTTTTTAACCACAATGAAGCCGTTTTACAGATTTTTTACACTATTTGGTGATTTTCAGAAGTATTCTTTATTTTAAAAAATTAAATTAGCAATATACATTTTAGTTAAAACTGTTCGGCGGTTTGGTACATGATGATTAAGATGTGTTACTACTTTTTACTATTATATACTATTTTTGAGTACTGATTTTTGTGAGCACAAACTAATAAAATTACAACAGCTTGTTTATAACTAAGAAATATGCTTCAAACATATTATAAAATATATCAAACTTAATACGGTTGTCATAAACAAAAGCACAGAGTTCGGTCAGTTTGGGTCTATTTTAACAAACACAATACCTATTAAACTAGTTAAGATGATTTTAATGCTTGTTTATTTATTCAATAATTATATTAAAGGTAATTTTAATATATATATATATATATATATATATATATATATATACATATATATACTTGTTTTATTTATTTATATATATATATATATATATATATATATATATATATATATACATATATATACTTGTTTTATTTATATATATATAATTTATTTATTTATATATGTATATATATATATATATATATAATTTATTTATTTATATATGTGTGTATATATATAAATATATATATATATATATATATATATATATATATATATATATATATATATATATATATATATATATATATTAATATATAATATTAATATATATATATATATATATATATATATATATATATATATATATATATATATATATATTAAATAAGAACAGTTTTAGTACAATATAAACAGATGTGATCATAATAAATAAATGTTAGTGACCTCACTCTGCCTCAAGGGGGCGCCGTCACCCATTCACCAACACTAAACGCCCCTGAAGGAGAACCAACATGGCGCCGTCCAAGGACAACAACGTGAAGAGAGGCGAGACGAAAGAAAAGAGTCAGATTTCCTTCAATAAACTCATAAATGCTCAATCCGAGCGTGTACTGCAAAACAGAAAACATGCTAATGACATATTCGACATCATTGAATATTTACAGGTTTGTGTTTATATTTTTTAAAGTGAAAGTGTGGATCTCATCTTTAAACTCTTTTATTTTTTCAGTCGGATAAAGAAAAAGAAATCCTGTGTGCATCTAATGCCTGCTGCAGAATCTTCTGTGAGCTCTTGGAGAGAGGAGAGCTGTATGTGGGTCAGTTGCCTTCAGAAGATGACATCACAAAAGGTAAATTTACATGTGTTTACAAGATTTATGTTACACACCTGATAACATGTCCTGATGTTGGTGATTTGATTTATAGATTCAAATATTTTAACTAAGTTTAGTGTTTGACATTAGGATCTAATGGTGCTCTTTTAGTACCAGATGCCATCACATCATCTGTTGAGACCCACAAAGAAACATCCTCAAAAAACTAAAATTCTGTATTATTTACACTGCTTTGTGTTGTTTTCATTTCTTTGTTCTGATGAACACACAGAGAGATATTTGGAAGAATGCTGGACAGTTGGTTAGCCCTTATAACTAACAGTGTAGGAACATTATGTCAGATTTTCTTGTTCTGTTGTCAGGTCACCTTTACTTATATAGTGCTCTAACAAAATACATTGCATCAAAGCAGGTGAACAACATTGATTAGTCTAACAGTGTGTCAATAGTGCAAAATGATAGTTAAAGTGACGTGACACACAGGAAAGTATTGTGACTCATACTCAAAATTGGTGCTCTGCATTTAACCCATCTAAAGTGCACACACACAGTAAAGAACACACACACACCGACCGTGAACACACACCCGGAGCAGTGAACACACAAAAACCATGAACACGTTTATATTTACATTTATTCAGTTATGCTTTTATCTTAACACGTATCATACAGTTGTCAATCATCACTGCAGGGCAATGGGGGTAGGTGCCTTGCCAAGGGACACTTCAGGCATTGCTGATAGTGAGATTCGTACACGCAACCTTCCCCTTACACGTCCAACTCTCTACCGCTATACCATGACTGACCCTCGACTGACCCACACACCAACCGTGAACACCCGGGGCAGTGGGCAAACATTTATGCTGCGGTGCCCGGTGAGCAGTAAGGGGTTCGTTGCCTTGCTCAAGGACGCCCAAGTCATAGTATTTCTGGCTAACCTCGGGTTATTTGTCAAACTCTCTAAACATTAGAACATGACTTCCCCGGCCTTTGAATTCCCCCCTTAAGGCAGTTCTTCGTTGAATTCAGTGATGTCATCTCTGATCAGTTTAAATAGTGTCTGCGCATTCATTTCCCATCAAGTCAATGATATCGCTGTGAATGAAGAGACCAAAACCAAGCAAGCTAGAGGCGACAGCGGCAAGGAACCAAAACTCCATCTGTGATAGAATGGAGAACGCACCTTGGGAGAAACCAGGCTCAGTTGGGGGGCCAGTTCTCCTCTGACCAGACGAAGCCATCAGTTCAATTCCAGGCTGCAGCAACACAAAATACATTTTAAAGAATGCAGGCCAGCAAAAAGTAATGGGAAGCTTTTATCTACTATTTCACCTACTATGGTTGTCAATGGGTCAGAGAAAAGCATCTGTCCAAATATCTTTCTCTTGTTCAACCAAACAAAGAAACAGATACAGGTTTAAAAATCAACTAGAGAGTGGGTAGTTAACAGAATATTTTTTGGGTAAAGTATCCCTTCAAAACCAGTTTAGTTCCTATAAATCATGGACCTTTTTATAATGATTTATATTGGTTTTCAGCAGGAACAGCACCTTACTTACTTTAAACACATTTATTGTCGTATTTATCATTTCAGGTGATCGCAGTGCCGAAGAAAAGTATAAGATATTCATGAGACACCGTTACAACAACTGTGTCGAGGTTCTGCTTGAGAATATAGGCCACAGTGGTTTTCAAGTGAAGGTGAGAGATTGTGCTATGTGTTACTGGAAAACATTTTCTTTTATGCAGGTGAATGTGGATCTGCATCATTGATAGATTTGAAGATGAAGTAATATTAATGTCTAAATTAGGACCGCATTGGTTTTTCAGGAGAGTTCACTTTGCGCAGTCATGAAATTTGTAGCCGCCGAGGGCAAACATCCCCTCCAGGACCTGGAATGGAGTGAACATTACAACTTTCCCAGAAAGCTTATACTGGTAGGTTGTCTAACTATGACACGTTTTGAGGACTAAATATAGGAATAACTTATGTTTATTTTCCCACGAACAGACTCTTGTGAAACATCTTCTCTCAGAGAACGAGGACATGTCCATGCTTATCTCCAGATTTCAGGAGTTTCTGGAGATGGATGATGTGCGGTATTACGTCATGACTTCTGTACGAGACAACATCACCAGAGTCATGGGGCAAAACAAAGGGGTATTGAAAATGTTCACGTTCCCAAATATTTGTTAGAATTAAAACTTGTCCTTTTTGGGTTTCTTTAATAGTTCAAATTTCTTTTTTTGTGTTTGTTCCCATGATTGTAGGCTGTGATTCCAGTATATCAGAACAATGTTTTCACACTTCTCTCATCCATCAACATCCCCAGTCAAGCATCAGAAATGACCAACTTCATTGTGAAACAAGAGAGTGAGTTTGTGGATTTTAAATTAGTTCGATTTGAAAGAGCAAACTTTTAATTTGATATTATTTACTGGCTTTAGCAAAACATGAGGATTGGAAAGCTTCCAGATTAAAGGTAAGTGCGTTCTTCTGTTGCCTTTTAAATATACAAATTTCATGTGAGTGAAATCTGAGATCTGTTTTGTAGGAGCACAAGAGGGCCTATGAACAAATGTGGCAAGTGTTTCTTAAGTACAAGGTAAAAGTACTTTCACGTTTTGGATTTATTTATGAAGTTCCTTTTGGCAGATGTAATACGTTCGTTTGATTTTTCATGGGTAGTTACCTGGAAGCATGTACAAGAAAATCCTGGTTATCCTGCATGAATCTATAATGCCGCAGATGAGTGATCCCACACTCATGATTGACTTCCTGACAGCTGCGTATGACATCGGTGAGTCTGTGAATTTCAACCAACCTGCTTTTTAAGTAAAATCATCATCAACATCATTTTAAACACCTCTGTTTGTTATCCAGGTGGAGCGATCAGTTTGTTGGCTCTGAACGGGTTATTTGTCCTTATACACGAGCATAATTTGTAAGCATTAAAGCCAAGAGATTTAAAAGAATACAGAGTGAAAGCATGACCTAACGTTTACTTGCTATTTCGTTTCGCAGAGATTATCCAGATTTCTATAAGAAATTATACAATCTTCTGGAGCCCACAATTTTCCATGTTAAATACAGGGCACGCTTTTTCCACCTTGCCAACATTTTTCTTTCCTCAACGTAAGTTTGCTTTTTCTTTATATTATTATAGTTATATATAATAACGAAAATTTTGCGCACAGTCAGGGTAAAGTATTATTCTTGTATCCAGTTTTATATCAATTTATTTGCCCTTCTCACTGTGGTCTGACAGACATTTGCCAGTTTATCTTGTGGCAGCTTTTGTAAAGCGACTGGCTCGTCTGGCACTCACGGCGCCACCCACTGCTCTGCTCATCGTACTGCCTTTTATCTGCAACCTCATTCGCCGACATCCATCCTGCCGAGTAATCATTCACAGGCCGAGTGCAGCTGAAGGTATTAGTTTGCTGATTCTTATGGTCTTCACAGATATAACAGTGACATTGATCTAATAGTATAATAGACAATGTAAACTATTGCTGGTGTTACAGAACCATGTGAGGACCCATATGTGATGGAAGAAGAGGACCCAGCCAAGTGTAACGCTCTGGAGAGCAGCTTATGGGAGATAAAGGTAGGATTGTTATTAATAAACACAGACGTAAATTCGAATCAATTAAATCAAAACAAAATCAAAACCTAACAGAGACCTCTTCAATTGCTTGTAAGCAAAGAATTCTTGGAGTCCATTGACTCACATAGTTGAAAAAAATAAAAACCAGTTTACTCCACTACATTCTTCAAAATATTTCATTATACATTCAACAGATCAAAAAATTAAACTACTACTATTATAGTCAGCAGAGTCCATGAATCATTTAATTCGTTGCATACTGGACAATTCCAGCGCTATGGACGTGACATTTTTGAAATGTTGAAGTGAAATAAAAACGCTCTTGAAATGCAGTTTTTGTAAGTAAACTGAATTTTTTTTTATATTACACACATCCTTGTTTATTACTTAAGAATTAGAAAATGAACAGTCATTGCACCAGTTTTGTATTTAAAAAACGGGAAATAATCTTGCATTATGGACGTGATAAAAAGTACAGGGAGACAAAAACTTCTAAAGATTTACGTGAATTAAATTGTAATAACCAGATTTTAAAATATCCAACAAATGGCCAAAGGATAGCTCTTTATAGAACATAAAATAATTATAATGTTTTAATTTTATGTGTCCATTTATGAGCAAAATGTAGAGTTATGGATGTGACAATCCTGAAAATAGACTATCACTTGACTTTGAAAAATAATGATTAAAAAATCAATAAAAAATGCCCTAAAATTTAAAGAGCGACCTCACATCGGAATAACCAAACGTTTACATCTGTGCAACAAGTATCCCAAAAATCTTTTCTAACCTACTCACTCTATCAAAAAAAAAACAAAATAAAAAAAAAACCTTTTGTAACTTCTCTCTCTGTGTAACTTGGTAGCATTGTTGTATTCCGCTATTTACCGCTTCATTGTCTCCTCGACTATTGTAAGTCGCTTTGGATAAAAGCGTCTGCTAAATGCCTAAATGTAAATGTAAATGTAAAAAACCTCGATATTTTCATGGGAAGGTTTACATTTTCACGGAAAATGCCCTACTGTCAAATATCTTTCTTTGTGTTCATCAGAACAGAACAACTGAACAGATTTGAAACGACTCAAGCGTCACAATTTCAATTATCGATTATAGTATGTCTGTATTTGTAGACGCTGCAGAAGCATTACCATCCGGATGTGTCCAAAGCTGCCATGTTGATAAATGAGCCACTATCAGAATCAGAAAAAGACATCAGCGATCTGCTCGAACTCTCGACATTCGAGGTGCGTGACAAATTCTGTGACCTCAGCACGATTCGTGAATTTCCTTAGTAACATTTTTCAGGTGTTTTTGTTCTATTAACTTAATCTTGACCCGTTTTTTCCAGCTGATGCAGCAAGAAATAAAGGCGGAACGGAAGACGGTGCCGCTGGAGTTCGACGCTGCCACAGAGCTCCTGAGGAGTTCTAGAGAAGTCCTCGGCGTGCACTTTTCTCTAGAATAACATTGGCATATCTGTTATTTGATGTCTGTTTCATTTTATATTACATAACTCAACGTGTGCATGATCTGTGGCGTTGCTTTGGCCATTCAAAAAGAATAAACACTGTTTGCCCATGAGTCTTTAGTACATGTTTTTTGCTTCTTACACATTATCTGCATTTACATTTACTGTCAGAAGCCAAACAGACCTTTAGAAGTCAGTGAGGTATAATAAAATAGACCTTTGGCAGATGAAATCAAAATTAAATTGTGTGAACCTCTTCCAAACATGAGTACAACAACCCTTGTGGTAAAGCTGCTGTCGTGTGTCTGCAGGCCGGTAGGTGTCGCTGCCTCAAATGAATCTCCTGACCACCAAACAGTAGAACAAGTGACTCTCTGCGCAGACCTATCCATATATGACGCGCACATACCGCGAGAGCTCGGTATCAGGTTGGTTCTCGCGAATCTTCGACGTCACACCCTGCACAGTCTGCGCAGCGCTGCTAGAAGTCCCACAGCTGAACTTGTCTTCTTCACTGATTCCTTGGTAAAAATGTCAGCCGAACGTCTCGCAAAGATCCCCGAGGTGGATTTAGATCCGAACGGCGTGTTTAAATATGTCCTCATACGAGTGCACAGTAAAACAGACGAGCAGTATGTTGATATTGTGAGAGGATATGCGTGGGCCGAGTATCATGGTAAGATGTTTGTCTGTCTGTTTGTTTGTTTGTCTGTTTGTTTGTTTGTCTGTTTGTTTGTGTGGTTGGTTGGTTGGTTGGTTGGTTTGTATTTGCTTGGTTTGTTTGGTTGTTTGTTTGTTTTGTTTGTGTGTTTGGTTGGTTGTTTGTTTGTTGGTTTGTATTTGCTTGGTTTGTTTGTTTGTTTGTGTGTGTGTTTGGTTGTTTGTTTGTTTGTTTGTTTGTTTGTTTGGTTTGTTGGTTTGTATTTGCTTGGTTTGTTTGTTTGTTTGTTTGTTTGTTTGTGTGTTTCTAGCATCATTTGGAGTAAACATTCTCTGCATGGTTTGGCTCACAGATATTGAATTAACAATGACCATTAAAATGTGTGTTTTTAATATTAATTTAAAATTTAGCACACCCAGCTTCCATTGAAACCAATGCAATCCCCATTGGAGAGTTTGTGACCCTGCCCATAAAAACCCAGTTTAACATTTTTTAATTTATTTTTATTTATCATCATTCTACATAATGTCAAGAACATTATGTTAAATATATCATCTTGATAGATTTAATATTGAGGAAGAATGAAAGATAAAACTTCTTATGGTGCTCTGATGCTCATAATTTGGTTTTTAGATTTTATGGTTTAAATTTAACTTTGCATTGTTTGTTGACTGTTTACAAACAGTGTTTCCAACAGGAAATGCATATTTAGCTATTCAAAAATAAGTGTGCCTTAGTAGTGCACTTTATATACATTATATTGCGAAAGTATCCGCTCACCCGTCAAAAGAATCAAACTTCATGCCAAGACATTTCAGATGTCATTCCATGCTTCCCAACTTTGTGGAACAGTTTTGAGCCATCCCCTCCCTCTTAGGTCATGAGCAAGATCCATAAGGACATGGATGACAGAGTCTGGTGTGGATGAACTGTCCGGACCTCAACCCAATAGAACACCTTTGTGATGAATTAGAGCTGAGACTGAGAGTCAGACTTTCTCGTCCAACATCAGTGTGTGACCTCACAAATGCTCTTCTTGAAGAATGGTCAACATTTCGATAAACACACTCCTTAACCTTATGGACAGCCTTCCCAGAAGAGTTGAAGCTGTTATAGCTGACATCCTATTGAACTCTATGGATTAGGAATTCACTTCAGTTCATATGAGAGTCAACGATTGAATACTTTTGGCAACATAGTGTACATAAGACTGTTTTAATCGATTGCTTCTGGGTACATTAGGTATGCACCCATTCCATAACTTGTTTCGGTATCAGGTCCGATACTGAGCTCATGCACTCGTCTCGTACTCGTAACAACCGACTGATACCAAAGGCAGACACCTGCTGACATCATCTGCAGGACTTTAATTGCAATGATACCCCGGCTGCAGCAGAAGAAATAATTTTTTGGTTGTTTCTTTCTTTTTTATTTATTTTATATTATTATGCACTTGGTTTGATTACAGCGATTATTAGATATGTTTGTACTTTGACAACCTTGTGTCTAACGGGAAAAAAGGTTTAAGCTACAGTTGTTATAGAATTATAGAGAAGCTGTATTGGTGAGTAGCAAAAAATATTGGTACTCAGCCTTAAAAAATTTTCTATATAATGTGTGACTGTGTAATTAGCTTTAAAATGTTAATAAATATGCGCATGCACACACACACACACTGATTTTTAAAAATTATTTAATCATTAAATATTTTAATTGTTTAATTATTCGTAAATGTAAATACTTTTATCTAAATACATATACATGTATGTGTACCTTTTTATGAATTAATTAACATAACTCTTTGTCATCAAAAGAGCTCTTATATACAGTTCAATGTATGCTTTCAAAAGTTTGTTAATAAACTTATCAAGCACATCTTTATAACACATTTCTTCCTCACTAAAGCTGATATATATGACCGTGTTGCTGAAGAGCTGGAGACAGCAGGAGGAGTAGATTGTGAATGTCTCGGAGGAGGTCGTATCAGACATAACAGCGCAGAAAAGAAGATCCATGTCTATGGCTATTCCATGGTACGTTCTGTGAAAATACATCAGTTTTGCTGGAAGGAATAGCACAATAATTACATTTGTTTTCTGTGTTTCAGGGCTTTGGAAAAGCCAGGCATGCTGTTTCTACCGAGAAAATAAAGATTCAATATCCAGACTATGAAGTTACATGGGCGGATGAGGGGTATTGAGTAGATTCCTATAGCCGGAATAAACTTTTCTTAACAGAGCAGTTAACTGTTTCAAGTTGTGCCAAGAAAGAACAGAAATTAGAAGAACAGCCTTAACAAGATCAGATTTGGATGCATAGAACATGTCCTTCTCAAATTTAGATCATGTTTTATAACGTTGGAAGTTTATGTATTTCATGGCAACCTATGAACAGTTATATCCTGAAAAGGTAGTAAACTGACAGGAGGCACTCAGAAAAGTCCCATTACTTTTTATAATGCATTATAAATTATTGTGCTTAAATACGCCATATAAAAATCTTCAAGTCACAATCCTGAGGTTATAAACGTGACAATTCTTACTGCATCTGCTTGTCAGCGTTTTTATTTAAAAAAATCTCAACGTTACGAAATGGTTATCAGTAGCACAGAACAAGATTGACTGAAGCATTGAAACTATTCATATATCATTTAAGGAAACATCATTAAGGCTGTTATTTTAGTTCAACTTATTAAGACAGTTTTGTATTTCAGTTATGGTGAAATACAGAAATGGATTTCAGACTACCATTGTCTAATAAATTTCTCTATTATGCAAATACTGCTTGTTTTATTACATTGTTTTTTGTAAGTAAAGAAAATAAAAATAAAATTTGTCATTTAGTCACTTTTGAGATGGTCCACATTTTTAAACATTACTTTGTTCTGATACTTGGAGAGAAAGATATTTGGATGAATGCCTGTATGTAGTAGAAAATAATCTAAATTTTTTGTTCGGTGTATATTTTGAAAATATAGGACTAAAAACTTTCTAGTGTTCTTTTGACTTCTAATGTAATTTTTTCCTACTTTAGAAGTTAAACTGTTAGGTTACAAGCATATTTTCAATCCTCTTTCGCTGTAGTCATCTAAAAGAAATGTATACCGTTTTGTAGAGTAATTCTTGAAATGAACTTTTATGTGAATCATCCCTTTATCTAGCAGAGGTTACAATTTTGCCACTATGTAATTTCAGAATGAACAGTGAATTCTTGTTAAATAGTTACTTCTTTAGATTGAGCTTGGAGAAAGAAGCAAACAGAGCTCTTTGTGTCTTTCTGCATGGAGTAATGTTGTAAAGAAGGTTGAGTTTTATTAGATCAGGAACTCGTCTTGGGGTTAAAACATAAAGTCCATTTGTTATCTCTATGTGAGGAAGGAAGGTGAAGTTAATAACTTCACATTTGGTGGGACAGCTTTTGTTCACAGCTGACTGAAGCAAACTCTTGTTCTGTCACCTGGGATCAATGGTACCTGGAGTTAAATAATGGGCAAAAAACAATGGATCGTCTTACTGGGTCTTTGGCTAAATATCTGCCAGTGTGGTGAGATGTCTTCTTAAATAAGTTTTTTTTTTTCATTTTTCTGTTCTGCGATTGCCTATATAAGATCCCTGCTACTGAACACTGTTATGTCAGGACAGTACAGTACTGTTGGGAATCACATAGATATTTCTATTAATGAACTTAAACATATTATTATATATAATTCCTGAAGATGAGTAGAGATTGTGTTCTGGTTAGCAATGCAATAGATGATAAAGTGATTTTGTTAACTTTTTTTGCGTTGTGTCAGAAATGTCATTGGACATGACCGCACAGTCTTGTGTATCAGAGACCTTTGACTGTGGTGTTGCCACTTCTGTGCTGGAATACTAAAAAGACCTTTGTGACAACCTGACCCAGTGGATGTCTCTATTCTTTTGGTTCGCTTTGACCTGGTTCAAACCTAAATTAGACCAAACTTCAAATTTATAAAAATGGGCTTATTACAGTTGCAATATTTAACCTCTAACAAAATATTAGAGTCAATTCCAAATTTTCATTTAATCAGCATTTCAACATGCATGGTTCTATTTCAGTCGAATTTATGTCATAAAAATATAATCATCGATCATTTCCTAATTATATATTAAAGAAGACTATAATATAAATTGAAAATAGATATTAACCTATGATGTTATCTTTACAATGTTTACGGTCTGAAAAAAATACAGAGCATCTTTTTGTTATTTTGTTATCTCTTTTTAAGTTTTCATTTTTTTTTGCAAAATTTTTTTTTTAATCCAGGACAAATAATGTTAAGTGTTAACAGAATAATATAGAAATATAAATATCTACCTAAACACATACCTTTAGTAAATTCAGATAAATAAACACATGACATGATGTCTATTCTCTAATTTTTTTCTTCTAATCTCCATGCAAGTATTGAAGACATTTAAACATTCTATAATTAAAGTAATTACAACCCAGATTATATTTATCAGCCATAGTGTTATTAAACAAATGCTCTTTATTGATGTCATTTAAAATAACATTTTAAAGATATAATAAATTATATTTAAGCTTATAAAATAAAATTAATGTACAAAATATATTCAAGAGTTTTTATTCTTGTTTGGTAGTAATCGCATTCGGGCGTGCTGGCTGCACCATAGAGAATAGATGTGACTTTATTTGTGTCTGTGAAGACTGTAGTGATGAGCAGGACTGTGGTAAGCTTATCATCTTACATACGCCACACATCATATTCTACATTTGAAATGATGTTTCCTATCTCTGTAATTGTTTTTGCTTCTTTGTGATCAGGTTACAGTGGATCAGGCTTCATGTGTGATTTTGAGCACGAGGGAATGTGTGGATGGACTGTCAGTTCGGATGAGGGCGGGTACAGGTGGCAGAGACAGCAGAGAGGACAGACTCTGCCTGACAGCGGGCCTTCCTCGGATTACACCACAAGCACTTCCACAGGTATACAAAAGACAATGGGTCCTCTCAAATATTTGTTTGTCTATAGGTTTTACATTGTATGCTTGTTTTGTCACAGGCTGGTTTATGGCGGTGACCGCTGTACATTCAGAGTCTCCCAGAACTGCTGTGTTTGTATCCCCCAAAATAAAACATTCATCCCCGACCTGTCGCATTCGACTCAGATACTTCATCTGGGACGCAGGTCCACATATACATCCATTATGTTATTAATGATGAATAATGAATTCAAGATGAAAACATTCTTTTCAATTCAAAATTCACATATTGCAGGTCACACAAACCTCGGCGATGCCCCTCTGTGGGGATCGGTGAGGACCACTGATGGTGCACTGTCTGTGGTGTGGAGGCCGGAGGGTACTAGTGTCCGTGCCTGGAGGGAGGACACTATCTACCTGGGTCGAATCCCTGGACCTTTCCAAATCCAGTTTCATTCCACACGCACAGAAGGGAAACAGGGAGACGTGTCCATCGATCATCTGGAATTCTTAGACTGTGCCCTGCCAGGTAAAGTTACTGGACAAAAAGATGTCATATCATTATGATCACACCATTAGGGAAAAGCATGTTTTGATTCTCCCCTCTCAGTTCCATCTGAAAGTGGTTCATGCCTTCCTGGTTATGTGAAGTGTAAGAACAACGGCTGTGTGGAGGACTATAAGGTATGTGATGGCACGGATGACTGTGGTGATGGAACAGATGAAGGGAACTGCGGTGAGACATTAAGAATCTGATTTTCCTGAAAATTTGACTCCATTATTTATTATTGACTAATTTATTTAGTATAATTTTTTTTCTTATGCACAGAGCAGTATTTGAGTTGTAACTTTGAGAATGACCTTTGTGGGTGGGACCTAAGAACATTTTCATCCCTGATTTGGACAAGGACCAATCAAGAAAATATATCGTTGTCTGAGCCTCTGAAAGGACCTGGGAGAGACCACTCGACCAATACAGTAGCAGGTCAGGATTGTGGAATCCATTTTTAGGGGGATTATTAGCTCATATGTATGGGGTATGTCACTCAAACATGGTATAATGTCAGGAATTACTCTATTTCAAAACCTATAAAAAAATGATGTGTTCTTTCCGACATAAAGACATATTTATAAGAATGATGGCAACCTGAATTCTTTAATACTTTAAAATATATGCAAAAAACCTCAGTGCTGCCCGAGAAAGCTTTGTTGATAACATTCTTCCAATCATTTTTCATTGTGTTCAACTAAACAAAGACATTTACCAAGGTTTGACATACATGACAGATTTTTTTTAGTGGACTATCCCGTTAATATATGCCTAGCATTGTGTCTGAAATGACAAACCCTGACTCATGTTGAAAGCTTTGTTGTTGAATGAACTCTCTTCAGGAAACTTCTTGTATGTAACCAAACCGGATGTATTGGAGAGTGACTGGACACACTTTCAAAGCCCTCCTCTTGCACCAACCAATCAAACACATCCATGTCGGGTTTGTATTCGATTCCACATGTATTCATTAGACTTCAGACATCATCAGCAATTAAGAAAGTGTCAAAAAAACAATTGATACCATGACTACAGATGGTGATGTATACACACCAGTTTGGTCGTGTGTCCGGAGGACTGTCAGTGTTGGTGGCAGAGAAACAGATCTATCCTGTATGGAAGCGTGGAGGTTCGCTCGGGGATCTGTGGGTAAAGGCAGAGGTGGAATTTGTAGTCAATAGCCCCTTTCAGGTAGGACATCATGGCACTTTTGCAGTCAGTTCCATGATGTTTTTCCTACTTAAACAGCTGTGTTTGTGTTTCACCAACAGATTCTTTTTGTGGCGGCCATACGAGACCAGGAGTACGGAGGAATCGCTGTTGATGACATTGTGTTATCTCCTGAATGCCGCTTAACCAATGGTACCTCTATTTCGTCTGCAAAGTCATTTTCAGCCTTGATTTCAAAGTTACATTCTTTTTATTACCATGCATGTAGAGTCAATGCCATGGCCAGATTTTCCAGAATCTCCCAGTAACCCCTGTACAGAGGAGAGTAAGATCTGTGACTTTACACCAGATTGTGAGAATGAAGATGATGAGGCACGATGTGGTGAGTATTTTCTAAGGGGTTGACTTTTTAAATTAAATTAAATTTCGTTTCATTTAAAATTCCATTTATTTCATTTCATTTACCTGGGCAAGAAAAAAAAACAATGTTTTTTTCATTTAACTGGTTTCATGCCATAATTTGATGGGATTTTTATATTACTACTTATTATTAAATAATGTTTTGTTGCATGAAAAACTTCATGGCGCCTCTAATTAAGTGATCTGATACTACAATGTGGGGAACATTTTGGTTGGATAAAATTGAACGTAATTTTATTTAATTGAATTATTTATTTTTGTTATTATTACTTTTATATTATTTTATTATGCAAGTAAAACTATATGGAACTTGAGACTTGTGATCAGAAAACACAGAAACACTACAATGTCCGTTTTATGTTTTATGATATATATTTTATACATCTGAATATTATTATTGTTTATAATTATGGTGTGTTTGCAGGGGACTTTCTTTATGTGAACGGCAGCTCTGGTTGGACAGATACCAGCATAGGGAGTCAAGCCTGGGATCTAAAACTTGAGTATCAAAGAAATGCCATCAAAGGTAAAAAAAAAAACATTTGGGCCCCATTGTGATTTTATCGCATACAATATTTTATTTATGCATTTTTTGATTTCATTTAGAGGAGTTCCTGTATGTGACTTCTGCCCCTGGGCAACAGCTAACTGATGCCCAAACTCGAACACCTCTCTTGGGCCCTTCAGGTCCTGAATGCACCCTACAGTTCTCCTACAGTCTCAATGGCAGTAATCCACATATCGGTACAACATAACCTACTTGCTGTCTTATTGTTGAAAGATCTTTCCTCAAGGGATCATAAGATTGTGTGTTCTTCATTCGGCAGGTGAGCTTTCATTGTATGTTGTAGACAGTGTTTTAGGAACATTGCCTGCGCTGTGGCAGTTTGCGGGGAGGACCAATGAGATTGCAGATGTTTGGATGAAGCAGGATGTATATGTTGGAGCCAGAAAAAATCGCTTTCAGGTACTGGAAGTTCTGACCTAATGGTTTGATGTCACTGTTTATCATTGAGTTCAAACATCGTATCCGTTTTTCCTTCTTTTCATCCACAGTTGGAGTTCAGGGCTCGCGCTGAGGAGCTCTCCTCTGATTCACAGGTAGCAGTAAAGGATGTTCATTATATCGACTGCCATAAAGACTTTATCACCTCGAATGGTGAGTTGAAATAAACATTCAAAATATTTCCCATTCCATATGTTCGGAATCCTCATCTTATTTCTGTCCTCTAACAGATCTGTCGTGTAATTTTGAAGTAAATTTATGCGGGTGGTACCAGGACCAAACAGACAATTTTGACTGGAGTGTGAGCAGCGGAATGGATCACACCGTCCATGATGGTTTGAAAGGTTTTACGTATGAAAGAATTATTCCCTCTGTATTTAAGTTTAACATTGGGATTTGTTTATGTCTACCCTTTCAGGTACAAGTCTGGTGGTGGGCATGTGGGATGTTTCACTGCGAGGTCTTTCAGGGCGACTTCTATCTGTTAGACAGGGTGCCACCAACACCGAACATTGCCTCTCCTTTTTCTACAAACTGTATGGACCAAACACAGGTGTTCTGTTTTGCCAATCATTGATTTAATGATGTGTACATGCACAACTATACAAAAAGTTTTAAGAAATATGTATTTTACAGGCGCTCTCACTGTAAAGGTGCTATTTGGGGATGGCACAGAAGATCTGCTTTGGATGCGCAGTGGCGCCCAAGGCAATGTCTGGCAAGAGGGCCATTGCATTGTACCTCCTCTGCTCACCTCCTTTCAGGTGCAAAATTACAGGAAATATCTTACACTTTTTACTTGTAATATACTAAACATTATTTTTTAAAAGTGAGCCGATGGCATTTTGGGCAGTGCTTCTACCAGCCTTGGTTGAAGGCCCTATCTCAACCTCACCACCTTCTTTCCCCCTACCTCCTTCTGTCCTCTAGCCAACTGTACTGCATTAAAATGAAAAAGGCCAAAATGCTGCCATTCTAAACTGTATCAAACATTTTTATATTCAATTTATACATTTAAAATAAACTGCTGTTCTATGGCAGGTTTGTGTTATTTCTATTATGTTTTACAGCTAAAATTAATATTTTTTTACATTATTCACTTAAGAATTGAAACTATACTGTAGGTTACTTTTCTTTCAGAATTTTGTAAAATATTTTTTTTTTTTTTTTTACAAAGGTGCATGTTATATGCTGTCTATTTGTAAAAAATTCCTATTGGACCCTTTATGTTTTCTAAATGATAGTTCAAGCAAGATTCATGTTAGTGTCATCCCTTTCTCATCTTCACGTTGGTAAAAAGCTGTGTGACTTTTTTCTCGACAGTGTACCAAAAAGTGGCATGCATACACTTATATTGTATTAACACAGTTCATACTTCAAAATACCTTTTTGTCTATAATGCAGAAGTTATTCAACAAAATCCCAAATGTCAAATAAATGATGACACAAGGTTTTTTTTTGGACGAAAGGTTCCTGCAAGGAATTTATTTACATGTTCTGAAAATTAAACTGAACCATGCCTCTCTCTTTCGATCTTCCATCTACAGTTGGTTTTTGAGGCCACGCGTTCTGGTTTTGATGGTCAGCTGGCATTAGATGACGTAGCTTTTGTGACCGGCTCGTGTTCTTTGCCCACTATGTGCTCTTTTGAAAGTCAGACCTGTGGCTACATCAGTTCTGGAAGAGACAGATGGGTCCATCAGAATTTTGCATCGAGCGGGAGCGGTCCGGAGATTGATCACAGCCAGGAGACGCAAAAGGGTATGAGAAATATTTTCTGAAATATGAATATATTTATGAAGGGGAATTTAACATATTTTGTGCTCTGGCAAGGATTCTACATGTTGGCACACAGCGGTGTGGATGTTCTCCCCCTCGGCAGTAAGATGACCTTGACCTCACCGGTGCGCAGAGGCTTGAGTCACATTGAATGTGTGAACTTCTGGTACCACACCGGAGGAGAGCATCCAGGCAAGAAAACATCATTGTATATTTAAATATGTATTATATAACTTAAAGAGAAACTTCACTGGTATATTCTTCACACAGGCACTCTTAATGTCTACGTAAAGCCGTCTGATGGAGACCGGATTAGGTTGTTTTCCAGCAGTCTCGGGCAGGGGAATGTTTGGACTCATGGTCAGGGCAATGTCAGTTGGCATGGGGACTGGCAGGTAGATGGCACATTATATAGGTCACTTTCAACACATCTGCTGTCCTGACTTTTTTCCCCTGTGTTACTGATGGTATATTAGTATATAAGTGGATTTATTTGTGTTTGTGAACTAGCTGCAGTTTGAGGTGGAGGGTGGAGGGGGCCAAAACACTTACATTGCCATTGATGACATCGCCTACTCAACACACAGCTGTCCGACGGCAGGTTTGTGTTAGTTCCAATAAGTAACATAGCAGAATTTTTTATTAAACCTTTTTATTTTCAAAAGTCATCTCAGATCAAAATACATTTATTAAAAATTAACAACTATGTTGATAGTCACTTTTCTTGTCAAGTAAATGTAGCATGATTTAAGCATTTGAAGATTTTTATACCAGAAGATATGCAAAAATGCTTATTTTCTGCAGTGTATTGTGAAGGGAAGGGCAGTAGTAAAGGGACTTTTAAAGTAATAGTGATATTATAGTAAAAAAAAATTAAATTGTGTGATTGCTTAGTCATCTTGATATTTTAAATCTGTTTTACTTTCTTTCTTCAACAGAATGCACATTTTTTTAAAATGTTGGTAACCACACAACAGTGGTACCCATTAATTTCTACCGTATGATTGCGAAACCAATGCAAGTGAATGAGTGCCAGCTACCAACATTCTTTAAAGTTTCTTCTTAACTTGAGTCCCACTCACCTTCTATACAGACTTTAATTCTTTTATTTATTTTTTCTCATTAAGCCGTCTATGACGGACGACATTTTTTTTTCTTTTATTAAAATCCTTTTATTCCTTTTGATTTTGGTACATTTTGTTGTTTTTTTGTCTGTGCATTACAGATAAAGTCTGTGATTTCGAAAGAGGTATGTGTGGTTGGTCCAACTCTCAGAGCTCATCTGTAGACTGGTTAGATTGGGACCTGACCAATGTGAAAGCTGAGAAGTTCTACAGCACGCCACCATATGATCACACATCTCACACCGATGAAGGTTATTTATATAATACTGTATAGGATAAACCTAATAGAACCTAAAAATAATTGACATTTTCTCTTAATCTAAGTTAACAAAATTAGGTCTCTTTTTTGGCTTTAGGTCACTTCCTTTTCCTTCCTAACTCCCAACGTGACACTGCTTCCCTGAATGCTTGGCTGCTGAGCCCTCATCTGGCACCAACCAAGGGAACCTGCTTTAGCTTTTGGGTGTATCAGCCAACAATGTGTATGACTTCTTAATATTATTGGTCGAATATTCAATCATAGTTTTCTATTCCGAAATTCAATGTAATATCTAAAATTGGGACGCGGTATCATAACATCATCTCTTCCCAAAGATGATAGTAAACTTATGGTATGGAAGCTGTCTGAAGGGACCAGACATGAATTGCTGAAACTGGATGAGGGGGGTGGAAGCTGGAAATATTTCAGTACAAATATCATTTCAGAAACAGAGTACCAGGTATTTACACTAAATCCAGCTGCATACATTTTTTATTAATTTGATGTTATAAACCGATTAAATGTGGTTTAATGGGAGGCAGATTGTATTGGAGGGATTTAAAGGAGAGAAAGGCGTTCTGGCACTGGATGACCTTCAGTACACAGTTGGGGTAAATTGTGATGGACAGAAGACAGACCCAACAAGTAAGAAACATCAAAACTTTTTATAATTTCTGTATTGATGAAAAATACATAAGAATCAAGTTATGTTTTACAAAATCAAAACACAAATTACTATATATGCAATTTGGCAATACCTGGAAAGCATCAAGCTGAGTCAGGATTATACCAAAGCCAAGTTTTTACCAAAGGTTAAACCAATAGTTATCTATACTGATAGAGGAGATTTCAAGATTTACTGTTTCAAATACCCACGTGGGGTCTCTCCTTGAGTTAAGTTTTTCTCCTTTAAGTATTTGATTTACGTTTGGTGCATGATTTTATGATTTTACCTTAAGAAAATGTTATGATTTTACAAATAGAAAACAATTTGAAATATGCTTACTGTACGTTTACAGGTATGACATGCATGGTTACTTATTAATAACTGATAGACGAACAGATTTCTCTGTTGACATACAGTATAGTTGAGCAATTCCATGAAAATGTCAACCTTACCAGGTCTATATTACCATGAAAGTGTAGAGTTTATTTGTCAAAAGTTTTACTATAGTACAAAGGGTCAACATTCAGCAAATGAAAAACCAATGTGAGGTCCCTCTTTAAGGTTTCATGAACTGTCGATTTTTCATGTTCAAGTAAATGCTATTTTAGGGATTATCACATCCACACATTTTGCCAATAAATGGACGCATGAAAATTTAAATATAGTAATTATTTTATGTCCCCTGACGAGGGATCTGTTCTTAATGAGTTGGAAATTATTGATTCTGGTTTGTACATTTCACAGAAATCTGAAGATTTCACAAAGAACTTTTTTGTGCCGTCCATAATGTACTGTTTTTAAAAACAGAAAGTTTGTGCATAGACTGATGTTTAAACAAAATCAACAAGGGTTTTACAATTTTATTCTAAGAGCATTCCACATGTCCACAACACTCGAATTGCCTGATTACAATAATTCTGATTATTAATGTCATCTTTGTCATTTCAGGCTCCCCATCCTCCGGCAACACTGGGGCAGTAGTTGCATCTGTCATAGTCACTATTGTTCTCATGGTCACTCTCGCTGCCTTACTGCTCTACTACCTTAAAAACAAGAGAGGTAATGGTTCAACACAGGCCTCGAACCCCTCCATCAACATTGCTGGCTTTCACAATGACCTTTACGAATAGGACCAAACTGTAAGTTCTTCTTGCTCAAGATCTTATTTTTTTCCCCTAAAATAATTTGAGATCAAACGATAATAGTGATTTTTTTGTAGGACAACGTAGGGTAAGAAGCTCTTGTGCTATCCAGTGACTGGCTTCGAGTAAATCAGGTGACATCACAGCATGAAAACCGCTTGTGTCGCTGAGGCAGGACTAGCCTGGACATCAAATCTATTATACACCCAACAAACAACTCACTGTTTATCATTCAAACACCATGATGCATTTCGATAACATACTATTGATAGATGTGTGATTAGTAATTGAATCAAAATGTAGTTCAGAAATAAAGACTATATGATATAGAAAAACAGCAGTACAGATACAAGATGTCCATAATGTACAGTATGTCGTTAGAAGTTTGTCTGGTCTGTGCTCTTTAACATGCTTTAAGTCTATCATGACAGAGTATTTTTATTTTTAGTATTGGATTATTCATCATCTTTTGCCTTTTCTTTATTGCAGAATAACACAGTGTCCATAAAGAATGAACCAATTCCTTAACGGAAGGATCCCCAATTTTTTTTGTTGTGTTATAGGCAAAAGATGCAAATAAACGATGTGATCTATAATACATAATGATAAAAACATTTGAGAGAAGAGCATTAATATCATTCCTTGTGTATCAAAGTGTAAAATTAAATGAAACTTTGTAATAGAAAATTGGTTGCATTTGTTATTATTGTTATTATTGTTATTATTGTCGCAGATGTTTCAAAAAGTCGATGTTCTCCAGATCTTTAGCAGACATTATGTTATTTTTGAGTAAATTATGTTTTTAATACTTTATATTGGACCTAATTAATAATCATTAATTGAGAAGCATTTATAAAGCATAAACTTATTAGCAACGCAGACTGTATTGCACAAATTAGGATGGCGACGTCTCCTAGCAACCATGTTTCCATGGTAACATCTCCATATCTGTCGGAAAGCTTGTTGGCTTTATAAGATAAAATACGCCGAACAAAACTGTGAATAGAGATGTTTTACAAGAACAAGAAGCACGCAAAATGAAAACGATAGAAGAGTATCATTTTTATTCTTGAATGAGTTTGGAAGAGAGAGATGATGCTGCTACCCTGTCTCCAGTCCAGTGTTTGAGAGATCCGCAGTGATGCTCTGCGACTGAACTGTGATCCTTGCGATCCCTTTGTGCAAAGATCAGCGAACATCACATTTAAGGATGGAGCCTGGTGTGCTCATCTTTTTACTATACCTCATGATAGCTCACGAGCTGGTGTGTGGACTGATGCAGTACAGGAGACAAGCAGCCAAGCCACATAAACGACTGATGTGGTGCTCCAGGTAAGGTGTGAACGAGACTTTCTTATTCGACAAAAATTAGGGTTGAGACAATGGTACATTTGTGGTTACTTTGGCAAACCTAAGTTAAATTTTCCTCATTACATGTGCTGTTTAAACTGTGTGTACTTTGTTCTTTTCTCTAGTGCCGGTGTCTGCCGTGGGACCTGGAGGGTCAGTAGCCAGCCGGTGCATACCAGGAGACGAGAGAAATGTGGACGTATTGTCAGGAAAGTGTGACATGAGGACATCTTGTTTGTCTTTGTCAATTGATTCCAGCACTGTGACAGAGTGAAGCTATGCTGGACCACTCACTGCCTTCTATCCATTCATGATTGTAAAGTGATGGTCAAGGATGATGTTTACATATTGGATATCTGCCGTCTCGTGTAAGAGAATAGTTCAGCCAAAAGTTACAGTTTTATCATCAGTATACTGCCATTTAGGTTTTACTGTTCTTTATAATTTTTTATATTTTTTTATGTTTTTTTTGTTCATGGTTTAATTGACTTGAATTTAATTGATTTGAAATATTTATGCATTTGTGACCCTGGATGCCTGTGAAAACCAGACAATAGTTAAACACTGAGATTATGAGCATCAAAGTTTGAATCCTGTCATAAATATTACAATAACTTTAATCTTTGACATGTTTTAACTCAGTCGTTATTAAATTAATCATGATGATTTTTCACAGAATGTTCTTTACATGTAAAACGTATGGGGAAAAAAACTACTAAATTATAAAAAAGGCCTGGTCACATTTTTATAATTTTTTATGAAAAAATATATTGGATCATGTAATTTATCAATGACAGAATTTGTTCTTGGTCAGACTATATATTTTTTTATAATTTTTTATTTATAAAAAGTTAAGTGAAATTAAGTTTTATTATATCTTCCAAATCAGAGATTTGAATTTTAATTTCCATTAAATAATATGATCAAGTTAATATGATGACAAGAATAATATGAGTTGTGGTAGCATCATCCCCAGCACATATCTGGGAACTGTGATTATGATTTTTCTCATATTAAAATTTGCTCATATTGTCAGCACTTTCCAGGGCATGGGTTTTAATCCCAAATAGCTGTCTTGGGAACCATTCCAAAAAAAGAAATCTGTCAAATGATAACAGTAAGCTTGTATTGTGTGCAGTTGGTATTTCATGTTTTTATAAGTATTTATCCTATTGTCGGTGTTTTGTAAAATAATTGCAATCATTGTCCATGCTTTCTGTGTAACACAGCTGTATGCAAGGCTACGTATTTGTCTTCTGCATTTAGCAGACTCAGAAATGCAGTGTTTAACTTTTTCAATAAATATGCATTTCTGCATCCGATAAAGTGTTTTTGTGATATATCTTGGTAAAATGCCCCAAACCCTTATTTGTAGCTTTAACTTCATGCGAACGTTGAAGTTGTTCCTCAAATCTGATTGGTTGATTGCAAAGTTGTCTTAGGATCAATATGATGTTGACCCATGGACATCTCTCACGTTGCAAATTTAATTTAGATTCGTCTGACATAAAACATTAAATGTCGTTTTTAATACATCAGACACAAGTTGTTGTGGCAGGATCATGCAAATAAATCCAGTTGGAGAGCATTAAATGCCCACAGCCTGTGACAGTGTTTAATAAGTCGTGAAATTTATCGTCATCTAATTAAAGTACATGTTTGCTTCAATAGAGTTTTTTTTTGCAGACAACAGTGTGTGTAATTTGTCATCTGAAATAATGATGTTATTTCTGTGGATGTTGTCGAGGCCAGCATCAGGGACCCACAGGGGAGATGACGGGCCTGTATTCAATTACGCTCAGAAATGAACTGGACCGTATAACTTTTTCCCCTCTAGGTTGTATTTTTGCTGAGATGTCTTTGCAATGAAAACTTGCTGTGTATACATTCGCAGGTTAACCGAGTTGAGAAAACTGTTTTAGCATGCAGATTTATTGAACAAAACAGATCATGTCTTACTCTCGTGTCTCAAGAGAAATCAAACTCAGAGCAGCTCATACATATTCAATTTATCTGTATGAAATGTCTCATATGCGTCACGTGTCATGAATGCCTTAAACGTGGTTGTTCCAGCAAACAGGTTGCAGTTTACTGTATGTATGGACTGAAGCCAAGTACAATATCTTTACTGAGTAAGTACTCTAATTGACTTTCATTTTTAACATTCATTTGGACTTTTTTTTTCACTCTAAAGATTACATCCTTGTTATAACTCTTTGAAAGGTAATATGTGGATGTAATATTTGTTACATGATGTTTTATAATGTAAAGATCTCATATTACTAAAGTGACTATTGGTCAACTTGTAAAATTGGATTTAGGCAAGCGTGTTTATAAATTTTTAACTACATTTCTTTCATAGAAAGATCTACCCCCCTTTATGAACTATTGTTTAATATTAGATTTAAAACATAGACTATATTTCTTTGAAATAAAAATTACAAATGTTTAAAGGAACCATTAAGAAATCACATGTTACTGTTCTTGCACATGGAAAAAAAATTCTCTCCAGCTTCAGGGTTTACTGTAAATCTGGACTGCGATGTCTTCTGTGCCTGACAACTCTTGCCTTAGGAAGGCCCTCCGCCAGCACTACCTCAGTCTGGCACAGGGAGATCTCTGTCAACTGACTTACGTCTGGATCGATGGCTCTGGAGAGGGTCTGCGGAGCAAGTCTCGAACCGTGGATTCTGAACCCAAGAGCATTTCAGGTACGGCCAATTTACTTTGAGTCAACCAGAAAAATCCAAATCAACATGCTGTTAGTGCTGGTTTCCTTGTTCCCCAGATCTACCCGAATGGGAGTTTGACGGGTCCAGTACAGGGCAGGCTGTAGGATCGAACAGTGACATGCTTCTCATTCCTGTCAGCATGTTTAGAGACCCTTTTCTTTTGGACCCAAACAAGCTTGTCCTGTGTGAGGTGGTCAAGCACACCCAAGAGCCTTCAGGTATAATTGATTTCATGATGTACAAAACAGATATAAATATACGGTGCACTAAGAACACAGATCCAAACCTTTTGACACTTTGTCTTAGAATCGAACCATCGTAACAGATGTAACAAGGTCCTGGAGATGATCAAAGAGGAGCTTCACCCCTGGTTTGGTATGGAGCAGGAATATACACTTTTAGGAGTGGATGGTCACCCTTACAGCTGGCCCAGACTTGGCTTCCCAAAGCCACAAGGTAAAATAATTTTTTTTTGGAGTTGATTCAGTAGTTGACAAACCATCCAAATATATTTTACATATATTTGAGTTCACCCAAAAATGTTCTGTAATTCGTTATTTACTCAAACCCGTATGAACCTTTTTTTGCAGAACACAGAGGAAGATATTAAGAAGAATGTTGGTTATTGAACAAAAGCGCTGCCCGTTGTCTTGTATTTGTTTTGTGGACATAAAACATAAGCAAACCGATGCCGTTTTCCGACACTAATATTCCTTAAAATACCTTTTTCTGTATTTAACAAATAAACGTAAGTCACACAGTTAAAATGACCAGAGAGGGAGTAAATGATGACAGAATTTTTATTTTTTGGGTGAACGATGCCTTTTTGTCTGGACTGGACAGGATTGTATATCTTTTGTGTGTCAGGTCCGTACTACTGTGGTGTTGGTGCTGACCGGGCCTTTGGCAGAGATGTCGTGGATTGCCATTTGAAAGCCTGTCTGTTTGCTGGCATTAAAATCAGTGGCACTAATGCAGAGGTCATGCCCTCTCAGGTCACAAATATAATTTGGCATCATCATATAAAGAAATAATGTATCTCATATACATGTTATGAATGCTGATTTCTTTGATATCTTATTTTAGTGGGAGTTTCAGGTTGGTCCGTGTGAAGGAATCGAGATGGGGGATCAACTTTGGATGGCTCGATTCTTGTTGCATCGAGTGTGTGAAGATTTTGGTATTGTGGCTACGTTCGATCCGAAACCAATGAAAGGAGATTGGAACGGAGCCGGATGTCACATCAATGTGAGCACTGAGCACACCAGAGGAGAAGGAGGAATTGAGTATGTACTGATGATGCACAAATACACACTTAACATAGTTAATAAGACTTAATTCAAGTATGATGAATGTATTCTCTCCTCTACATCAGGTACATCGAGCAAGCCATTGAGAAACTCAGAAAGCGTCATATTAAGCACATTCAAGCCTACGATCCACATGGTGGTGAAGATAACAAGCGACGCCTTACTGGTCTTCACGAGACCTCCACCATCCAAGATTTCTCTGCAGGTGTGGCAAATCGAGCTGCCAGCATCCGTATCCCTCGTCTGGTGGCACAGGCCAGATGCGGTTACTTTGAGGACCGCCGTCCTTCTGCTAATTGTGATCCTTATGTTGTGATCTGTGCCGTGGCCCGTACATGCATGCTTGATGAGGAAGATGAACTAGAATGATACAATCTACAAAGTTAATAAAGATGTAATATGTAGGTTATATGTACTTATTATTAGAAGACTTCATATTTGCATTATAATACTTTAAGTACTGTATTATACTCTATTTAAATCAACATCTTAAATATAATCAAAATAAACATTTAAGTGTTAAGTACAATAGCCTTTAATAAAATATTGTTTAAAACTTTAATTCAACACATACCCTTATATTTTCCCAATTTAATTGTTTTATGCTGTGTTTATGTTGGTGTTACGGTAGATTAGTATTTTAATGAGTATAATATCTATTACATTAATAATATTGATTTATTTAATTTATTTAATAATTTTACCACACCAGTCAAAAGTAAATATTATGCATATTTCTGAAACCTGAAACGTCTCTGACGTCATAGCTATATAAAAAAAAAATCATATCTGTATCATGCATGTGTGCAGATTCTTAGACATATATATATTTACTGACAAAATTGTAAGTGATGTTTTTCACATAAAGGGATAGTTCACACAAAAATAATTATTCTTTCATCAATTGAGTTGTTTCAAAATACATAAATTTATCTATAGTTGTCTCTGCATTTGTACAGATATTTGGAAGAATGCTTATAACCAGACAATCCTTGGAAACCTTCGACTACCGTAGTAGAAAAAAGTAACACATTTTTTGTCCCTTTGAACACAAAACTTTGATTTTTTTGAAGAATGTAGGATTTCGAAATGTTCTGGGTTACTTTTGACTCCCATTGTCCTTTTTGCTACCATCAATGTCAATCACTGTCAATGGGGTCCAAGAACTGTTTGGTCACAAGCATTCTTCTAAATACCTTTCTCTGTGTTCATCAGAACAAAGATTTGAAACAACCAAAAGATTCAGACAGAGGTTTAATGCCCAGCATACTTGCATGAACAAGGAATTTGTTGTGGTGACAGAAGCTTCCAGTACACAGATAACAGAAAAATAAGATCTAAATAAGAAATGCATAAATGTAAAAATAATTACACAAATTTCAAGTAGTTTGAAAAACAAGTAAATTGTATGTACAGTTGTGCCACAGATGATAAAGTGAAATAAAATAGAATGAGATGCATGAACGTAGATAAATATCTTTATATTTAGGTGCTGGGGGGGTGGTGTACTGTTTATGAGGTGCGTTGCCTAGGGGTAGAAACTCTTCCTGTGCCTGTTTGTCCTGGGATATGGGGCTCTGTATCCCCCGTCAGATGGCAGAAGTTTGAAAACACAATGACTAGGATTTGAGGAGCCCAGAGTGATTTTCAGGGTGTTTTTCTTCACTTTGGATGTGTACATTTCTTTGAGGGTGGGAATAGGAGCACCAAAATCCCTTTCGGCAGTACGGACCATTCTTTGCAGTCTGGATCAAACCAGAATGTGATGGATGTGAACAGAATAGACCCAATGATAGCCGTGTAGAATTGCTACCTCCTCAGCTATTGACGGAAGAACAGTCCCTGTTGGACCTTTTAAACAGTGTGACAATGACAGAATTTTAATTTTAGGGTGAATTATGATTTGAAGTATTAAGGTGTTTAAGTACACTTTGTTATGTACCTTTTAGGTAGATCAAGTTCTGTGGTTTTAGCAGTTTACTTCCGACAAATACTGCAGAGTATACAAACTTCACATAAGCAGTCGTATAATAGAAGAACAAACAAAATGTTAAATTGCAAAACATTATTTAAAAAGAGAACATAAATCAATTCTTATTTGCATACGTGTTTGTAAATTATGTGTGCACATGGGTGGGACAAGAGTCTGGTACTATAAAAAGCTAATAGTGTATTCTGAAGTCAGAGCTGTTCTGATCTGAGAATAAAGCAAAATACTTACTTTGGTTTTTTCTTTAGGAATTGCTTTAATTGTTTAGATAAGGATGTCATACACATCTGTCAGTTCTACTGTTAACAAGGTCTTACGACAGATGTATCTCGGTCTTCCCCAGGGAGATCTGTGTCAGATCACCTACGTCTGGATCACTGACGAAGACAAAGTGCTGTGCAGCAAAACCCGAACCCTGGATTTTCAACCAAAAGGCATAGCTGGTAAAATATCTCCATGTTACCTTTAGGATTTCTTGCAAATTTTTACATGTATTAGAAATATTTTAAAGGAAATTGTATTAAATAGAAATAATTTTGTCTTTAAAATAGACTTTAAAGCCTGCACTTATATGTAAAAGCTATATTTACAAAAAACTGTATTACTAAAAGTATCAACAAACTTATTATTGGATATAGTCTTTTTGAAATGTCATGATAACTTTAGGCGAAAGCCACAAAAAAATATCTCTGTTAGAAGTGGTTGAGGTTCAGGTAACTTGAGTGGGATGAATTTGTCAGAAGTCTGACTGTATCTTTTAGCTTTCTATTAAAGAAAAGTGAAATAGAACTCCTTGTCAGGAATGGGATGGATGGTGAAGGAGAGAGAACCCAAATGCAGGCGAGATAGCGTGAAATAACAGGACTTTAATAAAAAAAACACAAAACAAAAACCCACGATGGGGAAAACAGTAACACTAAAACACTACAAAAGGGTCAAACAAAAGACTTCCCACAATGGGGCACAAAACAAGGTAATATTTTCAAAAACTAAAACAAGGTAAAACAGGGACAATCCAAACAGGAACAAGGAACATGAAACACGAACAAGACTGTACACGAACAATGATTCAAGGACCAGACCACGAACACGAGTAACACATGTAGCAAACGTAATGCAGAGACACAGGACAGAAAACACAAGGGCTTTATATAGGGAAACATAACAAGGGATAACGACACGAGGCAGGTGTGGGGAATGAAACAATGATGGGAAGCTAGACGGGATACCAAGGGGGCGGGGTCAAGAGACGAGACAAGAGAGCACATGGCATGTAAGAAAACAATACCATGTGACCCTCACACAACACAGGTCTGCCATGACTCTGCCAAAAACAGGAAAAACATGACCAAGATAGGCAGAATCATGACACTCCTTCCTGTTTTGTTATCTCAGTGTTCTGTTGTTCATTTTCTGCTCTGGCATCCCTTTTTATATGTATTCAAACAATGAGTTAATTGATACAAAATTATACACTTGTTTACAGGAATGCAATATTTTGTCTTTATTTTGTAAAAACGGGCTTGCTTTGTAAGTTCTGTGTTTCATAGTAAGGGCCTGTATTTTTATTTTCAAGATATACCAGAATGGATTTCTTCTCACTGGACCAGAAAATTCCCATCAGTTGAGATGTTACTGGTCCCTGTTTGCATGTTCAGAGACCCCTTCCTGTTGGATCCCAACAAACTGGTTTTTTGTGAAGTGTTAAAACTTACCAAAGAACCTGCGGGTGAGACGTTTGCATTTATGCATTTGACTGAGGCCTTTATTCAAAGTGATAAAGCATAGGCTGAGATGTGTAGAATTGTGTCTTGTTGTTTTAGAATCAAACCATCGTGACAGCTGTAGAAAAGTCCTGGAGATGGTCAAACAGCTTCGCCCCTGGTTTGGTATAGAGCAGGAATATACACTTTTGGGAGTGGATGGACATCCTTATGGCTGGCCCAAACTTGGCTTCCCAAAACCACAAGGTTATAACGTTGTAGGAACTTCAACAGAATATGTTTTTTTCTGAATGTATAGACGTGTGACATGTTTTGAATGTAAAGATTGGCTTTAAAAATGTCTAGATTTTTGGTCTTCCTTCTGTCAGGTCCATATTATTGCGGTGTTGGTGCTGACCGGGCCTTTGGCAGAGATATTGTGGAGTGCCATTTCAAAGCCTGTCTGTATGCTGGCATTAAAATCTGGGGCACCAATGCAGAATCCATGCCATCTCAGGTAGCCTAACTGTCTGTCTTTAAGAACCTCTTATAAGAATCTGCAAGTTCTGGATAAATCTCTTTCTTTAGTGGGAGTTTCAGGTCGGTCCGTGTGAAGGAATCGAGATGGGGGATCAACTTTGGATGGCTCGATTCTTGTTGCACAGAGTGTGTGAAGATTTTGGAGTGCTGGCCACTCTTGATCCAAAACCCATGGAGGGCAATTGGAGCGGAGCCGGATGTCACATCAACGTGAGCACTGAGCACACCAGAGGAGAGGGAGGAATTAAGTATGTGATGAGCATCC